>JADHKP010000004.1:0-197961 GCA_019925385.1 Raffaelea deltoideospora | reverse complement strand
GTTTAGTGGGTTGCTTTTCCTATCTGTTTGTCATTTTTTTTTTTTTTTCCCCCCCCCCCCCCCCCCCCCCCACCCCCCTTTGTTCTAAACTGTCGCTCCATTCTTCATCTCATTCTTTTGCCTGTTCCAAGCTAATACTTTTTTCCAAAAAAGAAAACATGTTTTCTCTCGCCTACTTTGAGCAGCAGCTCGTTTCGTATGTCACTTCGGACGACAAGGCGACGTTTGGGAAACCGTTTGACCTGTCGAAGATCCCGGTGGTCACACGCGAACAGGCAGATGCCGAGGATCGGACGAAGAAGCTCACGGCGACAACGCCGACGCTGAAGGCGCCCAAGGTTGGGCCGACCAAGACGTCGGTGTCGGGCGCGGAGGAAGCGGCGTCGGCGACGGCGCAGGCGCACAAGTACGCGCAGGAACTGCTGCAGGTGCCCGAGATAAAGGAGTTTGGGGCGGTGCTCAAGTCGTCGCCGGTGGTTGAGCTGACGGAGGCGGAGACGGAGTACGTCGTCAGCGTGGTCAAGCACATTTTCAAGGAGCACATTGTGCTGCAGTACGAAGTGAAGAACACGCTGCCGGAGACGGTGCTGGAGAACGTGTCGGTGGTGGCGACGCCGTCCGACGAGGAGGAGCTTGAAGAGGTGTTTATTCTGCAGGCTGAGCGGCTGGCGACGGACGAGCCGGGCAAGGTGTACGTGGCGTTTAAGAAGGTGGGCGGGGCGGAGGCGCTGCCGGCCAGCACGTTTGCAAACGTTCTCAAGTTCACTAGCAAGGAGATTGATCCGTCGACGGGTGAGCCGGAGGAGACCGGCTACGACGACGAGTACGAACTGGCCGAGTTTGAGCTGTCGGGCAGCGACTATGTGATCCCGACGTTTGCCAGCAACTTCAGCCACCTGTGGGAGCAGATTGGCGCGTCTGGCGAGGAGTCTGAGGAGACGATGCAGCTGAGCGGCCTAAAGAGCATTGCAGGTGAGTTTGAGAGCCGTTTTGTTTAGGACTTTTTTTTTTCTTTTTCTTTTTGTCCTTTTCACTGACAGAAAACGCAGACGCGACGGAGCAACTGGCCAAGACGCTGTCACTGCAGCCGCTTGAGGGCACAGACATCCCCATGAGCCAGACAACGCACACGCTGAAGCTCCTGGGCAAGACGGTCAACGGCGGGCGGGTGGTGGCCAGTGTTCGGATGGCATATTCGGCCAAGTCGGGCGTAACTACCAAGGTGACGGTGCGCAGCGAAGAGGAGGGCGTGTCGGCCTTGGTGGTGGCTGCGTTGGGCTGAGCGGTGAGGAGGAGTGCGCTCTATTGTTTGCTGTCGTTGTTGCCTTGGCTGATGCATCATGCTCGATATCGTTAAAAGGCTTGTTTTTGATTTGTTTTATTTTGGCGTGCTGGCCCCATTCTTCCTTTTTTTTTTGTCGTGTTAAAAGACTCAGGACTTGAAAAGGTGCCGCTGGGTTGGGGAATGCATTACATTAGTAAATACAGAGAGGTATTTGAGGTACAATACACCGTATTTCTGACTCTATTGTAAGGCTGATGAGCACTGATGTTTCATGGTCTTTGGCCTTTGCCCTGTGGCCGTTATAGGACAGGAGAGCCTCAGCTTTTCTCAGGATTGGGTTCCCTTGAAGCACATGTGACTCGTCGCCTGTTTCCTTATGTTTTTGAACTGGTCTCACGTGGGCGATTCAACGCCTTCCACGGAAAAGCTGGCCAGCCTTTTCGGCCTTTCCTGTAGTGTTTTCGCTCTTTATTCGTCACACTCGATATATGCCAATATGCAATTAAAGCCTAGCTGGGGTTTTTTTTTTTTTGAGCTCCTTTGCTCTCCTTTCCCTTCTCTTTCTCCCTCTTCTACTTCTTCGAGCCCTTCCCGCCACCGCCGGCTTTGTTTCCCGGCTTCTTGCCAGATCCTTGCTTCCCGCCGCCGCCTCGTCCTCCACCACCTCCCCTTCCTCCTCCTCCTGCGCCACCACCGCCGCCGCCGCCGCCACCGCCGCCAAAGCCGCCCGCCAACATCAGCGTCACCTTGCCCACGGGCACGCAGTTGGCCGCCTCTTCCATCTTGATGCCGCGCAGCAGCTCTGCCTCGCGCGGCCACATGCGTTCGGGGTCTTGGCTTTGCTCGTCGACAATGTTGCTGTTCGTCCGCCCTGCATCGGCTGCTTGGCGCCATCGCTCCAGCACATCTCGCATGGCCCGGCCCTTCTTGGTCTGGCCCGGCTGCAGCTTGACTTTGTACTTGAGCTGGGCCAGCGCTGGCCACGGCCCACAGACCGGCACCGCCTCCAGGATCTCGTCGCCAACTGCTGCTCGGCCCACGAGCGACTCCAGCACCTCCAGGCCACCACCGCCGTCCTCATCGCCATCGCCGTCGCCATGGCCAGCGCCAGTGCCAGTACCAGTGCCAGTGCCCTCGCCATCGCCGGCCGCCTCGGCCGCCATCTTGGCTTGCCGGGCCGCCTCAAACTCGCGGGCCGCCTTGAGCTGCCGCTCCCGTTGCATTCGCCGCCGTTCTTCATAGGCCGCCGCCTCGGCCTCGCGCTGAGCCTTTGCGCGAGCCTTGGCCTCGGCCTTCTCGCGCCCGGCCGCAATGCCAATGAGAATCTCCGCCCGCGCCCGGTCCTCCTCGTCCTGGTCCTTGTACTTGGCCAGCTTCTTGGCCTTGCTCCGCTGGCCACGCCTGGCCGCTCCAGCACCATTCGTCCGGGCGGTCGATGTCGTCGACGGAGCTGGCGACTTTGCCCGCATGACTTCCTTTGCCTTTCCCTTCCAGACAGGCGTGCGGCTCTCGTCATTTTCTTCGGCCTCTTCAGCATTGTCCCCATCTCCTTTGTCTTCTTCGTCAGCGTCCTCCTCTTCAGCTTTATCTTGCTCGTCATGCTCGTCACTCTCCTCCCCGTCCTTTTCATCCGTCCCACGCTGTTCCTCTCTCTCCTCCTCGTCCTTCTCATCCGTCTCACGCTGTTCCTCTTCCCCCTCCCCCTTCTCCGGCTCCTTCCCTTCCTCTTCTGAAAAACCGCCAGCTGTTGCTCCTGCCGCTAACCCTTCTTCTACCCCTACCCTCTCCCCTTCTCCCACTTGTTCCGTGTCCTCTGCGGCTCTCTCTTCTTCTTCTTCTTCTCCTTCTTCTTCTGCTGCTGTATTGCCGCCCTCGAGTGCGTCCACTCGGCTCTCGCTGAGACCATCGCGGCCCGCACGGCTGATTCTGAACAGCAGTCCAAAGCCTAACACCCGCTGCGGTGGAGGCAGATGGTTCTTCTCGCCACGGATATCAAACGCACCGACCGGCAGGACATCGCCAGCGGCCGTCAGCTTGAACACCTGGCTCGCATGCACCCAGTACGCACCCATGCCGGCCTTGGTATCCCAGGCCTCGGACGCACACACGGCCAGGCAGCCCGCCTGCGCCAGCGTAGCCGGCGGAATCGGCGCGTCCGGCTTGGCGTCCGGCCGGTTCTTCACCACAACAATCCGGGGCGCGCCACGGATGTCGGCGCGCACAAACACGTCGCCACGCCGCAGATGGCGGCGGTACAGCATCTCGCTCTGCTGCGGATCCCGGTCGGCCAGCACAAGGTACCGGTCCGACGACACAAACCAGAAAAACTTTTCAAACCACAGCTGCCGCCGAATCAGCTGCGGCGCCGCCTTGCCCCCCCGCTGCGCCCGCTTCAACTCCTCCGCCACCTTGCGCTCCGCGTTGCGCAGCGCCAGCGCCGTCACTTCCTTCGTCTTCTGCTCCTTAACCGCCGCAACCCGCCGCTGGCTGTAGTACTCGCGCGCATTGCTCCACGCCGATAGGCTCAGCTTCACGTCCACGTCCACCGTCGCCTTGTTCTTGCTGTTGCTGCTGCTGCTGCTGCTGTCGTTGTTGTGGTCCGCGTCATACTCGTCGTTGCCGTCAAAGTAGTCGTCGTCTCCTTCTTCGTCGGGCTCTTCCCGCAGCCGCAGCGTGATCACGCCTTCGGCCAGCTTCATGGGCAGCTTGATCAGCGCAGCAACCGGATTGCTGTCCGCGCTGTTCTCAATCAGCAGCGACAGATCCTCCCAGTCTGTTCCCAGCGCCAGCTGCTCGTTGACTGCGTCAATGGCCGCCTGCACCCAGTCCTGGTTGGCTTCGATTGCCGCCGCTTTGCGCGCGTTGCTCTGCTGGATTTCCTGCAGAGTCTGGATGCGTGCCGCCTGGTCTCGCTTGGTTGCTTCCAGCTTCTTCGCTGCTGCCGTTTCTTGATGATGCGCCTGCCGGTCCGTTCTCTTGCCTTGCAAATGCGAGTAGAACTCGTCAACGGCCTTGTTGAAAGACTCAAAAGCAAGAACCACATATCTGGGATCCGTTTCAAACTGCCGTGCGCTGAAGGGGTGGTAGTCTATAAAGTCCAAGTCGGCCGCCGCCACCGACGGCGAGTGAACCGTTCTGTCTGCATTTGCAACATCTTCGGCCGCGCCCACTTCCACCGGCTGAGAGCCCTCTCCCTCCGCCGCTGTCGGCGCTTTGGTGGGAATCTCTGGCCCGTCTGCCTTTGCTGTTTGCCTCTTCTGGCCAATGATGTAGCCCTTGCACAGCGGTCCATGCGACGTGATCTCCCGAGCCAGCCTTCGAGCATGTTGCAGCACCTGCACCAAAGCGTCAACTCGGGTGGCACTGCCGTCCAGTATGTCTTGCGGCTGCAGAGAGGCGACGCCAGCGCCATCGTTGTTGAAGCCGTCCACCAGAATGGCGTGGTCAATGAGCACTTGTGGAATGTCGGAAAAAGCCAAGGCCAGAATGCGACTGAGACTCTTCTTCTTCTTTCTTTTTTGTGCTCCCGCTGTTGCAGGGCCAGATGCGTCTGCTTCTGGTTGCTCTCCTCCTCCTCCTCCTCCTGCTGCTGCTGCTGCTCCTCCTCCTGGTCCTGGTCCTGGCCCTGACACTTCCTCCTTCAGAACGGCTCGAACAGCATCAGCCGTTAACGGGACATCATGGGCGCCGTCGTCTGCCTTCTTTTGGGCCGCAAGCAGAAGCGCATAGGGACTGCCAACACTGAGAGTGACGTCCAGGCTGGCGCTTCGAAAGGCTGCTACAGTGCGCTGCAGAGCAAGAACTTTAGCTTCGCCATTGGTGAGGACGACGTTGCCCGCAGCGAAGAACTCGAGGAAGAGCCGCAGCTGGCCGTCGGTGAACCGGATCTCAATGACACGGTCCGTGCCAACTTGGGCCACCGCCGACACGTGGCGGCCGTTCAGAAACGTCCGCAGGCGGCTGACGAAAACCGACGGCGCGCTGCCCGTAGCGCCGCCGCCGCCGCTGCTGCCAAGCGCAGCACTGGCTCGTGCATCGTAGGCTGTCAGGTGGCAGCGAAAGCCAGAGTCGACCACAAGCTGGTACTTGTCCTGGCTGCGCGAAAACCGCAGCAGAATCGCGCGTGGTGTAGACGCAGAGGAAGCCGCCGACGACGATGACGGCGGCACAAGATCATAGACGTTGCTCAGACGAGTCCCAACAAGCGAGTGATTGAGCTCATGGCTGATGGCCTGGGCAAAAAAGTTAGCCTCATCTCGTCCCAAGTGCTATTTGAACTAGCTGAACGGGGTCGACAGGTAATAGAGGGGAAAAGAAGAAAAAAAAAGGAAAATTCAAGGCATACCCGGACATCCAAAGAAGAAAACCGCTGCTTCATTGCGGTGCCGACGATTGCCAAAACTTGATAATGGTGAGTCCGGCCAGTCTTCTAGAATATTGGGCAGACGGGAATAGTTTCATGAAGTTGAAAGAAGCGGCGGGGCTACATTACGTCAGCGGATTTGGTCTAATCTGGTGACCTCACTGGTGGGAAGTCTGCCTCTTCTGGCGTACTCGTATGGTAGTCATTTGCTTTTAACCACAGGGTGTATTAATTATTACGGGACATATCACACTGCATTGGTACGGGAGAAAAGAGCCCTGTCATTTTACCGAAGCATATCTAATGGTGCAAGTGTAGCAGAAGAAAGATTCCGAAAGCTTCATTTTTTGTTTCCCCAAGATCCATCCCTTGACAGCAAATTCTAAGCTGTGTCATCCTTCAGGTAACTTTTTGTAAAAATTAAAAGCGAGCTGTATAAAAGGGAAAAAGCGTAGAACACAGACAAAAACAACATAAAGGAGAAAATTAGAAGAGAAGTTATAACTGAGGAAAAAAAAAGAGAAGGAAAAGGGGAAAGCGTAAAGAAAAAAAAAAGAAAGAGAGAAAAAAGGAATAAAAAAAGAGAAGTAAAATAGAGAAGAAAGACAGGAAGGATGATGTAAAAAGGGCGAGGACGGCAACACGACAGATACCAACTCTAGCCCCTAATGACTTATTTCTTTCGTGTAATACGCCGTAGGTCTGTAGCCCCCCGCCAGGTCACATCTGGCCAAGTTGGCGGAGTTCCATCTCGCGCTCACATACAAGCCACTTTTTTTTGCCCACCCGCAAATCGTAGTGAGGCGCAATTCTGCTAACATCATGCATGGCTGCTCGTATGCCGTTGCAAGTCTTGGTGCGGTACGTGTCCACTGGTGTCGTTAGTATTTAGACAGGCGGAAGAAAAGAAAAAAAAACCAATGAAGTAGAGCAAGGCCGGGAAACCACACAAAAAGGGAAGCTCGAACAAAGTAGAAGGCAGAACGAAGCCACAACAATATCAAGCCCAGCAGCCCATAAAATCAAACAAAAATCAAACAAAAATCAAACAGGAAACAAAGAGATCTTACAAGCTTTCTGCAAAAAGATGCGCCGTCCGGCAAAAGCCCGGCTCTGTAGCCAAGCCATACGGCAGCCCAGGTCGTTCAGGCGTACTTGCTTGCAACGTAGACTCTTGCGCATGCGTGGAACAGGCACTTCAGTCTCAACACCGCTGCCGTCGTCAGAAGGCACCGATACCATGGTCGTGCTGTTCGCCAGGTAGCTGTCACCGCCGCCGGCTGCCAGGGCTGCCTTTATGGCCGCGCGGCGCCGGCGCCGGTGCTCGCGACGCTCCTGTCCGCGTTTTCCGGCAGAAGCGTCCACGTCTCCAGCCTCGACTTCGTCCACGCCATCGTCTTCGACGTCCAGGCGCAATGGATCGTGCTCGACGCCGTCCATGTCGTTGGAGAAAAACCGGCGGCCGGTCGGACTGGGCGGCGGGCTTTCCATCTCGATGGGAAAGAAAGATCCAGGGTACACGGCATTCGAACGGCGGAACGAGTCGGGAATCTCGCGGGTGTCAACCGCACTGAGCGTCACACGCACGCGCAACCGCGAGCCGCGGTCCTCCACCAGGACAAACTTGCGCTTTTTCGCCTCCAGCAGATCAGGAAACAGGCCGTCGGGCTGAGGCACCACCTTCTTGGCGCTGGACAGACCACCGTCACCAGACAGCCCCGCAGCGCTGTGGGCAATAGCCACGGACGACGGCATGGGTGGTAGAGGGTGAGGAGTACCGTCAGCGTAGCCGCCGTAGGAGCTGAAGATGTGTGCCGGACGAGTGTCTTGAATACCAGCATGAGCAGAGAAACTCGTTTTGTCAGCCACCTGGTGCTGGTGGTGGTGTTGCTGTTGCTGGCTGTCGTCGGCGAAAGAGTCATTGTCGCCTGCAAGCAAAACCATCACAGTCAGAACAGCAATATAACGGAAAGAAGCAAACAACAACAGAGAAACGCACGGTGAGCGGACAGACACAACTGAACAAAAAAAAGGGGATAAACAGGGAGACGAGCAGGAGGGGAAACATAATGCAAACATAGGTTGAAACTTAGACAAACCAACAACGGTTCGGCTGTGCCACTTGACGGGGAGGCTGTGTTCACGGGCCATCCAGGAGATGGAGGCGATGACCCAAAGAAGAACATGATAAGACAGAGAGAGGCGGACAAGGGGGGGAGGAGGGGGCAAGGGCGAGTCGGGAGGGGCGGGAAGGGGGGGGGGGGGGGGGGCTATACTGCGTAAGGCTAGAGCACAGGGGGGGTGGCAGGGGATGTTGAACTAACAACGATCGAGGATGTAAACTAAATTTGCATGACAAGAGGTGCCAGAGACCTAGCAGCATCTTCCCTTGTTTTCAGTAATACAAGGTAGAAACGCAAAACTCAGCAAGGGGGGGGGGGGGCAAATAGAGACATAGACGACGAGAAGAAAGGCCACAAGCCCAACCAAAATAAATCGAGTTGAAGAAAAACATTCTTTATAAAACATAATGCAAGGGAGCTTGTCACTGCCATAAGCTGTGGCGCCTTTTAAACTTTCCCCCACATCCATGCTGTCCTGGACGATCCTTTCTAGATCGGGATCCTTCTACGTACTCCGCAGAAGTAACCCGAGCCTCGTGGTGTACACGTGCAGTGTCATCTTTGCGCTCATGCGCGTTTACACAACGTGGCCCAGCCCTGTCGTCTCACCAAGAAAACAAGAAAAAAATAGTTGGAAAAGGAGGGGAACAGAAACTGAAGAAAGAAAAAAAGCAACAAAAAGCCATGTAAAACCAAACAGAAAAAGGAAATAACTGCAAGAATGAGATGTTGAACAATGGACAAGAACCTTGGGACTATGCTCAGTCTGACCATGGTGTTTCCTCGTCCTCTTTCTCTTAAGCTCACTTGCTTGCTGTCTTGTGCGTTTGTTTCTGTGTCACCCCTTCCCAGACCCCCTTGCCCCAGGCGAGGAAAACCAGCCAGTACAACATGGTAAGAAAAAGAACCCGCCAAAAGGGAACATAACGGGGAAATGTATCAGGAATAAAGGCTGCAAAACAAACAATAACAAGCACTAGCAGTGGAGGAAACATTGGTAGAAATGCCCGTGTTAAAAGAGCATTCCACAACAAAGGCAGATATATATCAGAAATTTGTAATATACATTTTTTTTGCTGTACCAGTTTTCCGTCGCCTGAGCAACATTCTGGGGAGGGAATCGAGAGCCTATAGAGTATATATCAAACACACCAAGAAGACACATCGAAGGGAGTGAAAAACAAAGAAAATAGTAAAGTGAAAAAAGGGTAGGAGACACACTCTTTTTATGATAAGCGTAGCCTCGAAAACATAACATAGAAAAACTGAGGACCACAGGCTTTGAAACGTTCCCAGAACACACAATATAGAGGGGGAAATTGCCACTTATAGAAAACGCGCCGTATCAAAAAAAAAAAAAATCAAAAAAAAACATATGCACTCATTCAAGGGGTGGGATGAAATGCAAATGATGAGGTTTTTGAGGAAAATCAATGGTTTCAAGAAATGTAGAAGGTATCACGAGAAACAAAGCTTGCGCATTTTTCCAGCAGGATAGGAAAAAAAGAAGGAAAAAAAAAGGAATGCAAATGAGTTGAAGAAGTTGCAGAAACAATAGATGATTTGTGAAGACAAATCACATCTGATGAAACATACCGACGTCGTCTCCGCCGTTCTGACCGGTTGCACCTGCGTGATGCATCTGAGGGGGTAAAATAGATTTGCTCATAGGAGGAGGCACGCTGGGGAGTGGAGCTTGGCCACTGAGGTGAGCGGGAGTTGGCTGACCGATGCCAGCAGTCATACCACCAACAGCATTCACAGCCTTGCGATTGCCCATTTTGGCCATGCGGCGCACCCGACGACTCCGCAAGCGCGGATCCTGATTGCTGTTCCGCCAGCTGTCCACGGCACGCTGGATAAGACCACGTTTACCACGCAGCGAAGGATTCAGCTCCGCCAATGCCCAGCCAACTGTGTTGCACTCGCTTTCGTACTGCAGGCGGTTGCCCCGATACTGCTCCCGCGGACAGCAGGCACGGGGGTACACACAGTTCTCTTGCTTGAACTCGAGCGACAACGAGTCTGTTGCCACCGACTCAACATCACATCGGATTGTGTACTCCATCTTGACACGATCCCTGGAGTACTCGAAAGCAATCCACTGCACCCCGTTCTGGTCCTGGCGCACGACAAGCGGCGTGGTGGCAGGGATTGGACCCGGTGCAGCGTTCGGGTTGACCACAGACGACCCGCTGCTGCCAGGCTGCCCTTGCGACAGTGGGCTGGCGCCATTTTGCTGCGGGGGCCGCTGCATTTGCGGTGGCTGCTGGTGCTGAGGGTGTTGAGAACTGTGCTGCGGATGCTGAGGATGCTGAGGGTGCTGATGGTGCTGAGGGTGCTGTGGATGCTGAGTATGCTGCTGGTGGGTTTGCACAGTCTGTTGCTGTATGCTTGGCGGCATGCCTTGTGTTTGGTGCGCTTGATGTGCCTGGTGTGCTTGCATGCTTTGGCTCTGAAGACTCTGAGGCTGCATGCCTTGTGTCGACTGCATCTGGCTAATGGCTAGTGGTGATGGTGCGTTTGGAGGGCCTGGCTGCCGTGCCATTTGAGGTGTCAAGCTCTGAACCTCCATCTTAGCGTGGCGGGGACTGCCCGTCATGGCTCCCACTTGGCTGTGCTGGCTCGCATGTTGCGCCAGTTGGTGTTGTACAGGGGATGGTGCACCATGCGACAGCATCATGCTCTGCTGCGAAGCCATGGACTGGTGTGGGGAGGGCGCATGTTGACCATAAGGTGAGGGGGCGGCCGAGGGTGGCAGGGACTGGTACTGCGGCTGCTGGCTGTAGTACATAGACTGTTGGTGAAGAGGCTGCGGCTGGGTGTACATGCTGCGTTGGTGGTCGTGGCCGCTTGTTGATGTGACCGAAGCGGGCGAGTTGGACTGAGGTGTGTGGTAGGACATGGGGGGGTAGGAAGGTCGCGACATCGTAGTTGCCATCATGTCTAAAGTTCGATTGCGTGTCAGCCTTGCACCATAAACAGTATCTCACGGCCCCTTTCCCAGAATTCTCTGCTGATTTCCCGACCTTCCCTGCTTTAGGGAAAACCGCGGGAGACCGAAAAAAACACACCTGCTGATGTATACCCGCCTGTAGGAGCGGGACTATTATATTGGGTCGACTGGTAGTTGTAAATGTCTTGATTGTGCTGGCCACTAGCACCTTGTGATTGGTGATGGTAAACAGGGGCGATCGGATGACTTGACGAGTATGGCGATGGCTGCGGCGGCGGCGGCTGCTGTGGGTTGTGGTGTTGGTTGACAACACTAGGAGGCCTTGAGTGTTGTTGTGATTGCAAATGCGGTGTTTGAGCCTGCGGATGCTGGTGATTCGTGTGGTGGTTGTGGTGCTGCAAACAACGAGAGGACACGGTCAGTCGAAGAAGAACTGGAAGCGGAAATGAAAGGAGATGTTATACAAAAAAAAGAACAATGCACTGAGAAACCCAAAAGGAGAGCAGGACACGAAGTTGCTGGTACATAGGTATTATAGCGAGATCCAAAATAACAAAACCAAGCACACGACAATTCTGTAAGTCAAAAGGGGGGGTGGGCTAATGCAGGATGCAAACCAGTCTCTTAAAAGAGCAAGAAACTTTGAGCAGTGAGTGGGGGGAGGGCAGCCACAAGATTGTGATTGGAGTACACGGCTGGTGCCCTGATATTTAATTATCTGTCGACACACAATTCACTCCAGGGGTCGAATTGCCTAGTGTTTTGAAATAGTAGGGCCAGGGCACATGACGAACACGAAAATGAACAGGGACAACAGAAACAGAATCCCGCTGGAGACTCTTACTTGCTATTTTAAGAGACGAGGGGTTTGAAAAGGGGTGGCTGCAGATCTGCGGGAGAGGCGAGATGCACCAACTGGCATGTTCGAAACCAGGAGTAGAAAGAAAGCCAAAGTACACTGCAATGCGCGAACACCGTGCGTGAAGCAAAGACAAAAAAAAGCAAAACGAGCAACAAAACGATAGATACTATGATGTCGACTATGTCGACGGCACTCGTCTTCAAGACACCTCTCTTGAGATAAAAGAGAACACTTGAGCACATGCATGATGCCACTTTGATGCACACAAATGTGAGAACACAAAGCATCTGTGGGCAGAGGAAGGTGCTCTTCTCATTTATCTCATACCGCGTTGCTTTTTTTTTCTCTGCTTGCTGCATGCGTACTGACCTCACTTGTCGCAAAGCCCACACACTGGCACTGGCCAAAGCGTCCGACGTCATAGAAGAGTACTCCAGCAGACAAGGAGTGACAAAAACAGCATCAAAATGGATGGCATGGAATGGAGGGGGGAGAGCAAAGGGCTGAAGAGCTATGATTTAAGCAAAGCAAGAAGTAAAAGGTGGAGGGAAAATAGGCAGCGACTAACACTGGCAAGGAATGTCCAAAATCGAGATTCGTCGTTTTGTCGACCCTGGTAGTTCTTTAAAGGAGCGAAGGACGACAATCAGATGCGTTCCGAAGGTAAATGTCGTAAAGAAGACGAGATCACAGCAGATCAAGAGTAAAGAACGTTGAAGACAGAAAAGCAGACAAGACAGAAGGTGATCGTTGTAAAAGTTGATGTAAATGGGAAGTGAAGGAGAGACGCGCCAGATAAATGGCCAGTGTGCAATTTTGTGGGGGATGGGGATGCGGGCGGACAGACGTTTTTAAGAATACTCGGAAAGACATGTGCGGATGTATTAGGGAGAAAAGGAACAAGGCCGTCGATGTTGACGTATTATTTATTTGTTTCGCGTCTTTATCTTGTCTGGTAGCTCGCTAACCACCGCTAGACGGTCAACGGTAGAGCAAGATGGAGCGCTGGCGCAGCGGTGGCGGTATGAAGAGTTAAGAAACAGCATGAAAATCGCTGAGATGAGCAAAGGACATCGGTGTGGACAACAAGATGGGAGGAGGGAAGACAAGGATCAAGGTTGCTAACTGAGCGAGAATGAGAAACAGACGGGTGGGGGGAAGGAAGACAGAGAGAGAGGAGAGGTGTGGACAGACAGACACACATACATGGGTACTCCCCATGATGTAGGAGTATATCCATATTTGGTGGTAGAGAAAAAGGGGGTGAAAATAAAGGGTGTTGGTGTAAATGACCAGGGGGACGGCGGCGAACGAGGGAACATCCAGAGAGAGAAACAAGACCAATGGTTGGTGCATGCTGCGGAATCCACCCTGGAGTAGTTTGCCCAATGAGGAGGTACAAACCGCAGCAGGGGAAGAAAACAGGGGTCGGGGGACACTAGCCGGGGGTTTCGAAAGACTGGAACTCGGGTGCTGCTGGTGGCTGCCCCTCTCCAGTACCCCTAATCCCAAACTCGACAAGGGCGGTGTGAGAAGCGATTCTTTCCATCCCGCCAAAAGTGCATGTTTGAACACAGCTTTGTGTTGGTCTGGTCGCGAAATGCACTTTCTCTACACCCTCTCTATCCCAAGAGCAGCGGTAAAGAGTATCTTTTGACGACAGTCGGCGGTGGTGGGTGGTGGTGGTGGCGTCGGCAGCAGTGCGTGTGGGTGTGGGTGTGGGTGTGTGTGTGTAGGTGTAAAAAAAAAAGTTCAAGACATAGCTTTGCTGCCACTGCTGGCTGCATAAAAACCATTCCAAAACTAACGATGCAACCCTCGCGGCCACACTTGCCCGTCAAGAGGGTTTTCTCACAGAGTCTGAAATAAAGTCTCTTTTTTTCGGAGGGAAAGGGGGAGGAGGGGGTGGATGCTCTGGCCAGCTTTGACAAGACACATGGGGAACAAATGGGAGAATGAAAAAAAACGTGCGCTATACAGCGAGCCACTATCAACCGCATGGCCCTGGAAGACACTGGTCAGGCCACTGCCAAGCTATGCAGCTGGAGTAGCGATCGGATTCCGTCCTGGCGTGAAGCGGGCCATTCCAGTGTTTAGTGAAACAGGAGGGTCCCCTGTAATTCCCGGCTCCCCCTGTTGCCACAGACCTGGGACGCTGGAGCAGGCAGCGGCACTGTCACCTCCCTGTATCGTTCAGAGAACCAGGCATCCAGGATTATATCGCGATAAAGGAATGACTTGGTAAGACAAGCAGTGTCATGAAAAAGGCAGTGAAAAGGGGGGAACAAAAAGGAAGAAATGGGAAGTCAAGAGATTGTACATGGAATGGCAGGTTCAAAGTCCGTAGCCGTAGACGGGTTGGTTGAAATATAATTCGTGTCTCAACTTTGGAAGACACAATGGGATTGGCAGGCAATAAGAGCAGGAAGGTTGACCATTGGAGGATATTTAGACTGCAAATGACAGTAATGAACTTGCCAGGACGAGGACATGAAAAGAGCCCCAATGAAGCCCGAAGACATAAGACAAACAAAGCCAGAAGACAATAGACGAACAGAATGAACCACGGCACAAAATTGGAAAGAAGCATTTGATGGAAACAGCAAATAAAGTAAAAGGTTTAAGCAAAAAAGGCCTACCTCGTATGGATCGTCTTTGGCCTGGCTCGGCGCCTGACGATGTTGCTGCGCCATTGTCAGTCCCATCAGGGATGTCGGTTTAGGGTTATTAGTCCGCAGGCTGTTCCGTGTTAGCAGGTCCACGACAGCGGTCATGGATAAAGAAAAACTGGTGACATCTGCAGAAGAGGGGTGAACGTGAAGGATGCGTCTGCTGTGGCCGTCTGGATGCGGGCAGGTTGTTCTAGTCTTCCTTGTTTTTGTTGACGGTAAGTTGACGCCGAGGACGATGCAGGTGATGTTTTGCAGGTTGTGCAGAAGTTGGCTGAGAAGATGGCTCAGATGTTGGTGCAGATTTTGGTACAGATGTCGATGCAGATGTCGACGCAGATGTCGGTGCAGATGTCGGTGCAGATGTTGGTGCCAAAAAAAGCCCCCCCCAAACCTTGGCCCACGGTGCTAATGCCAGGTGCTGATGCCCGGGTTTTGGTGCTGGTTATTGGTGCTGGTAATGCTGGTAATGCTGGTGTGCGCTTAAACGGCAGTTTGGATCTACAAATTTTGGGCCCGGCTGTCCAAATGTCGGGGGGGGGACACGGTTTGGGGTGGAGGAGAGAAACGGGGGAAAGGCGGGATTTTTGCTGGGTAAAATCACGGTAGTTGACAGAGATGCAGGAGTAAAAGGCGAGGCCAGGCAAGAGGGCGGGACGATGAGGAGAAGGTTGCCGGTAAGGGGTGAGGGGGAAGACGGGGGATTAAGATAGACGAGGGCAGAGAGAAAGACACAACGGAACTTACATGGAATAATATGACAGTGGTGGCGGTTGCAGACGCGCACTCGTCGTAATCGCACGTCCTATAAACAGAGCAGAATCTGGCTCTTGTGTGTCGTGTGTCGTGAATTCTGGGTTCCTTGCGGATCGTGTCGTGGGTATGGTGCCTATGCGCTTGAAGTACGAAGAGGAGGGGGGGGGTTAACCCGGTTTTCAAGGGTGACCGTGCACGTAAGTCGACAAGGGAGCCCGCAGTAGATATGGTGAAGCCAGAAGGGTAGGGGGGGCGAGTAGTGAAAACCAAACAAAGCAGCAAAACCCCAAAGCGCCGAAAGAGAAACCTGGAATGCAAATGCTTGCTTGGAAAGGCTGCAGGGGAAAAAAAAGGTTAGGGAAACGGCGGCATGCAGTCCAGGAGATGTTCCTTGCTCCCTCCTCGGTCGGTAGATTTTGTCGTCGTTCGACAAGGCTTGGATTTCCTAGGACTGCGAAAGAAAAGCAACAGAGTAAAGATAAAGGAAAGATATCCAAAGAGAAAGGAAAAAAAGAAAACACAAGACTGGCACAGGAAAAAAAATTGTCGAGCTCTTATGGGGTGCAGCAGGGTGCCGAGAACATATAGTGCCGAGGGTCTAGGTGAGAAAATCTGAAACGGCGTAGTTACTTGGACTATTCAAAAAATACGCAAAAGAGGTTAGCCATGACAAAACAAGCCGTTTTATTTCTTCAGTGTCGTTTTTCTTCAGGCCGTCGCACACAAACCCCCCCCCCGGCGGGCCCCTTTTTCTTAGGAGAGCCTTTTTGGCCCTTCTTGTCGTGCGTTCTCTCGGGTCTGTCCACGAAGGTTAAAGTTCCCGCGAAGTACTGAGTAATACAACGTACGACGTACACAAGTACTCAAAACTTGAAGAAGGCGTTATACTACTCGTATGTGTCGTACCTCATAGTGGCAGCTAGCATTGATTTGCGACTCCCCTGGAAACGATCCCCGGATAAAAATAGTACACCAGAACAATAAACTGGTCAGCACGACGCAGAGAAAACGAGAGAGTGAGAACGTCCACATTGTAGCTAGCTCAGCATGGCTGATCGTCGTGTTTTGTTTCCCAAATGCCCATGAAGTGTGCGTGCGCGTTTCTTTTTCTTTTTCTTTCTCTGTTTCTATGGTTTTCACGCCCATTTCAGGCTTGCAAAATAATACCAGGAGGTTCATGCGATACCTAAGAGGATTTAGGGTGGAACGCTGCCGAAATTGGGGCAGGACCAAGCCAATCCACGCTGACAGCAAGAAAACGAGGAGGAAGACACAAACTGTAAGAGTCTTCTCCGTACGGAGAACAGTAACAGCAAGAATGGTAAAAGTGGGAAACGAGAGTGGGGATTCAGTATGAAAACACTAACCAGGGCGGGAAATGGTACAGAGCACTAAACGCAGGCAGCATGAAGTGACAGGGGTAAGTGGGAGCTAGGGCTGCCAGTAAGCCACGCGCATAAAGCAAAAGGATATTCGATCCAGGGGGAAGCTACTCGTATGAGTAGAGGAGGCACAGAGAAACCAGAGAGGAAGGATAAAGAGCAGCAAGAAAACCGGTAATGAGATACTCGTATGAAGGGAAGGGGAAATAAAACAATTAATAATAAAAAGGACAAAAAGGCGGAAATGAACGCACCGTCAAAGCAAAAAAAAAAGGAGTTGAATAGAAATGACATGTTTTTAACCCGCAGAGCACTTCGTAATACTCGTACTCTAGCAGGTCAAAGAACGAGAGATCGATGCACTTGTTTAATGTCCACAGGTACGAGTATGTAGACCGTACGTTGAGCACAAATCCTAGGCCGTTTTGCCATTGGTTGGCTTCCTTTCTATTTAGGAGTGATGATATGAAGCCTTCGTACTCGTAGCCTGTTGTCTGTGTCGCTGCATCCATTCTCCCGCACAAGCAGAGAACCAGCTTGCTGGAATTGCTCGTGTGCAAGGCAGAAACCACCCGATCCATATGTAATATCCTTACTCGTAGACAGCGGCAGCGCAAGTTGGTACGCCTTAGCGCGGCCGCGGTGTGCAAGGTTGCCTCGCACGAAATAGGGAGACGGGACTTGGGGGGACATACTCGTAGGTACGTGGTATTAGGGAGGGAGGGAACGGTGGGGGGGGTTGCTATTGACGACCAGGGTTAGACGGGAGCGTGGACGGAAGGTTTTTTGTATCCTTACGTCGAAGAGCCTTTTTTTCCTTAGGGCGTTGTTGCAAGACGTTGCAGGCAAGTCGCAGGGATTGCACGGCCGCTTAGCATGGAGTAATACGACGCAGCAAGAACTGTCGCGTTGCTTCAACGCTTCTGGGTCGCGGTCGTGGCTGTTGAGATTAAAGACATCGTGTTGTATTTTCGCAAAGCAACAAAGCGAGACGACATATGTTAGAGAAAAAAGTGGAAAGATGGAAACAGAATTTGAGGGTGGAAGAAAAAGCCATGACAACCCCGGTTTTTTGAAGCAGGAAGGAGGGGTTGTGGAAACAGAGAGAAAGAGCGACACCAACAGAGTGTATTACACCTTCCACGTCAGATTGCTCCACCACAACAACTGCTCGTATGGATACAGAAAAAGAAAAGAAAAAAACGTGCAACACGTCAGGTACAAAATACCCTGTGCGAGTTGAGCCAACAAGAACTACGGTATACGAGTTGAGAATACCCTAAGGGAAAAGAGCAAGAACAGAGAGCGTGTCACAGTCCGTGAGAGTTTAAAATAAACTGGTTCGTGATCGGGAGCTAATATGGATACTTCGTTAACAACAAAATAAAATACGAGTATGAGTAGTTGACGAAAGGCAATACGCGTGAATACCGAAAGTACGAGTAATAAGCGCGCTGGCTGAAAACTGTCAGCTGCTGGTGGAGAAAGTGGGAGATCAACCTATAAATGTGATATCCGCATTGGCCAAAATCCGAGAAAAGGGGTGTCTTTAATGTGAAGAGTGGCGAGTGCATGCCATGAGCGACGTCCACATCCACCGACATACACGTACACCAAGAGAGCATGTGGCCACAGAGTCCCCTTTTAAAATACTCGTATCCATAGTATCGTGGCGAAAGTCATACAGAGAACAGCTACGATTTGGTGATTGGACCATGCAGAATGCGCCCACGAGGTCAAGAGACCCAGATGGCATCGAGCGGCGAATTGGAGTGCTTGTGTGTACGGTATGATAGGTTGTAAATAAAAC
Organism: Raffaelea deltoideospora; assembly: GCA_019925385.1. NCBI lineage: Eukaryota > Fungi > Ascomycota > Sordariomycetes > Ophiostomatales > Ophiostomataceae > Raffaelea > Raffaelea deltoideospora. The sequence continues at coordinate 179,755 of JADHKP010000004.1, read as the reverse complement.
GAAGTGGAAACACGGGAGGAGGAAGTCTGTACGATGTATGAAGGCAATCTTCCTCTTACAGGTCGTAATACGGCGTGTTCACGCTTTGAACTACACATTGCTCTATGCTCTACGAGTACTCGGACGTACGGTAGATAAGTCGTAATACATTGCACTTCGGAGTTCACCGCAGGTCGCATGTATGGATACTCTGCGCTCAGATTTGCTAATGAGGTGCATTCGCTATTCCGTGCGCCGTAATGCTGCTCAGCTGGGACACTGCGATCCAGCTTCTGCGACGCCTTCTTTTCAGCTTCTAGTGCGAGCCAGGGAGGCGGGCGGGGAGGGGGGACCTGGAAGCAGCAGCCAAAAATCTCGAGGGACGGAGGAGCTCCAGGCTAAACTAACCGCGGTGGAGAAAAACAATAGACAGGTTCCTTACTTTCCCCCTCGCCAACTTAGCCCACCCGAAATGAGGAGGGTGAAAGTGAAGAGTGATAGGCTGTAGGAAGATCGGAGCATCATGCGCGACGAAGTATGGATAACAAAGCAATACGGAGTATTTACTTTTGGAAGACTCAAACATTTCGTGATACACGTCGTACTTTTTGCAAATTCAAGGTCTTTTGATGCTTGCAGTATTGGTTGTTGTTGTAACTCGCAATACGCCGTATTAGCCCGTACTGGTACACCGTATTACGAAGCAGTCCCGTAGAGGTCGACTCGTAGGCCAAACCTGGTTGTGTCTTCGCGGACTGATCAATGTTAAGTGAAAACTCTAACAGACACCACATCTTTTGTGCCCAACAAAGAAAGTATTGCGTAGTAATACGGCGTCCCATGTACGGAATGCTCATAGCTTGCATGACGGCTGGTGGGAAGCAGAAGGTGCCGTAGTCTCAGTGCTTTAAAATGACAGGATGAAGTGGCGCTCTGGTTGGAGTTCTATCCATACGACACAATAACATTCCATACTCGTACAGAAGAGCAGTGCTGGCTGATCAATTGACGTTTAACACAGCCAACGTCCGACAACGGCTAAAACGACGTATTATTACACCGTACTCGTACTCCGAGCGAGTGATGACGTTCTCCAAAACAGTACGAGTATGGATAGTATGGATAGGTAGTAGTATTATGGAGTATGGAGCCCGCCATACGTCGTATGGTACGGAATGCGTACTCCGTACGTCGTACTCGTAGATTCCTACGTCGTATTACTTTGTGTGTGCTTCCTGAAACATCGCTAAGGCCCAACAACCCGCCTTCTACTCGACCACTCGCATCATCACATATCTCCTTCTCAATCTGCAGTGGCTTGCGTACCGAGTAATTTATCATACGGAGTAGGGGGAACTCAGTGCGGCAAAGTACGCAGGTTTTTAGCGTTGCCTGTGAGGCAATTTTCTACAAAAGCTTTACGGGCACTCCGCTCTCATTTCGTAATATTAATACGCTGTGTTAATGCAGGCATCACCATCCCCTAGCGGGTCCTGTCATCTCCCTGTTTTTCCTTCTCGAAGATCCCGACACACTGGATCCGCATTCTACGAAGTAATACGATGAACGGAGTACGACGTACGATTACGAGAAAGTACAAAGGTACACCGCACATTGTTCGTGCTTGGTTGACCTTCACAGCCAGAGGGTCATCGTGATAGTCTTAAGAGAGTCGAGGCCACTGAACAAGGGGGTGGAAAATAAAAGGTCCATAACAGGGAGGATAGTATGGATAGTACGGAGTAAGTTAAGACGGGTGCTCTGTTACTGCTTCCACGTCGTCTTCGAGCGGAGTGCTTACATTCTGGAAGCGTGAGACAGTTCGTGTGAGAGCACAGATATATCGTACTTCTACTCCGCACTGGCACTCGGACGAATGTGAAGTGATGCTGGAGTACGGAGATGAATGCTTACTCGTAATGCACCAAGAGCTCTCTTGTTCGTCGTCCGTTGGGAGTATCCATACTCAACCGAGCTGATCCGGTCTGCCACGTACGAGTACAGGCGTATCGTACATCACGAGAATGACGAGCTCTACGAATAGGCCAAGGAGCAGCCGGCTTTGAGCTTAGGGTGCGACGTACGGAGTACGTCGTACGAGACCACCAGACGACGTGGCGTGCCAGGATGTCCTACGCACGTCCAACTTCGCCTGTGTACAAGTGCCTCGCGCTCCATATTTTCAATCTGCCAGTTCATCTAGGAAAGAAATATGGGGCACCAGGATTTTGGTCGCATTTTTGCCTCGTGCAGAAATGAGAAGGGGGCTTCGGTGGGTCTAAAAAGTGAAGGACAGGGAAGAACGGCATGCGAAAGGTACGAGATACGGAGCATTACGGAGTACGACGGACGAAGTATTACGGAGTATCCATACTAGGAGTAGCTTCGAGTACGACGTAGTCCTTGCCTGCCCTTACTGCGTACGCCGCGGAGGATGGGGAAAATGTGGGTGGCATTGGGCCAGAAGAGAAAATAATACACGGTAATCAGGGATATTCAACGTTAATTTTTTTTCGGGTTAGCGGTCTTTGGCGGAACGGCGTGCTCCTTCTTGTCAGGGATGGCAACACACGGCTGACAGGCCAAATTGAAGGAAGGCCTGCGAGGTAACAACAACACGACAACTTCCAACGTCTCGGAAGAACGTGTCTCTCGTACGAGAACAGTCACAGTCATTGTCGGAGCTTTTCTGCACTCATTCGAGTCCTGATGATCGACGCTTCATTTTCCACTTGGCCACTCGAAGATGGGACGAAAAGAAGAGAAATCTGCGAATACGGAATTTATCTTCCTTGTACACTGTAGTATGAGTTACGTTTTATGACGCCGTATTACACCGTACATCGTTCGTTTACGACATGTTAATACAGGTACCAAGCCTCTTTCAAGTCTCTCCCAATGCTCTGTACGAGTATTAATACACCAGCACATAGCACTAATACTGCTTGTTACAAAATGTACTTTCTGACTGTTTGTATAACGTATTACTCTGTGCCCATAACCTGTACGAGTAAGGATATTCAATTAGCCACGGAATATTAATACGACGAAGAAGTTTGCACCTATAAGCTTAGCAGTCAACCTGATTGCTTAGCGCAAACTATAGCGCCAGCCTTTTCGCCGACTAATGTTTTGAGGCGGACAATTGCACACTATTGGCAACCATTGAAAAACTTAGAATATGGAATAGAGCAGAACGATGCACGGAGTATGAGATGGCCCCCAGACTTTTACTTCGTAAACTCGTACCCCCCGAATGTACTCGCAGAGCATATTTGCGCTGGTGGAAAACCCGGTGATAGCCCAGCAATGCCGTCACTGTACTCCGTAACAGGCGTTTCTTACTCTTACCACTGTGAAGTTTTACTCGAATATTTCATACTCGTACTTTGTACACATCTGCTGGTCATGGCATGAGCACAACTTACTGCTCGTACAATCAAAGCCGTCGTAAAAATACGCCGTATTACGAACCCGTACGGGCTCGTTAAGACGTATTACTCCGTACAGTGTACGACGTGATGCGGTGTACGCTGTACGTCGTACTTGGTGCTCGTTACATCTCAAGGAGTTAACGGCTGTCCAGACGACTTAGCGCAGGGACGGCGCGCTTCTAAGCCGCCCGTTGCCCATTCTTGTACGAGTATGCCCACTACGGAGCAGTTCTGCTTTGTCAAGGGGCGTTATGGTCAGGTACACAGTAATCCGTACCAGTGCTTTATTGTACGGTGCAATAGGACTTGCTTGCGACTTGTTTCCGCTGTATCTGATTTGGGTTGTAATAATATCCATATCCATACTTCGTGCTCCGTACGAAGTACGAGTACTCCGTATACACGGCGATAGTTCTCAAAGGCCATGCCATTTGCAAACTTGGAAGACAAGTGCATGCGATTTTATCAGCATCCTTTCTTTCTTCGTTGATCGCTGTCGAGTAATACTCTTTACTGGGTTTTAGTATTATTACTGTTTTTTTAGTGCTGTGATCCAAAGCAGCGTGCCCCATATTCTCTGGCCTTCTGCCCGAATTCTGCTTTGCTCGGGGTTTTTCCCCCTCGAGCCCTTTTTTTTTCATCTACACACCCCCTTCAACTCTCCGTGCTCCCGTTCCTATGAGTAATACGGACATATTGCCTCACGCTCTAGTCAAGTTTAGAATATAACAAAGACGCCGTCGGGCGTTTCTTCAGCGGCACAGAGGTGAAAGTCGGAGAGAGGAAGGAAATCAAAGGAAGCGTAGGAGTAATACAATATTACGGTACTCCGAACTCCTAAAGGATAGGGGGTGGTTTAAAACAGTCCCTTTAAAAAAGGAAAAAAGAAGAAGCATTCACAAACGCTTGTAAGGATAGTCTCCAACAATTTCACAATTATTGGCAACTTCCCTTCTTGGTCTGGTGCAAAGGGTTTTTTCCGCGTTCGGCGCCGCGGTTTCCTTTCACACATCTTCTTTATTTGGTGTCTTGACTTACGAGTTCTCAGTCTGTAATAATACGAGTACTCTGTGCAAAGCATTACACAGTGACATGGAGTACTCGTACTCTCCAGCCTATCTCTTTTCGCAGCTTCAAATTTACTCCACACGTCGTGCACATAAAAGTTCGAATGTGCAGATTGGTTTACAATAGTATTGCTTCGTACTGTTAGCATTCGACATAACGAGCCAGCTAAAAAAAAAAAGGGAATGGCTATCAAACCTACGAAGAATTGCTAAATTACCTACGAAGTGGAGTAAAAATAATGGGGTCGTCCAAAAGATACCTCAATTAACCAACAATACGTACTGAGATAGCTGTATATAAGCGACAAGCCACAATTGCCAACCACAACGACGATAAATCCTAAAATATTTCGCAACCCCCCCCCAAAAAAAACATCGGGAGATTTTAATGGCTTTAACCAACGCTCCAGTCCTTTACGGGTTATCAATTATTCGAAGACTGAAAAGTCGAGTTAGAGGAGGTGTAAATAATGCATTTGAATTTTTATTTGGGAAGGGGGGAGGAGGGAGAGGGCCTTATAATTTTCTGTTTTCTTTTTTAATAGAATGAATTTACAATTGTGGCTTGTCGCTTGTATACAGCTATTTCAGTACGTATTGCTGGTTATTTAAGGTATCTTTTAGACGACCCATTATTTCTACTCCACTTCGTAGGTAATTTAGCAATTTTTCGTAGGTTTGATAGCCATTCCCGTAAAAGTTAACTGTTTTACGGTAGGGAACCATAGAATCATTAAGCATGAAAGCGTTCAACTCGACCAATACTACGCATGCATTGAGATAGATTGGAAAGAGTACGGGTCCTGTAATCTGTTTTTTAACATTAACACAACCCGCTGCAAGAACAGTTTGGTTTGATTGTGGCCTCCACGCAATAAAACCTAAAAAATGTTCGCCTCGTGTGCTTTATAAGGGTATCTGTACAACAAGAGAAAAAAATAGGGGGAAAGGGCGTGCTTGTTTATTTCTATTAATATCCGACCTGACTTTCAGCCGCTGAGAGGTACACAGGATCCTAACCACGTACAAGTAATCATAGAATATTATGTCGTACGAGTAGACTCTCGAGAATAATGGTGCCAGGCAAGAGGACACGAGCTTCTGAGCCAAATGCAAAGTCACGTCGTGATGAATGAACTCCAAAAGGTTCCACAAAAGAAGGCGACAAGGAGAAGCACCAGAATAACATGGTGATCCGAAGAGGGCACGCTGGTTTCAAGAAAAACAAGAGAAACAAAAGCTAGAGAGAGACGGAAGAAGATCAAAGTGGTTGAAACAAGATTGGCCGATGAGATTGGCAGCTGAAGCGTTTCGAAGCCCTCAATACATTTTTAGTACAGAGTAGATCAATCAAACAAATAACCGGCCGGCCGAGGTTTGTCACTCCTCGTCCTCGATCCTTCCTTCTCTTTTCCTCTGATGGCAGGACGTAAATGAGGGAGATAGGTCATGGCCACAAAAAAAAAAGCCTTCCTGCGTGATCAAGGCAAACTATCTTGCGGACTCTGCTTCAGTTAACCAAGCCTGGGAAACACGACTTGCCAATCATCTTGCTCCTGAACCGTGCCTTTCTTCTTATACGGGTCTTTTTTTTGTTTCGCTCTTAATAGCTGAGCCGCCAAAGATCATGTGTTGATCAAATAATTAATTACCTCTCAACCAAACAAGCAAACACGAAGTACGAGTACGCACGTTCGCGGAGGATGTTTTCATGAAGGTATTAAACATTGTGCCACTGTTACGTCTCTCACATAACTCGTACGAATGAACGGGCGAGAAGCCTTTAACACGTTGTCTATTGCTCAAAGTCTGCTCCGTAATAACAACCAGCCATAGAGGGAAATAACGCTTTGCAAAATTACGGAGCAAACGTACCTGGTCGCACATCGCGGTCATCACTGCGTATTACTCGTATTTGACGCCCAACGTGGCAGTATATTCCGTACCCTGTTCTCTTTTCTCAACCCCTTACCACTCCAGAGTTACCAAAAAACCGTGACCCCCTAACTCGCCTGGTCTTGTTGGCACTCACTCTTCTACTCCAAACCCCTGGCTCGTGGCTAGGCCAGGGGGGGAAGACGAGCTTAGTTTTTCCATGGGTGAGGGCTCTTGCTTTCTGGTTTTTCGGTTTTTGACGAGGACGCGAGACGATAAACTTCTTGTATCCATACGGAGTACTCGTAGCTGTAATACGACATAACAAGGGGAGTGCTAACTGCACAGACTGGTGAACCAATGATGGTGACCGCTCCGGGGAAAAAAGTCATCCACTAATGCGATGCTCCGGACTCAATACCGCTGTACGAGCCTAGTCCGCAGCTGCAAGAATTAACATCCCGTCTGTACGATGCAGCCTGCAGGAGAGCATTTTGATTAGTGCAGAGATACGGTATTTGGTAGGTTGGTGGTGGTGGACCGTCTAACAAAACCCAGTTGCATTTCGTTTGGATTTTTTGCGAGCCCCTGCTCGTTTGGTCCAATGATTTTGAGGCTCTATCCAATGTCAAGAAGAAAGCCCCCTCTTGAACCTTTTGTTTTCTCTTTCCATTGGTCTTAAAAGAAGAACGTTCAAAGGTGCAAGAAGAGAAATACAATGCATATTTTGGACTGAACATACGATGTAGGCGAATGCATCCCTTGCAATACACCACAACTTCGTACACCACTCACACGGCATAGGACTGAAATATGACGTAGTATTACTCTTCTTGCTGCGCTTTCACTTACCTGCCGCCACCCTTTTTTTTTCCGACGTACTTTGTATATGCATTCACCTCTCCCTTCACCGCACACTCGGCAGTCTTTTCTATCACGACTCGCTAAGAGCAGCCGGATACCAACAACAACGGCACGAGCTGCACTCTTTCTTTGTAGGCTGCTTCATACAAGCGCACATGCATGCTCGGCCAGCCCGTCTGACCCACTCCGCCAAGTTACCTCAAGAAAGAGGAAAAACAGTGTGAAAGACGGTACTCCTGACTCATAATTTAGAGAAGCTCCAAGTTGGAAACAGGGCGGTGTGCTTTTGCAAGCTGGCATCATTTGGACTACGAAGTAATTACTACTCGTAGTGTCCGTACGAGTACTCGTCGTGGTGGCAAAAGGCCAAATGAAAAGAGGAGGAATCTTAGATGTCTTGGCAATCATACACCACCGTCCATCGCTGTCAAGAACCCTATTCTCTCCCTTTTGTGTCACTCCTCCCCATTGGCTCTTTGTGCGAGCGGGTGGCAATCCGGATGGCTGTCTTCGCCGTGAAATTCTTTGTATAGCATACGATTATGGGACAACAGAAGATTGGTGATGAAGGCGCCCGTCCTATTGTATCCCACGAACTAAGCAGACTACGGAGTACCGAGTGAAAAGAAAGAGGGAAAGTGGTCGAGGATGACAGTGCGAGAGGAGGGCGGGAGAGGAGGGAAAGACCAGTTCGCAAAGCAGCCATCGTTTGTCCTCGTCCAATGTCCTCATTCATTTTGGCATTCTCTTCGCCGTTTAGTGGCCAATGAAGGCCGTCCTGGCTGTCTAGGGATAAAAATACATACACAATGAAACCAAAAATGAAACCGAGGTACTGAGATAACTTGGCCACACAGAACGCCTGCTGTGCGAGGGTGGGAGGACCATGGCAACACAGAAGAAGAGAAAATTGGTCAACATCATCCAGCGAATCCTCGTCCATAACACATTATTACGAAGCACAGCATGCAGTCATAACACAAAGTACAATACTCCAAAAAAAAACTCCCACCGCCCCTAATTCATACGCCGCCGTACGACGTAGCAAATGTACACAACATGACGACTCAAAAACGCCAACCTAATCTCCCGTACGGAAGTTTTGGGCGTGTGTGTTTGTGCTATTCCACAAAAGAGTGTCCCGTATGGATACCTGCATGTACGCACCACCATCTCATATCAGTCGTGCTCCGTTACCAGTGAGGCTTGACAAAGAGTAACTGAGTGATACTACTACTAATAATAAACCCTAAACTAAAGCTGTTCGGATGTCATGAAGAGATCGGGTTTGCAGTTGGACGATATGTCATCCTTTACGTGAACATGTCGTGATACCTTGGTGTAATGCTTTGTAAGTTTCTTGTGATGGCAAAACATACGAGAACGATGAGACGACAAGCGACAAAAGACACATCTTGCGGTGTAGAAAAAAAAAAGAGAAGAGGGGCAAAAGGAGGGGGAGATGCGTAAGTTACGATACAGCTCGGAGTTCAACGTACAAATTAACACAAAAGAGGCTCGAGACACAACGCCAAAGCCAAAAGCCAGTCGCTTGTTGTTAGGTATTACAAAGTACGAGTACGGAGTAATGTTGAGTGCTTGGTTGAAGGTACGCGTAGGGCACTACTCGTATGAGTTATAATACGTCGTAAGCGTTCACCGTACTCCGTATATTAGTGGCCTTAGCCTTGGATAAAAATTCACAAAGGTAGGGTTGCATTGCAGAATAGGGGAAGCCAAGCGACGAAAACAAGAGCTCGTAGGTTGAAACGCGAAAAAAACATATTTCGCACAAAGCGGTTGTTTAGAGTCTGCATATTTCTGACTCCCACAGCTTCGTTTACGTGTCTGCTCTTGCGTTGTATGTCGTATATTGATTTACGAAGCATTGTGCCACATCATAGGAGGCGCTGCTGCAGGTATTAAATGAAGGATGCTGCACAGTGACAACAAATGGAGAACCCAAGTACGACAGAATAACAAGCCGTATTAAGGCCCCGTCTCAGGAGTGCTGTTGCGATATGACAGTAGCAAAGCCAAGGCATGAAGAATGCCTACCAATACTCCGTATATTTCGTACGAGAGCATGGGGTGAAGCAAAAGATGGAGATGTTTCCTAAAGAAGAACGTCCCCGGCGAATTGATTACCTCAAACGCAAGACATGTGCTGAATGGAACGGAGGGGGGTGTTGGAGAAGGAAAGGAACAAGAAAGAGATGGATGGACAAAATAAAAACCCACACCTTTACTGCACGGAGTAATACGACGTACGGAGTTAATACAACATACGAGAACGGAATACGACGTATTGTTTTCCAGACATCGCCGCTCTTCTGGTTCTTCTAGCAATGAGGTAATGAGGTCACATATCGTTTTTTTTTTCTGCACACCCTTCTGCTTAGGCCTGCACACGGGAAAGAAAACAGAAAGCACCACTAGTCAACTCGGGCAAGGTTTTGGCGACACGGGCAGAACACCCTGTACAAGTAATGCTAGAATGTCGTAGTTTGTTCGGATCTTCTTCACCATCGTCAGTCTCTGAAGGAGGTTAAAAGGCAGGTGCTAATACAACAGATACGGCGTATTAGTACTCCGTACATCGCACACCGCATAGAGTAGTAGATGTTACTGCGTCGAAATATACGCAGGTAATGATACCTTCGTGTACAGACTAACACGGAGTATTATTAGTACCCCGTACAACGCAGCAAACCTCCGAGTTGTGGCACAGAGGCTCAAGTACGAGCTGGTACGTATGTACGCCGTAAGAGTTAAACAACAAGTGCGTTGTAATATGCCAGACTTTTCCCCTCTAATTACTACTGCTAAAATGAAAAAAGACACAACAGCTTGCCTTTGGTAAAAGGGGAGCAGAGACTACGGAGTACTGAGGATGATGTTTCACGAAACTGGGCCTGGGTTTTGATTCTAGGGGTGAGGCATGGAATGGAAAAGGAGACACGAGATTAGACTGTCAATCGTCGTATATTTTATGTCGCATTACTCAGAAAAGGGCTTTCGCTGTACTCCGTACTGTTACAACAACCTGCACGACTGACCTGCAAGACAACGGAAACGACAAAGTGGAAAAGAGAAACTATTCGAGTACGAGTAGAGAGCAAAACCTGTCCTGAATAAAAGGGGGCGAAGACAGTGACAGAAAGAGACAGAACGAAAACAAACCCCGCCCTAAAAAGAGACGAAACAAAAGACGCGACCCTTGCTCATTACCCTGAGGCACAAACTGCAAAATAAACGTCTTCAGTGATGTTACTACTGTGCTTCCTCTGCATTGGAAAAGGGGACGTAGGAGGTTTGGTGCTGCTTTATTGATGGGAACCGCAGCTGGCCAGGAAATAAGTTATAAGAATAATGCTTTCGTGGTTTCCACTTTTCTGTGACCCGTGTCCGCACGCATTTTTGAGCCCTGAGCATAGAAAGTCGACAGGCAACCACATACAACTTTGAGGTCATTGCCGAACTTGGTCAAGCAAGTCTGACACAGTCGCGGTTGCGAGTAGCATACTCTCGTACGCAAATGACTTTTTTGGGCCTTCTTTCATGCTCCTTTCCCTCTACTCGGCGTTTGGGGCTTTTTTGTCGGGCACACGAAGCAGTGCCGCGCACGAAACAGACCAACACAGTATTACGCGTAATGGCTGCTTCTCTGTATAGCTATTGTTTTGTCTTTGACGTTTTCGTCATCCCTGCCATCGTCGCAATGCTGTGTCCGTTGAGCGGGCGTCTACGGAGTACACAGTAATACGTCGAATGTCGTTTGGTCAGATTCTTGGCTAGTCGACGCTCAAAGTACGAAGCATTACGTCGTAATAATACTCCGCACAACGTTGTTCTGCGGATGAGCACCTTGTCCTGTCAAGTATTACGAAAAAGCATGGGGGCGGGGGCATAAAAAATACTGGGATTGTCTCTGCGGACGAGGGCATGAACGAACCAAACAGTTAGGGCTCAAGGTTCAGCTAAGGAAAGAGAGATCTTAGGAGAACTCCCACGGTTTCGTTCTGGGGAACACTACGGAGTACGACGTACTCTTACGGAGATGTGGAAAAGCTAATACCACTCTCATCTCCGCAGCTTGCACGAAAATTTTGGCTTTTCATGGTTTCCGCGCTTTTGCCAACGCATTATTACCGCCCCCTGGGGACCTGCAGTAGCGTATCTCAGGGGAAACCAGCCTCGTCGCGAATCGGCTTTTTGTAAGCACTCGTAGGCGTGTGTTTTTGGTAGAGTCCATAACGAGTGCAATGTCTTTAGCCAAGACCTCCTGTTTTTTGGGAGGGGTTATCTGTTGGACGGACAGTTTGGGAGAGGTGACAAAAGACAAATTCTCTTCTCGGATGTTAGCAAAGCTAAAGGGGCTTTTTTTTGTTTTCCGCCGCTCTTTGTTATTTTTTGTTTTTGCTTCAGATTTGTCACCTCTATCGCATATATTTTTCCCGGGGCAAGAGCGCCGTGTCTTAATGTTTCTGATGTGCAGGCCTAACCAGGAGTCGGGCAATAGGAGCAGCACACTGTACCTCAAACGCCGCTGAGATCGTCTCGGTGGGCAGAAACAAGAGCCAGAAGATCATGTCTGGTACTCCACGTATGACAGACATGGCCTTGAGAAGTTTAAACGCACCAGGGAGACTCGGAGACTGTAATATTTATAGAATACAAAACCAAGCAAGCCAAATTCTTCCATGATCGACCAAAGGTTCCCGGTCGGAGAAAAGGAAGGGGGGGGGGCTGTGAACAAACATGTTCGCGAGCTTCTTCCGACTGTGGCTTTGTTTCTAGCAAAGGCGATCATCATTGTGATGCATAGTAGAAGCAAAGCAAAAAAAAAAGAAAAAAAGACAGGTCCTATGCGGGGTGATCGCTAGGAGCAGTGAAGGCGAGAGATGATTGAAAGAACAGTGAACACTTGTAACACTCGTAACTATGGCAAAGCAAGTCTTTTGCAAGATGGGGTGGCGACCTACAACTGAAGCCCCAAAGCGAGAAAACGAAGACCAATTTATAAAGAAGCATGTATTTTTGTTTTGCTTTACCGACATTTCTCGGAGTCAGGCCTTGTGATACACTTCTTCCCTGACTGTTTTTTCATTCATTCGTTCTCTCTCTCCCCCCTTCCCTCTCCCCCCTCCCTCGTCCTCTCGCACCGACATCCCCCCGTCCCAAGAGCGTGGGATGCTCAATTTTGTAAGGAAAAGTTTGTCCGAGAAGCAGAAGTATCAACGCAGTAATGTCCAGCAACATCTCTTGATAGACAGGACAGGAACAACCAATTTCCTTCATCCAGAAGTTCAGAAGAGATCCTGCGCGATACTACCCCGACAAGTCCAAGAAAAAGACCAATATGTCTAAGACACTGCACTTTGTATATTAGATATGTGTAGAAGTTGTCTCGTCTGTCGTGGTTGGTTGGTAATGTATTTTTCGGAGTATGGAGGAGGCGTACGCAAAGACGGCGACCGTGCAAATCAAGTACAAGGGCACGCGGAAGAGGCCAGGGTTTGCGAGATCCCAGGGTCTTGAACATTCAGGCAGGTACTGACCACGCATGCTCTACCTCGTGTTGCCGCTATGAAGTCAAGACATTTGTTTTCTTCATCGCCGCCAGTCGGTCTTTGGGCTGCCAGACAGGTGTCTGGGTGCTGCGCGTGGCATTTGCTATCTCCCCCACAGCCGAGAAAATCGACCAGCCATGTTTTCGGGGCTTTTCCTCTCGTCAAAGCAGAGAACAATGTAGAGACTCGCAGGGCGCAAGATGCAAGGGCTCTCGATCATCCTTCTCCGATCACTGTCGGGACAATCCCTGAATAACCTCCCCTTCCTTGGCCCGTCTTCTGTTCACGAAAAGGTGCGTGAGCTACCCAAGTGACCCGGTTCGACCCCGACTTGTGAATCAACATTCTCATCGCCACGTCGGCGATGTCCAGGGGCAACCACCCGAGACATCGATCCAGCACAGAGAAACCTGGCTTTGGTACGAGGCAACACTGCATCGACACCCGCCCCGACATTCCATCTGCAAGAAGTTGAAAAAGGCGAGTCCGAAATCACCACCACTTTTTCAAGACGCTAGCACGTCCTTTCTGTTAAGACATCCAGTGATATGATGCACAAAACATTGCGTGGGATGGTGGTAGGGTGGTAGGCGATTCCTCTCTCGACAAGCATCGCGAGGCTTTTGTTTTGTCTACTACGGGAAGGCTGATACCCGTTGAGATCATGGTCATGGTATCTGATTGTAGCCTCGGTCAAGCATGCAACAAGACTGATCAAAGCTAGAAGAAGAATAAGAAAAAAAACGCATGAATTCAGAGTTATCTTTTTCGTACATCAATCAGGACACATGCGACGGACTACAATCTTTTCTCTCTCTTTTTGCCTCGCTTCGCGCATACATTCGAGTAAATTTCAAAAAATCAGACAAGGATTTTGCTAAAAAAGATAAACCCCCCAGTGAATCGTACCACGCCTTTCATTTTGGTCGTCTCATCGTAAATGTCATCAACCAGGGCCCAGCCAATTATCAATACAAAACAAGAGTCGGAACATCCATACCAAAACTCGACTGAGGTCAAGGATTCCGATAGTGCCGTCGGTGTGCACCGTGGCTGTTATAGTATTCAATGTCGGCAGGGGCGTTGGCATCCGAATGGCCATCCATGTAGCTGACCGGGTCATTCCGGTGGTGACGGCGTGCTTGACGGTCCCTGTACGCCTCCCCGTAATGATGGTAATTGCTACCCTCGCCATCCCGCCTCCTTCTGCCATGATTGTCGTCAAGGTTGTTGTCCCTCTCGTGCTCACGCCGGATCAACATCCTACTATGGCCGTTTTCATGTCGTTGATAACGCCCATCCTGCTCATCCTGCAGTCTGTTTCGCTCATACTCTTTTTGCCGTTTGTCTATGTTGTCAGCACACACACACACACCCTTGGACCAGCCATCAAGGACAAAGAAAAGCGCGCGTACAAAAGAAGGAGCGGGAAAAAAAAATAAGAAAAAAAAACCTACCTCTCAGTTGGGCTGTGGCAATTGTGTATCCTTCGATTTCCTTATGGCTCAGAACACGCAGGACAATGACAAAATCGTCGCGAACTTCGAAGCGCTCTTTCCCAATGGTCAAGGCCTCGGGGTTGACCAGTTTGCGACTGATCTTGGTCCAGCGCGCACCAGGTGGCACGGCTTGCTGTTTGGCCACGTCGTCTTTGTGGGGAGCCACGCCCTCGCGAATCGGGTTGGCCTCTTCCGGAAACTTGGTGCTAGGTGCTTTCAAGATGCCCTTGAGAGGTTTCTTCTCTTCCTTTTCGCGCGGTGGCGACACCAGACGGACGACGGCCAGTTCCTTGGAAGGCGGTTGCGAGGGAGGGCGTCCACGTGATTCGTCCTCGACGCTCTCCTTGGAGTACCGTTCGCCTTCGCTGTCCGAGGCGCCATCTCTACCGGCTTCTTTGGCTGGTGCAGTAGCTGCAGCAGCTGCAGCAGCATCGGACGGCGGAGGCTGGGGTGACGGAGGCGCGCTGGACGATGGTGTGAGGATGCTGGGGGACGCCGGCTCCGCCTTGTTGTCATTTGGGTCCGGCTTTTCGGGTTTGCCAGACCTGTCAGGTGCCTTTTCGCTCTTGCGCGAAAACCCGGCATCTTTGTCGGGGTCGGGCTTTGCACCAGCCGAAGAAGATTCGCCATCTCCCAACTTTAAAGCAGCCAGCTCGGCCCTGAGTGCCAATATGTCTTCTTTGTCAGTAGGAACAAAGGTGGGCGTGTTTCGGCGGCGGCGGCGACGTTCCGGACGTTTCATTTCTTCATCAGGCTCGTCGTCGTTGTCAACCGACGCGGTCGATGACCGTTCTGCAGTATCAAAGCCCGCCGGTTTGGCTTCCCTCGCAGCGCCCGGTGGCGCTGCCGTAGCGCCAGCTCCCGATGCAGATGCAGCCGAAGCTTCTGAACCAGTGCTAGGTGTTTTTGTTTCACCTTCCCCTTTAGATGACGAGTCCGAATTGTCGGATTTGTCGAATTTGTCGGATTTGTCAGGCTTGCTACGACGTCTGCCATCTTTATCGTCCAGGACACCATCGGGGTCACGATGCTGGAGACGGGTTCGAGAATTGGTCTCTGCAGCGGAAGACGACGCTGTTGGACCAGCACTAGCGGCAGTGGCAGCAACCAACGTGGCAGCAGCAGCAGCAGCAGTAGCAGAAGCAGCGGTGGCGGCACCGGTGCGTGACGTCTTTGTGTTGGCAGCTTCTCTCTCCTCTCCCTTCCGTGGAGGTCGGCGGTCACGTTCTCCGCGTTCTCGCTCTCGCTCTCGCTCTTTCTCGCGTTCTCGGTCACGCCCTCCGTCACGTTCCCTATCGCGCTCACGCTTCGGCTCTCGGCTACGATCGCGGTCGTAAGCATCCCAATGGTGAATTCCTTCTTTCGGGTGGTGAACATACAAATCGTCGTCCGAGCTTCGGTGCCTCGGCACAATGGTGGTGACGGGACGACCAGGCTGGCTAGGCCGGAAACTGTCGTCGTCAGTATCATCGCCGAACGTGCTAAAGTCAGCATACGCGCCGTGGCCGGAGCCGGCGTAGGGTCGGGACTCCTGGTGGCCGTGGTAGGCGTCGCCACGATTTTCTCCCTGGTGGTGGTCGTTGGCGAATGCGCCGCCTCGATAGTCGTCATAGTAAGCAGCCTGTGTGTGATGAGGCAGTTGGCGCAGTTGCTGGTCTCTGCTGTTAACGAGAATGCCAAAGGCGCGGTTTGCAACACTTCCATCCGCGTAGTGCTCGCGAGGGCGTTCGTTCCGGACTTCCCAGTCCCGACTCCAGTCTCGGGCTGTGTCTCTGGCCGAATCGCGGGAGGCATCGCGTACCGGGTTACGGCCGCGCTCGCGGTCGCGCTCGCGGTCCCGGTCGTGCCTGTCTCGGTGCCTGTCTTCGTCGGCGACCAAGCGCTGAGGGTCATCGGGACGCCGATAGATGGACGAGGACCGCCTCGGTCGCGAGGCCGAAGCATCGGCAGAGCCCATGTCGGGAGGCCTGCGGATCTGGTCGCCTGGAATGTGGGGCTGCTTTGAGCCCGCAGGCGGCGGCGGCGGCGGCATGCCCGACAGGCGGGCAGCAGGCGGGGCCTGGTCGTAGACAGGGCCGGGAGCATATGCTGAGTTCCGATTGAGCTTGTCCAAGCCCCATGTCGTTGGCGGGGGTCCGCCCCCAGGCGGCGCAGCGACGATGCCGACGGCGGCGCGACGGCTGGGGCCGTCAAAAGCTAACGGCCGGCCGACGTCTGCCGTCATGCTGATTGAAGGGCGGTAATACTGTCCGTCGAAGCTGTCGCGCCGTCCGCGTCGCGAAGCCTGCTCGTGGGCAAGGTCGTAGCGGGCCAGGTCGCTCGGCTTTGTATACTCGTACCCGTCATAGTCGGCAGCGGCGGAACTGCTGGCAGCGGAGGGCGGCCCCAGTCTCGAAGCCATGGATCCGGCAATTGAACTGCCAATGTGGCCCATGCGCGGGTTGCTGATGTATGCGGACGCCGGCCGCGGTGGACGGCCGTACTCTGGCGGGCGGGAGCTGGCAACGCTTTCGTGGCGCTCTCGAAGACGGTGGAAGTCATCGTTGTCGAGAGCAGCACTGGCGGGCACGCCGGTGACAGAGTAGCGGCCGGTCCGAGAACGCATGGGAGCCGACGCGGCCGGCAAGACATAGTATTGAGCATCTCCGCGTACCGGGGCGGTCCGAGGAGGCTCGTCTGCAGGCGCCCGGTAATGCTCGCCCCGGGTGGGAGAGACGGGACCTCGGGGAGCCGACGCGCCGGTTGATGTTGCAGGGTTGGTAACGGTTGTGATGATGACGGGCCGTTTGGTGGCGCCGTCAGCAACGGACGGGCGGTGCGAGTGCACCGTTTCCTTTGCCACGGAGTATGTGCGAGTGCCTGCAGCACCAAGGGGGGGAGGTTGGTGGTGCTGTTGCTGCTGGTGCTGCGAATGCTGTGGATGTTGCGGGTGCTGTGGATGCTGTGAATGCTGCTGATGCTGCGGATGTTGTTGATGTTGCTGATGCTGCTGATGCTGCTGATGCTGCTGATGCTGCTGGGCTTGCAGCTGCGGAGGCGTGGGCACAGCCGGAGCGGCAGCTCGGATGTCAGTGGTTGCCTGTGCGCGGGGCGTCACTGGGTCGTCGTAGCGCGGATCGTGTGGATAGGCTGGCGTATAGCTGGCGCCCACGCCAGCCGGCACGGAAGCCCGGGTGATATGATGCAACGGCGGCGACCGCTTGCCAGAGCCGGGGCCATAGAGATATCGTGGATCCATCGTGCAGCCGGCCAAGCAAGTAGAGCAGACAGAGTGACAGAGTGGTGGATAGGGACTGCAAAATTCCAACTCATGCGTGGTTAGCCTTGCAAAAAGACGAACGAGTCAAAACGGTCAAAAGGTAAAAAAAGAAAAGAAAAAGGCGTTTTCCCCGAAAAAGTCCAAAATGGACCAGGGTGGACCAACATTAATGACCACACGTGAGTTTCGGACTAAAAATAATAAAATAAAATAAAATAAAATAAAGCAGTTGAGGAGCGTGGATCGTCTGGTCGAGTTTCCTTGCGTTCGATGATGTGTCGGTGCGACAACTACTCGTCTTTCTGGGCAGGTGGGGGAGGGGTAATCGTGGAAGGGAGTTCTTTTTTTATGGAAGGAGGAACCCGAAGAGCGGATGGTGGTATGCTTATTATTTTTATTTCAATCTTATTTTTTTTCTGGGAAATAATACAATGTTATGTGTTATGGCAGTGTATTTGTGGTTGTGCTGCTACTACCCTGCCGTTTCTGACTGCTTCTTCTGTCTGGGCGAATTTGCTGTGGGCAGTCGGCCGCCAAATCCTCTGCTGATGTTGTGAATGAAAAGGGTGCAAGTCAAAAATACGAGTATATTCAAACGCAAGCGGAAAAATAAAATCGAAGTCGAGCCAAAAACAATATAGGGTCGGGGCGCACTCAACAGTGGCAGTGGTGTGCAGGGCAGAAAACAGCAGGCAAGTTTTTTGGCCAGGGCTTTTTGTAGGCAATGACTTGATGTATTATTATTACTTGATATTATAGGCCTGGCCATGCCTGAAGCAAGGAAACTTCCACTCATCGTCGCACGCCGTCGTCCTGCAAATCAGTCTTGCATGGCTGGCAGTATTATCGTCAGAGGGATATGCAACAGCGCTTACGAATCAAACAGACACCCGAAGGCGCAAAACCGGATTCACTTAATTAACTGCACTGGCTGCAGCGTTGCCCATGAGAGGTGATGGCGGGCGGCGCGCGAACTGCGGGGCCATGAATGACGTCGTGTGATGGCCTTGGAAAAGGCAGAGCCGCCTTCTGGGACAGTGAATGGCGGGGGAAGGGCTTTTACGGTTCGCCTTACAGAAGGTACTCGTGGATTCCGTCGTCAGAACTTTGCCCGGGAACCAAAAGAACGGACGGACGAAGGAAGAGACGACACAAAAAACTGGTCTCGTGCCATCCATCTGTAGCTGGGGGGGAAAGCAAGTTTAACGGCATTGGTTGCACTTTGGTGGCATTTGCTGGTAACACTTGGACACTTGGGCACTTCGGTGGCAAGGTTCGTCACAAGGCACTTCTGATCTGGGCACCAAGCAGTCGGCAGGGGGCCATCTATCGAGAGAGCAGTTTACCGGCTTTTATGCCAGACAGGCAAGCAGCGAGGATCGGGGCTTCGCTTATGAGCAAGAAGCTTCTTACATAAGGCTGAATAGACGTATCACACCGTTTCACACCGTAATTCTTGGCTTCTTGTCCAGCGCTGGCCACAGGGCCTGAAAATGATGTCTTGATCTTAAACGGCTCCGCCCGCGATGACCCGCTAATCGGATGATGTTAAGTCCGACACCGAGTCGGAGAATAGCGACCTCCCTTCCTTTGCTTTGCAGATTCCTCTCGTCCTTCCCTCATAGAAATGAACTGAACATTAAGGGTTTTGGGCGGAGTCGTTACCATTGGACTGTCTCCATTTTCATCTGAGGAGAACAGCCCTGTCCCCTTCTCTTCCTCTTCCCTTCCCTTCATCTCCTCCTCCCTTCCTCTCCCGTCCTCCTCTCTCAAGCTTGCCGGTAATTGCCTTGGCAGCTGTCGTCCATTTTGGCCGGCCTCTCTGACGTCTCTTTTTTTTTTTTTTTGCATTCCGAGCCTGGCTCCTTCTTCCGATGAAGGCGAGCATGGCCAGGAGTCCAGCTGTTCTGAGACGGGCAGCGGGCAGACAGAAAACCACCTCTCTTTGTGTGGCTCTGCCCCGGCCGTCCCTCTCATTTCCGAGGCCACCTCTACCAACGACAGCATGCCAACAAAGGCATCTGCAGATAAGAAGCACACGCAGCCTTGGCCGCCGCAGTGGTCCCTTTGAACCTCTGCGGCCACCGTCGCCTGCTGACCTGGGGGCTCCACGCAAGGCGCGCGAGTACCCGCGGCTAAGGCGATGGGGCCGGCGGCTAATGGTTGTGGGCCTGCTGGGCGGCGGCGTGTACGTGGTAGACTGGCAGGTGTACGGCTCGGGCATTGCGCGGTCTCTGCGTACGTTTGGCACGGGGCTGGTGGCCGCGCTGGACTACAAAATCAACTTCCGGCCAGACCCCATAGCAATCATCGGCACGCCGAGCGACGTGGCCGATGTGCACCTGCGCAATGCCGACCGGCTCTCGAATCTGCTGCGCTCCAACGGCGGGCTCTATCTCAAGATTGGCCAGGCCATCGCCATGCAGAGCGCCGTTATGCCGCCCGAGTTTGCGCGCATGTTTGCCCGCATGTTTGACGACGCTCCGCAGGTGGACTGGGCGGCCGTCGAGCGCGTCGTCCGTGCCGATTTCGGCGGCCGCTCCGTCGAGGAGGTTTTTGGCGTCAGCTTTACGGGCCAGGAGGGCAAAGGCGTCATGGAGCGCACCGCGCGCGCCAGCGCCTCGGTTGCCCAAGTGCACTGGGCCCGCTTGGCCGATGGGCGCGAAGTGGCTGTCAAGATACAGAAACCCGAGATCGCCAAGCAGATTGGCTGGGACCTGTGGGCTTTCAAGTGCGCGCCCTCTTCCTCTCTTTAGCGTTTCCCCTCTTATCTTGATTTTTTCACGCTTTCTCCAAAATTCCTTCACGCCAAGGCTGCAAACTAACGACGGGCGAATAGGTCTGTCGCCAGGATCTACTCGTGGTGGTTCGATCTTCCTCTGTATTCGCTAGTGCCTTTTGTGGTCGAGCGGCTGATGCTGGAGACAGACTTCATCAACGAGGCCAAGAACTCCGAAGACATGCGCCGGCTCGTGCACGACGAGCCATCTCTGCGCGATCGCGTTTACGTGCCGCCCGTGTATCCCGAGCTGTCGTCCGGTCGCGTGCT
The DNA here is from genome assembly GCA_019925385.1 of Raffaelea deltoideospora. Lineage (NCBI taxonomy): Eukaryota > Fungi > Ascomycota > Sordariomycetes > Ophiostomatales > Ophiostomataceae > Raffaelea > Raffaelea deltoideospora. The sequence goes on along the minus strand of JADHKP010000004.1, from coordinate 159,156 downwards.
TACAACGGAATGGATTGAAGGGGTGCGGCTCTGGGACAAAGAGGCCATCACGAAGCCGTGGCGCGGCGGGTACGGAGTCGGGTCGCCTGGGGTCCACGGCACGCCGCTGGACCCCCCCGACATGGCCAAGCTGCGGAAGAGGCTGCAGATGCGGCCGGACGACACGGGATTGATGCTGAAGCCCGAGCGCGCCGCGTGGCGAGGTCCGCGTCGCGATGGCGGCCTGGGCCTGTCGACGGCCGACGTGATGACGACCATGATAGACCTCTTCTCGGCCCAGATATTCAAGTGGGGCCTGGTCCACTGCGACCCCCACCCGGGCAATATGTTTTTGCGGCGGCGCCCGTCGGGCCAGGCTGAGCTGGTGCTGATCGACCACGGCCTGTACGTGACCATGTCGCCCAAGTTCCGCCGCCAGAACAGCGTGTTCTGGAAGAGCATGATGACGCTGGACCACGATGCCGTGGTGGCCACGTGCGCGGAATGGGGCATCAAGGCGCCCGAACTGTTTGCGTCGGCGACGCTCAACCGGCCGTACGAGGGCGGCGGCGGCAAGTTCCGGCGTGAGCTGATGCAGGATCTGGGCGAGGGCAAGACGGCCGCTGAGCGGCACTATGCGATGCAGGCACGCATGAAGCAGGGCATCCGAGACATTCTGGCCGACGAAGAACGCTGGCCGAAAGAGCTGATGCTTTTGGCGCGCAACATGAAGATGGTGCAGGAGCACAACCAGCGGCTGGGCAGCCCCGTCAACCGCATCAAACGCATGGGCCAGTGGGCGAGCGCCAGTCTGTACGAGGACCGTGACCAGCCGTGGCGCGAGAGGCTGCGCAGTGCCTGGCAGCATCTGGTGTTCAAGGCGGTGCTGGCGGCTTCGGACGTAGTCTTCTACCTCTTCCGCCTGCGGCAGTGGCTGGGCTTGGGCGGCGGGCTGGAAGACTCGATGGAGACGCGCATGAGAGACGTGGCCAAGGAGTATGGAGTGGAGCTACAGCACGATGTTTTTGAGGGCTGAGCTTTTGGGGGGAGGGGGCGGGAGAGAGAGTTTGGCAGGTTGGCGGTCGTTGCGTGCTGGCTGTCGAAGTTCACAGCTGGTATGTATCTAATACTACTACTGAAAACGGCGTCTTTTTAATTGGGGATCGGATAAGGAAAGCATGGGACAGACAAGGGGAAAAGTGAGGGATAGGAAAGCAGGTTTTTGGAACTGGCCGGTGATACGGCATGGGATAGGCGCTTTTCGGCGGGGATTAGACCTTAATGCCTCTCAAACATACATGTAAGAATACTCTATCTAAGCTCACAAACCAGACACATAACCTAACGGGAAAAAAAAAGGGAGTGATAGAAGCAAATTGTTTAAAAAAAAAAAAAAAGAGCACTCTGATTGTTATGCCGAAAGCTGACTGGGCTAGTAGACGCTGGCTGGCTTGAGTCTTATCAAAAAGGTATCAAAACCGATTTTTGGCGCGTCAGCGAGATTGAGTTGCTTACGACAGGGCCAACCAGGAGATCTGCAGTTTTGTTTTTGCCTGCAAAAAGACGGAAACACGGCTGATCTACTCTCAGCAAGGAGTAATACTGTGCAGATAACCCAAACGGAGCGCACACCGTAGCTTTCCATTTTAGGAAGGTTGACGCACAGTAGATTTACTTCCCTCCAAATGGAGGCGATGATGCAGCATTTCTCGGCATTTAGCATTTCAGTGCATGCTGAGAGTCTGGACGCTTTTTGAGTAGATGCATTGCACACAAACCCTGTATCTGTCTGCTCTGCTCTTATCGCGTGGGCTGCAACAGCGCAGGCAACACAATGCTGGAACCACTTCCCGTATGACGGCGGATCAACCCGGGCGAGGCTCTCCCAGCAGTGCTTATTACTGCATTGGCACCATGTTCTGATATTAATATGAGACTGCATATAACTGTAGATAAGCACAGAAAATAAAGGGAACCGCGCGACACAGCACGGCCTGTCGTGATTTTCTTTTCTTTTCCTTTCCATCTCGGTTCCTTTTGCGCTTCAACGTCCAGCTGCCAGCCGCTCAAGACCTTTAAAGATTTGGCAACATCAGCTGCATCGACATGCTCCAAAAGACCTTCACGGGAACTTGGCTGCCCGCTTGGGTGCCCGAGTCAAGCATTACGCTTTCCCTGCTGCTCGTGCTCTGCTCTGTTGCTCAGAGCTCTGTATGCGATTCTCCCATGTTCCTTCTCTTCATGCTCCATGAATACCACTTTGCAGCTCAGCTGTCTAATTACAGAGACGCCAGACCAACGGCTACGATGGCTCCATGCTCAATGGGCTTAACATCCTGCCTTCCTACGCGGACTACTTTGCTCTGAATGCCGCCACCACCGGCCTCAACACCGCCTCCGTCTTCATTGGCGGGTTCTTCGGGCCCCTGGTGTCGGGCATCGCAACTGACCGTCTTGGCCGCCGGCCAGCCATCTTCTGGGGCTCTGTGGCCATCCTTGTCGGCGTCCTGCTACAGACTGCGGCCCAGAACGTGGCAATGTTTGTCATAGCACGCATCGTCCTGGGCTTTGGCGCTGCCGTTTCCGGCGTCGCTGCCAGCGTCTACCTGAGCGAGACTTTTAACAACAAGTGGCGGCCCTGGGGCGTGGGTTTGCTCAACGACTTTTATTAGTACGTATTGCTGCGTATGCTTTCAGCTTTGACCGAGACGTTGATAGCGGAGAAAGTTGGCATGTGAGTTAGCCAAAACCAGCCCTGTCAGTTTCTAACTCGTTTGTGAAGCGTTGGGGCGTTGATCGCCGCCGGCATCACGCTGGGCACCGGCACCTGGCAATCGACTTGGGCATGGCGCGCCCCATCTCTCTTCCAGGGCATCTTTTCGCTTCTATGCATCATCATCCTCCCCTTTGTGTACGTATTATTACCCATTTACGGTGCACGCAGTGGGCTTATAAGCTATTGTTGGGTTTGTCTCCCGCTCTAACGGCTCTGCTTGTTTGTTGTTGTTTTTTCCTTTGAGTAGTCCGGAGTCTCCCCGTTGGCTCGTCTATCAAGGTTACTATGAGGCGGCTCGCACATCGGTGGCTCAGGCCAACTCAAACGGCAACATCCTCGACCCCGTGACGGTGGCTGTGTACAAGGAGATTGTCGGTTCGCTCGAGTGGGAGAAGAAGGAGGGCCGGACCCTAAGCCCAAGAGAGATCATCCGCACGCCGCGAACCCTTAAGCGCATGTTAATCGGAATGTCACCAGGGCCCTTTTCCTGTGTCGTAGGCAATATTATTGCCTCGTATTATCTTGGTTCCGAGCTCGACACGGCTGGCATTACTGACACTTTGCAGCAGCTTAAAGCAGTACGACACCCCTTGTTTGTTTTTCTTCTGTCTTCTTTCCTGTCCTGTGCCGTTGTTTCTTTCTCGTTTCACCCGCTTCTTATTAGAGCGCAGTCCCACCCTTTCCCTTCCTTGTTTGTAGTGGAAAACTCGCCTAACACCGCAGAACGTCGTCCTCAATGTGTGGTGTCTGGCATGCAGCCTAGCTGGGACGCACATGGTGTATAAATGGGGCCGCAAACCCACTGCCTTGCTTACCCAGACACTTCTTGTGATTTGTCTGTTTATCATTGGCGGCCTGTCCAAAATGTACGCCGATAACCCCGACGCTGCATCGAAAGGCCTGGTGTACGGCGATGTTGCCGTCATGTTTCTCTTTCAGGGGTTTTACTCTGTTGCCTGGACACCACTGCTGTACATCTATCCGCCTGAAGTCATGAACTACTCGATCCGGGCAAACGGCCTGGCAGTATCGGCGTTTTCACTGAATGCTCTTGCGTAAGTTGCACAGCTCTCTCTACCTTACCCACCACACTGCCTTCATGGTCTTGGCCGCTCTCCTATCCCCAGTCCATATCTGTGCTTTTTCAACAGTCTACAAGCTTATGCTAACAGAGCCTAGGGTTTTGCTGGTCTTTGTTATGCCCATCGGACTCACCAATATCGGCTGGAAAATGTACATGATCAACGGCTCTTGGGACATCATTATCATTGTTCTGATTGTATGTTCCCCACGCCTTTTTTCTTCTGGGTCCTCTTTACGTGTGCACACACACAACACACTTCTTTGGAGCCGTCTACTAACCATCAAATACAGGCACTCTACTGGGTCGAGACAAAAGGTAAAACCTTGGAAGAGATCGACGCTCTCTTTGAGGACTCCAGGCAGTCCGACGTATTAAATGTCGAGGCTATACGCCAGGGCCAGAAAGTCATCGACGTCACTGCTGTGGAGCAGCAGCTGGTATTTGATTTAGAGGCGCTGAAAAGCGAATCGGGCGTAATCCCAAGCAAACAGACGCACATTTAAGGACTCATACGTCTCGTATTCGCAACGAAGCGTTAGTAAAAATGATAGCGCCATGTCGAGGCTGGGGAAAGGCTTTTTAGCTCTGGGGAAATTTGGCGGGACTGACCCCTCCCAAGAAATAATACCCCATAATACTCGTACTCGTATTATTACAACATCGCATATTATTGGCCAGAATTTGCCCATAGAATATTTAGCACAAAAAAAGGTCGCCAAAGAACTTCCTGTTTAAATTTTCAAACTCTTTATTTTGACATCTACGGCGTGATACTCCATGATTGTTGAGACGAATAACCTCCTCTCGCCCACAATAACTCCCATTTCACCAAGTGATTTCGCTTTCCCTAAGCGATACCGAAAGAGGCCAATGCTATGAAATAGCTATGTTCTCTTTTCTCTTCGGCAAGCCCAAGGCTACTGGGGCACAGGACCCATCTAGCACGCAAACTACCTCCATATCACGGCCAGCAGCTCCAGCAGCTGCAGAAACGCCAGCAGCACCGGCAGCACCAGCAGCGCCGGTGCCAACCCCATTAGGGTCCACAACAAACACCCGTTCCATTGTTTCGGAGCGGTCGCTCAAGCAGCTCAGTCTATTTTTTGCGGGTGCCACGTTTTTTGCCTTGTCAACCACCATTACGCGCCGCGCGATAGTCCGGAAGCACAAGCTGGCACAGCTCAAGTTCTATGAACAGACAGCAGATGGACTGGTGGCTAAACCCGGGACGGCGGCAGCTCCGGAGATTTCGGGAGCTCCGGGGACTTCCGCAGCATCTGTAGAAAGTGCGGCGGCGCCTCACGGCTCGCTAGAGGCGGTCGAAGCGCTCAACCTAGCCACTCTAAATGTTCTCAGCTTTTTTATGATGCTGACGGGCGGCTTCTCGTGGGCGCTAGATATTTCATCGCTGGACGACCTGCGCCGGCTGACACGGAAATACAGCCGCGGCCTGCCAGCTGTGGACGGATCGAGCAACGCACTGACGGACGAAGAGGCCGAACGCGAGGTTGAGGAGTTTGTGGCTCGAATACTGAGCCGGAGGAAGAAAGAAGACAGCAAAAAATCTTCCGATGACGAGTCAGCATCAAAAGGGCGTTAGAGCAACGGGTGGTGAAGAGCCATGCACGCTTTGGTGAAGGCATTGTTGGCTTAGCAAACTCATGATAAAATTCTCATTTGCATATGTGCAGCTTCAAATTGTCGTAATCTTTTTTATCTTGGGGTTTTTTTTTTCTTTTTGTGTGTGTATTTCAAGACTACGCGTACAACGTAATAAATCATATCTCATATCCAATTTTCTGGGTTCTGACTGATCCATGGTACACCGTCCTTTGATTAAAAGAAAACGAGAAATCTCCACGTAAAACATTTGCCATTCTGCTGTATGACCGCATCATTTTACTCGTACTCGTTTCACAAGCATTCTAATTGTCCCCTTCGACGAGAAGCTTGGCCAGAGCGGCGTTTCGTACCCGAAGCTGGCATTTGAAGGGAGCTGGGTGTCTGGTATTTTGCGTTAGCCTGAAGACTATGCTAGGAAGGAAGAACACGAGAAAAACAAACAGCAAGAAAAGGAAGCGTCGGCTGATGAGCCGAGACAAAGACATACCCGCCCAGGCCGATGGTGACGCCGGGTTCTGGCTCAATTGGCTGGCCGTCTGGCCCCAAAGCCTTTTCGATATCAAAGACAGCCAGCAGTGTAGACACAAACATGTAAACGGTTGCCATTGCGAGAAAATTGCCAGGGCACTTGCGCCGGCCAAAGCCAAAGTTGCCGTTCGGATACGGCTCGCCGCGGGTGAAGCGGTCCGGATCAAAGCGATCGGGCTCGTGGTAGACGCGCGTGTTGGAGTTCATGGCCTTGGTGTTGGCAAACACAACGGACCCAGCGGGAATGCGCATGCCGCGGTACTCGTCTTCACGCAGGCTCTTGTGGGGTATAACCAGTGGGTTTAGAGGTAGCATGCGCATCACTTCTTGCATGAAGCGGTCAAGCTGCGGCAGGTGAGGCCGGTCGTCAAAAGTAGGGAGACGAAACGGCTCGGGCTTCGGCTCCGATGCTTCCGCATCCTGCTCAGAGTCACCGCTGGAAGGCAGCCGGAGAATGTGATCGATTTCGGCCTGGATAGCGCGCTGACAGACCGGGTACTTTGTCAGAAACATCAGGTTCGACAGCACGGTACTCCAGGTCGAATTGCCACCAGCAATGAATATGGCGCCAGTGGCGCCCTTGATGTCGCGCTCAGTCATTTCGATCGGCTTTCCGGAGCGCAGGCTCTCTTGCAAACGGTCGTAGTGAGTACGCATGAAAGATGGCGGTGCATTCCCGGACTCAATGTCTTTAAGCGAGGCGGCCCAAGGCACGTCGTGGATGGTGCGAATGGCGCTGCGGCAGCGACGGGCGTGTCGCAGGGCAGGCGAAGGGTTAAGCCAGTCTGGCAAAAAACGAGCCGGAGGGAAGACGTCGACTAGCGACGTGCCAGCTATACCGCCGTTGGTTGTGGCGTCATTGGCGGCAGCAGACATGGCACAATATGGCGAGGAAATATCTGCAATCTCCTGGCCAAAGGCAATGCGGAAGATGATGCTGGTGGTCATCAGCAAAGTGATCTCTTCCCAATCGTCTGGTTTCGCGACCAAAGCGCGAACGGCCTTGCGGGCCTCGTGAAGCTGGATGGGCCGAAACACCTTGACGTTGGACTGGGTGAAAGTCTTTTGGAATAAGCTGCGATGAAGTTTGAATTGGGGACCCCAGCGCAGGAATGTAAGAGTAAGACCCCAGCCCATTCTATAGTTGTCAGAAAAGACAAATTCAAGAACGCAAATGTAAAAAGACAGACGAAACAAGACGAATGAAAATGAAAAGAAGATGGAAGAAAGAGCATAGGTTAGAAGCAACTGGTAAGGTTGACGAGGACACAAACAAACTTACACTTCAAAAAGAGTAAAGCGAGGCCGGTCGCAGTAGTTGGAACCGCGACGATCAAGCAGCTCGGTGGCAGCCTCGACACTGTTAAGGCAGACCATGTGCTGGCCCAAGATGCTAATGTGGATGACATCGGAGTCTAGCGAAGCGTTAGTGAACAGGTTAACAGAAACAGCGTCAATGTTGTCTCATTGCAATGCACTCTGGTTCATCACGTACTGTATTCTTGTCCCCAGCGGATGTAGTCTTGCTCCGGATGGTCGGCGCTGAGCTGCCCCAGATTACCAACAATAAAGCGGCCGGGTGGACCGGGCGGGAGAGGAAGAGCAGAAGAACGAGACCGCCGAAATAGGGTGTAAAGCAAGAAAAGGAGCGCCGAGGCGATAGTGGCTGTAGCAAGCGCGGTGGGTGAAGCGAGAGAGAGTGGCCTGGGGAAAGCCATGATATCGTGGCATAGAATGACTTATAAGTGGTGCGAAAAGCATACGAAAAGTCCAGATGAGAAGAGGCAGGCTGCCAGTGAATTGCAAGGAGGGTAAAATACAAACAAAAACAAACACTTGCGCCAAAGCTTGCTGGAGAAGAGTGAGAGAGAGAAAGGTTTAGCAATGGCAGAGAAGAGAGGGAGAGAGAGAGAGGGGAGAGGGGAGAGGGGGGGGGGGGGGGGGAAGAGACAGAGAGAGGAGGGCAGGGGGGGAAAGATTGGAGAAAGGAGAAAGAAAGAGAGAGAAGAGAGATAAAGAGAGAGGGAGAGAGAGAGGGGGGGGGAGGGAGAGAGAGAGAGAGAGAGAAAGTCAGAGAGGCGGGAAAATAAAAGGCAGACACATCAAAAGAGAAGCGCGAAAAGCAAATGCTACCATCACTCGGTTGCTCTCAATAGTCTCTGCACAAACTGTTCCGTGGCAACATCCCACCAATACTTCTGGTTAGGGTAGAAAATAAAATGATAGTTGACGGGATAGGCCGCGTGTGCCTACCGCAAGCTGAAGTGATGGCAGACAGACGAGCATGGGGGGCCTTAGTGAGGTTCGCTAAACAACCAAAAACTGGCAATGGCTAGAAACTGCTTTGCTGTGATGTTACGGAGTAGAAGTGGCATCACTGCTGTCCGCTGCCTGGGCGGTGGTGGCCGAGTGGGGCAGATAGGGTCCAAAGCGACGACCCACTTGATCATCATCGCCCAACTTCTTCTAGCTCCTTGCTGGAATGTTGCAGTGTACTCCGTACGGCGTAAGGATATTATTACGACGTACTTATTCTTACATCGAGGGACTGGTTTTGCAGGAAAGACTTAGTGCTCGCTGTTGCTTTTCTTTTTGTCACCTGACTCGACAAGACACTACATTGTACCATCGGCATTAAAATGATCTTTTCCGTCCTTTCTCAGATTAGCACTCGTACATGTCTTCTAGCTACATTGTATCCATATATTTTCCGGTCTTTTTAGCTAAGGAGTTCTTTTATATCAGAGACATTCTAGAGTGTTTTACAAAGCGCGATACGGCTCGGCAGCCTTGTGCAGACGATAGTCTGTGCAAGGGGTCATGTCGGCCGCTTGTGGAGAAGTGGCTAAATTATGGGAATACGAGTAGTCAAAGCTGGTCCAAACATTTTTGTCTAGCCTTAAGCAATTTTGCTGGAGTATTACGTTGCACGACATCGTGACACACTTCATGCGTCGCAAACAGCCGTTCGTAGTGCTGTGTCTGTTTTTTTTTTTCTTTTCTTTTGAGCACCTTCTTCAGCTGCCCACATCACTTTGTATTACGTCGTGTTCGCGGAGAGGAGCTCCCTTTCTTTGTTTTGTGCCCCGCAGAACATTACTACCAGTACGACGTATTACATGCACGGGTCACGACTCAAAAAAACAAAAACCCTCGTAAGGGTCATTAATAATCTTACAAGGAGCGCTGAGCGCCCCCCCCCATTCCCGTTGACCCCCCACACCACTCTTTGACAATAAAATCCTCGGTCTCGACCGCGCTAATATCTCTCCTTCTTCTTGCCTGCCCGGAAACATTTCCTTTCCCCCCACACTTCGCGACAAAATGCTCCGTATTTACAGCGACCACAAAAAGTCCACCGGCCGGCAAAGCATTCTCTTGGTGATTGCATTATCGCCTCTATTTTGAAATTTAATTGCTTCTAAGGCTGTTTTAAACTAAAGCGATCCGAATTGTGGGCAACACCGTCTTAAACTTGAGAGCGGTGCGAGCCGCCGTTACCGTCGCCTGCCACGGCGAATAATAATGAGAGACAGAGCTGCCAAGCCACGTCGAGTCGAAAAGGAATTCCCAAGACACGCCGGCCACGCAGTTTGAATTGGCCCAGCTGGCCCGACTGGGCTAAGCAGGCCTTGGAAGGCTCACAGAAAGGCCCAGAGAGACCCAGACCAAGACGCAGGGCAGGCCAAGAGCAGGTCGGACAGATCTGACAAGTGCCGCGCCTTTTTGCTTTTTTTTTTTTTTTCGCGCGCGACAGCTCTTCGGTGCCTCCACCAAATTTGTCTTACTTTGTTTGCTCTTCTATCTTTTACCCCAGAAGCGCCTGTCATCCATCCCCACCGGCCGGCACCAACCCTCTCCACCCCTTTCCCCTCCTTCTTCTCTGATGGGAGGAGTAGGAGCCGACGCTTGTTTTTTTGCCCCAAGTCCTGCAACTTCCACCAGTCTGGCCATGCCGTCAGGCCAGTGGCCCGTCGACCACGCGCCTGCCGCAGAGCGCGTTGCCCCCGCTACCACTGGTCTCCCAGCCAAACATGAGCTGCCTCCGCTGGCTGTGCGCGAGTCGAACTTGCCTCCGTCCATCGTCGCTGGACCTTCGTTGTCGCCATCGCCAACCGGGACTTCTGGCTTGCAAACGTCCCAAACATCCCCGGCGAGTGGTTCGGGCCGCATCATCAAGCGCCGCGCCCCTGTGGCCTGTCGCCGCTGTCGTCGCATGCGCAGCAAATGCGTCCACTTTGGCACTAAGCCGCCCTGTGAAAGCTGTCGCTTAGCTGGCGTTAGTTTAGATGAATGGTTGGTGTTTTTCTTTCTTTCTTTCTTTTGTAGTAGTCCAGTATTCCTTTTCTCGTCTCATCCTCTGCCTTCTATGTCATGCACTCCATGCGCTTATTCTGGCATTGGGGCATGTCTCCGTCTTTCCAATCTAACACCCTCTCTCCTCTCTAGCGTGTTCCCTACCCGTGGCGCTCCTGATCTTGACCGGGACTACCGCCATCCTCGGATGAAGGGCGACAAGGCTCGCCGTGAGGGTTCGAAGCCGCCGCAGTCTGGTCCAGCCGGAAAAGCTGCGCGCAGCATCAATGGCTCCGTAGTTAGCTTTAGCAGCGCCGGCGCTGGGGGCGGTCCTGTCTTTCCGGCCGACCCTTGGGATTTCTTGCCGCCTTTGGAACAGATCATCGACGCCGTGGAAATGTTTATCAGCCAGTATTTCCAGCTTGGTTTTATTCCACGGGAAAGCTTCATCAATCAGCTGCGCACCAATTCGCGCTCTGTCAGCCCCTTTTTGCTCCTCAGCATCCTAAGCGTGTCTGCCCGCTTGACCCCATCTCTGGTCGCTGCTTATGGTGATGCCGTTACCGCTGCCGATAAGTTTATGGAGCGTGCATCAACAGTAGCTCTGATGGAGCTTTACGGCGAGCCCACTCTGGTCCGATGCCAGGCCTTTTACCTCTTGAGTATTGCTCAGCAAGGCAGCGGCTACAAAAATAACAGCTATGTATGTGTTTGTGTTCACGAGCATTCTTTTTAAACTTATCATCTTCTCCTCTCTCTTATCCTATACTTTCAATTCCCCTTTTTTGTCATTGTTTTCTCTTTTCTCCCTCCTCCCTTTTGCCTTCCACATTTCGTAAACCACTCAGCTTGGCTAATGTATGCTAGATCAATTTGGGCATTGCTATTCGCATGGCTATTCTGATGCAGCTGCATCGAGAGGAAACGTACGTCCTTCCAGATACGACGAAGGAGATTGTTCAGAAAGCCGAGTCCGCTCGAAGAACTCTGGTATGCTTGCGCAGATGTTGCTCCTTACTCCCATTGTTGCTGATATCCGACTTTCGACTTTCTTGTTCTTTTGACTGCTTCTTCGATATGATAGCTAACGCACCCTATAGTGGATGCTCTACAGTGAGATAAATCCTTCCACTTTTTGTCTTGTTGCTTTCGGCTGGCCCTGACTAGATCACATAATAACGCACCGATGCGCTTGCTGTCATCGCTCTTCGTGGGCTAACACTGTTTACCAGGTCAGGATAACCTGCATGCCGCGCCACAGGCACCCGTGTCGCTTGCCGCCAGCGACATCACCACGCTGCTTCCTTGCAATGAGGATGATTTTGCCAATGGCGTTCTGCCCAGGACGCGTGCTGCCTTGGCTGAAACTCAACCCGCCATTGAAAACCCTCGCCTTGCCGAGGATCCGGATCGCTCGCTTTTTGCTACTCTTATTCAAAGCCACCAAATCTGGGGTCTAATCACCCGCCGCGCTGTGCGCCACGACAAGAGCCTACATCCCTGGGATGAGAGTAGCGATTTCCACAAAATCCAAAAAATGCTGCGAGAGTGGGAGGCACACCTACCAGAGGCGCACCGCTGGAGTCCAGCACGACTAAAGATCTTCAAGGCTGAAGGCCATGGCTTGGTAATTCTCGCATTATATATCCACATCTGCTGCTTTATAATAACACGGCTTTGTTCTCAAATGAAGGCGAACGCGCGCTAACGCACAGTTTTGCAGGCTTATCTGGCCGTGACCATGGTAACTCGCCTGTGTAATATTATCATCCGAAAAGCATACATTGTCAAGTTTGTCACATCTCTTTTCTTGCTACATAAAGACCGGTCATTTTCTTGCCATTTCCCTGCTGACTAGGGATAGCATCATACAGCACAGCGGCGCCAGAAACAAGCCGCCCGAAGGTTATTGGAGGGATATGTCACGAGAGCTTTTCTCCAACGTGAAGCAGCTCTTTGATCAAATCGACATTTGGTTCAATGAGAGAGAGCCGGGTGAAAGCACTGGCGCACAGATAGCAGTAAGTTATATTACCGCAGCGACATCACGCCTGTTCACTTATGTCACCTTCCTAACCGTATTCTGTCCTTTTTTCACAGATATTCTGTGTTTATAGCTGCGGCTTGATGGCTGCATACCTGTGCGCCTACCCTAATCGTACGTACAGAAGATAAATGAGAAGAATAAAGGGAGGCTATGGGGCCTAGGGCTTTCTGGGGTGCTGACGGGTTGGCAGTGTGTCCCTCGGATTCCATTACCCGCGAAGGCCGACGTATGTTGAACCGCACATTGGACATCTTGGCCCAGAGCAAGTCTGTCTGGCCGCTGGCTCGCCGCTGGCTGGAAAGCCTGGAGAAGTTTGCGACGGCAGACCTGAAGAGCAGCAGCATGGTATCGAGTCACCAAGAAGGCAGCATGGCTGAAGGCGTAAGTGATTTATGATGTGGTCTTGGTTTTGTTTGTCTGCCCTGTTGCTAACCGCCCTTCAGAAAGATCCGATCCCATCAGCCCTCCACCCGCCTCTTAGCAGTTCCGCTGGCTCGGGGCCACCCAAAACGCCTTTTGACGACAGGCGTCATGTGGCCAGGCAGTTGGGGCCTGATAGCCCGCGGTCTTTGCCACATCCTGCCAGCCCTGGCAGCAACCCTCTGCAAGGACCGCCGCCGCATCTTCGGACAAAAGACTCCCTCATGAATGCCGCAAAGCGATTGCCCCCTCCACAGCCTTTGCCTGGCTTGGGAGCATGCCCCACGCTACCAGCGCCCCTACAGCATCAGTCTACACTTCAGCATTCACCCAAGCATTATGCGCCGTATGATGCTTCTCAGCACTCACAGCACTATTCGCAATTGAACTCGCAACTGCAACAACGACAACACCAGCGGCAGTTACAGCAGCAAATGCAGCAGCAAATGCAGCAACATCACCAGCACCAACATAACTCACCCCCTAACCTGCCGCAACACGCCTCTACTGAAATGCGGGCGCCGACTACGCTTCCGTCGCCAAACCAACAGCAGCCATTTGCATCTCACCCCCAATTGCCCAGCCCCCTGCATCCGCCAAACGGCGCTGGCGGAGTCAGCAACGGCGGTCCGGGTGATGTGCGCCTAGGCGTTCTTGCCGATGCTGGTATGGAGATGGGTGGGATGGCCACAAATGGCAGCGATGGCACGACAGAGTTTACAACAGCGAATAGCTCCGCAGACATCAATTTTCCACCAGCAGCAAACAACCTCAACCTCCTCGTTCAAGCTTTTGATTCACAAGCGTCGGGAGGAATCCGCTACCACGGCCAGCCAACGCCTTCTCAGCTTCAGACGGTGGCGCACCCGCACGATACAGCGTCAGTACGGCCGTCAGACGAGTTGCCGCCCTTTGACGCAAATATGTCCTCGATACTCCCGCCGGCGGAGCCGGCCTCGACGGAAATGTATGGCATGCTGCTGACACTGCCTGTTAATGACGGGTTCGAGAGTGAACTGCAGTTTTTGATGAATGGACAAGCCGCCACGGGGTCGTTGTCGATGTGGAGTGGCGGTATGTATAATTACACTGGCATGGGGCAGTAAATGCTGTGGATGGCGTTTGATCTGGTGGTTTTAATCAAGAAAATTTTGGATTCGGCAAAGCTGGCGCATTTGCTTCTTCGGCACGCGAGCCTATAATTAAGGTTTCCATATAATGGACTACACCGGGAAGGGGGTTTTTTTTTGGCCATCGGATGCAATGTGCCACCTCTGGAGCAACGCTGAGAAGATATGGATAGACCTCGCAGATACAATCAGTGATACTTTTTTGATCGACGAGCAACTCTTTTCTTCGTTATTAGACTTGTTACAGTTTGGTGTCTTGAGTCATCCTGCTCAAGCATTTTACGAATCGCTTTGTGTGGCTTGGAAGGCGGGCAAGCACGGAGCAGAGGAAATGAGACTTAGCGGGCCAGATTATTAGAGAACAATTGTTGTGATGTTTAACGGCGATGCAAATATGGTATTACGGCGTACGGAATATTGCCATAGAGCCACGTTGTCGCCAGTTTGTGAGATTTTTGGGGTGGGTCACGGGCTTGCAGCTTCCAAATACGCTAAATAGGAATGGTACCAGAAGTACCTGGTACGACCTCCAGTTCGAAATGCTTTACCGTAATAACGCGTAATAATTACATAGTACGAGGACGGAGTAATATTACAGTGCAAAAATGGGATCTCTTTAGCCGCAAAGCCTAACAACACGACGCAATTCACAATAAAATGTATGGATATTACACTGTATTATTTACACGTGCAGCTGTACAAGTACGAGTAGCTTTGCGGCTTTTGTTATATCGTCTTGACCGTAACAACGCACCATAACCGCCCAGAGCAAGATCAAGATTCCGTTCTTTAGTGATCAGTTGAGAAACCTGTTGTACGGCGAATCTTTAGGATTGCTAAAGCATTGTTACAAAGTACGAGTACTCGTATTATTGGATAGCTTTGTTATCCCATAATAAAACTAGAAAGTTGACGCGTTAAAATAGCTGCGAAACGGCCTGGAATCAGAGGGTTTAGGGTACGGGGTACAACTCGTCCTTACGAAGTTGAGCTTCCAAGCGGGTTGGACTAGAACCAACTGTTAGCGTTCCCGCGAACGTTTTGCCTCCCCCTTCCTACCATTTCTCGTGGCTGGCCGCGTCTTGGTATGTGACGTCGTGTTTTGTATTGCTGGCTGTGCTTATTTTTTGCAGTTATATCTTTTTCAAGGACCGGCGAAAGGGTAAAGAAATTCCCAGCTCTGTTGTAATTTTTATGGCGATTGTACGAGTACGGCCCAAGTCGAATCATTTCGTGTTACTTCGTCCATTATGTGGGGAGGAGCAGCCTGAAGTACTACTCCCGAGGTATTAGGGCCCAATTTGGTCCCTCTTTGCCCCTATTGTGATTTTCACTCTTACTGCCCTCTCCAGTAATTTCCTGGTTTTGCTTGGGCCGCATCTGCTCGCCTTCTTCTTAGCTCAACGACAACCCCTGGACACTTTTCATTGTTCTTCTGTTGTTGTTCAGTGTTATTTGGTCGCATTAACGACATATTATGGATATTGCCGAGTAATTTTATTGAGATGTATTGTTACTCGTACGAGTACGGAGGGCTCCACGGTAGTTTAATGTGTGCAGGGGTACTCCATACACAGTTATTACATCGTACTCAAAAAAATACCCAAGAGACGCCAAAAAAAAACGCGTCAGAAATCCCCACCGCCTGCCCACTGCGAGTACTCGTATCATATGGGTTTTTTTCTGCTGTATGGATACTCGTACTCCTGTACTCCGTATATCCACTGGCGCGCTCGACTCTCCGCCTTTACTCGTACATCAGTGGAAAACCCCAGCCTCTCTCGTCGTATTACACCGTATTATTATTACTTAGTACTTCGTCAACTTCCTGGTCTCTCCTTCCCAGCAAATCGCCCCTTTTGGTTTTCGCTGTCTCTTTGCTTATCCTTTCCTTCCCTTTCTTACTCTCCAAGCGCGACTCTTGGTTGTTTTGCTTGTCGATTTCATATTCTGTTGCTCTCCTTCTTTTTAACAGCTTGCCTTTTTTTTTTTTTTTCTGCGCGCTCTTCCCGCCTTTTGCAGACCAACGAGACAGGAAAAGGAGCCATAAGGTCCGCAGGAGAAGGATTTGAGAGAAATCAGACCTGACGCTCTTTTTCTGTTGCTTTGTTGCAAGGCGCATAAGTCTTGTCGGTCTTTGTTACGCGTTCGACTTTTGCTGCTCTATGTCTTCTTTTTATTCTCTCCCTTTAATATAGTTCTGTCTCTGTGTTCGGAGTTTTAGCTTCAGGCGAGCATCCACTTCGTCTGTTGCTGATTCTCACTTCGGTAAGCACATGCCTTTGCTTCTGCGCCTTTTCTTCTTGGTTTTCCCCGTGTATCTCGCTTCATTTCGTGTTGTTTCCCTTGTTCCAGTACTTTTCAACCTCCAATAGTGTGCAGAATTTTTTCATGTTTTCGTTTTCGGACTCCTTTCAGCCCGCAGAGATGTGTCGGGTATACCAGGCACACGTCTGAACACCACCACCCATCCTTGTCTGCTTTTTTTCGCATTTTTATTGTCTCACTCGTGGGTTCATTTTAACACATGTCGACCAGGCCTTTTACGACGTCTTCTCCGCCTTCTTCACCTTACCGAGTTCTCCCCCGTGCACCTGCACAGGTGGCTGGCACATATTCTAGACCCGAAACACCTCCGAGTCCGAGGTCGCCGGCCCTCTCAGCTGCGTCCACTGCGGACGCTGGGCACTCCCCTGCCCTACCCGCACTGCCAGCTCCCCGGCTACCGGAACACGTTGTTGCCTTGCTGCGGACTCCGCCGGTGTCCAATACTGCGGCATCTGACGACGACGAAGAGAGCCATTTTGTAACGGCCAGCTGGGGCTCCCCATACCCTCGATCTGACACGTCGCACCTTCTTCCGTCGTCAAGTGCGAGTAGCGAGCCATCAGAGGATTCACCGATCCATCATTTACAGATCGAAACTCCCTTTTTGAGAGCCGCTCCCTTCACTCCGCACACAAACGACGGCGTTGAAAGGAACGTGGACGGCGAGGACGTCAACGACGATTTCGCGTGGCGCTATCAACAATCGCTCTCATCGCCATTTGGCCTAGCACAGGCATCGTCGTCTTTGGTTAGCGCTGCCGTACTTGCTAATCGGGCTCGGCGACCGACGCGTGGTCTGACCGAAGACTGGATTCGCCAGCACACAACGGGCGATATTGGCTCCGAGGCCCGCCTCTGGCTGAGCGATAGCAGCGCGGGAGACAGCGAGAACTCTTCACTGAGCGGATCTGTCTCTGGCGAAGAACCAGCGTGGCCTGATAGCTACGACCAAGAGCAAAACGATAAGTTGCTTCACACTCCTAGAGCTGTGTCCTACAACAACACGCGCCATCCGTTGCTCGACCGCACTGTTGATTCCAAGAAGCGCAGTCGGACTCATCGCCGACCAAATCCATCGAGCATCGAAACACTTCGAGAATCCGATATAAAACGCCTAAACAGGAGGCCATTTACCTCCGCGAGCAACATTGCCGCCATGGATCCATCCACTGAGTCAAGCGGGACAGACACGGTCATCAAAACCTCCGCAGATGTGGCTGCAGATGTGGCTGGAAGCATTAAGGCTGAACCGACAGTGGTTACCCCAGCGGCCCCGGTGAAGGAGCCATCGACTCCTGAGACTACCAAGTCATCGGTCGTGCTGCTGCCGGAGGCCGTACCCCTTCCCTCTGATACTTCTCCAGCAAAAGACTCGCCGAATGCCAACACGCTCAATGGCGCTGCATCTGGCACTGTTTCTGCCACTGCTGATGGCGCTGCATCTGGCGCTGCATCTGGCGCTGCTTCTACTGCTGCTTCTGATCTTCCAGCTGAACGTCCGTTGCTGTCAGCATCCCCAAGCAAAGCAACAAGAAAAGACGGTGCCACTCTGCGCCGCGCAAAAAAGAAGCTGCCTTGGAAGGGCAAGTCGATCTTGGTTTTACTTCCGCAAGATGAGGACCGTGGTAAGCCAGGAAAAGCGCCTATGCCGCTCCCACAAACCGCAGTCGACAACATGCTCCAGTCTTGGAAAGAGCTGGGTTATGACACCAACGGCTTCGATCTCTATCGCTCTTCGACTCCCATAGTAGACAACGACGGCGAGCCGCTTATTCAGTCCATGAGCCGCGCGACATGGCCGAGCGAACGGGACATTGCTCGCGAACGCGCTGGGCGTCGGTTCCCCGTTTTGCTTCCGGATCTAAATGCATGGAAAAACTACGTCGATGAGCTGAACGAGGCCAAGCTGCGAGCGCTCGGCGTTTCGTTTGCTGAAGAGCCACCTTTGCCTCCACCACCGTCTATTTCTCCTGGCATTGGTGCTTCCATCAGCCGTCAGTCCTCCGCAACCATGTACCCAGCTTTGCCTTTCTCGCCACCTATCCCGCCTTCGTCAGCATCCAGCAGTCATGCCGGGCCGCCATTTTCTTTTCCGGCGCCATTTGTTCCTGGTACTGTTGCGCTTGCCGGCTCGTCAGCGACTCACAGTCCAATCATTCCTGCCGTTGCCTCGCCTATCCCATTCGGTGTGAATGCCAAATATGCCCGCCAATCCATTTCTATTCCGGCTGGGGCCTTCCAGATGCCGCCACAGCAGCAAACGACACCCGGGGGGTATTCCCCCCAAGCTATGTTACTACAGCAGGGGCTTGCGCGTGGGGGCTCACCGTCACTTGCTGCACTATCATCAGTGATATCGCCAGTCTCGCCTTTTTCACCGGATGGGTTTTCTGCTCCACCAATGCACCAGCGTCACCAATCCTTGCAGTATCCGCTCATGCCCTTCCAACCGCTTCAGGCGTCTGTCCGTGCTTCGCCTAGACTACAGGAGCTGGTAGAAGTGGATGAGGAGAGCTTGAGCAAGAGTCCGTCCAAGACACCCGACGCGCAAATTGCGGCGTCAGCTGCCGCCGCAGGTGCTGCTGACAGCGGTGTAAGCGCAGCTCCATTCGTCCAACACAATGCAAGTCTCAGTCTCCAGAAGGAAATCGATGATGCAGAATATCATTTGGAGGAGCAATTTCGGTCTCAGTTCGAGCACGACCGAGACTACAGCCCCCATGGCGAGCGGGAAAGCGCGGAAGCCAACAAAGCAGTGCCTCCGCAACATGCGCGAGATCTGTCGGTGCAGTTTGCGCCTCCTCCACCTATCCAGCGGTTCCGTGACGACGCTGAGAATGGCCCAACGTTGCACCACCCGCGCCCTCACAGCCGTGGTCATTCTCTGGCGAACACGTATTTTGTTGAACCGGAGGGGGCCCATGATCGTGCGGACGGGAATGAATTTGCCGACAGCGGGTTACCGGCTGCGGTAGCTCTCGACTCTCAGAAGAGGAGTCGCGGGGATGACTCCTTGGAGATTGAAACAAACCCGAGCAATCTCGGTACGCCTGTGCGAGAACTTGAGTTTAGCACTATTCTTCCGCCCCAGACCCAGCCAGCACAAGCACACCAACGGTCTTTCTCAACGGCAAGTAACCCCTGGAGCGAAGCCAACTCGTTTTCAGGAAAGCAGAGCGCTGCAAGAAGAGTCAGCCACGGTAGCAAGGCCTCATTGTCCCAGCTCAATGTGAAGGCTCCGGAGTTCAAGTTTAACCCTGCATCTACGAACGCCTTCACGCCTAGCTTTGGTGACCAGTTTATTTTTGGGAACACCCCTACCGAAGTCTTCCAGCCATCTGTTTTTCAGGCGGGATTGCCAGGCAATCCACCGCTTTCGGCCCATTCCAGCCAACTGAGTTTTCCAACTTCCACAACAGGCCTCTCGAAGATCAATGTCAATGCGCCCACATTCTCGCCGGGCCAGAGCGAATTTAGCTTTTCTGCTGCGGGACCCAAGTTCCGACCCGATGCTCCGGCTTTCACCCCGCTCCACTCCTTTTCGAACTCGCTCACGAGTCCAATGCAGTCTGGCGGCGAGAGCGTTGCTGGTGGCAACCGGTCGAGCTCCATCTTTGGGAATATTGACTTCACCATCCCCGATGTTGTCAAGCCAAGTAGGCGATCGAAGGCTGTGCCAATCGTGCGCCCATCAGGCCAGCACTCGCCCAAGCCTGGGTCGGGAGCGGACAGTAAGGAGGAGACGCAGTACGATCAAGAAGGACGAATCATTGACGAAAGCCGCGTCAAGAGAGCCAGGGCATTTGCAAATGACGACGACCACGACGAAGTTTTCTTTGCTGAGCCAACTCCGGACCCCGCGCCGACTGCGCCGGCTGCGACCGCGAAGGCAGCCGACAAGGCAAAATCAGAATCGTCCAACGATACGAGCGAGGCTGCAGATGCTGCTGAGATCAAAGACGTTGCTGCAGACGCCAAGGCAGCAGAGGTGTCGGCCGAGGTTCAGTTGCCACAAGAGATTGCAAGGGAAGCTACAGAAGCGGCAGAAGCAACAACAGAGGCTGTGGCGCCTGGCGAGCCTGGAGTTTCTGAGATGGAGAAGCGTGACTTTGAAGACGAAGCTGACGGTGCGCTTGCTGGCGCCGACACGACATTTTCGTCGACCATTGTATCTGAGTCCACTGACGCCAAGCCAGCGGAGACGACTAGCCCGTCGGAAGTGTCGCCTCTGCAAGCCAGTCTTCCCTGGGTTCCGTTTGAGTTCAAGACGGAATCAGAGGTTGAGGCGTTTAATAGAGCGAATGTGGGAGGGTCGTTCTTTGGACATAAAAAGTCGCTGTCGGCCACAGCGAAGCCTTTTACTCCGAGTGCAAGCTTCCGTGGTTCCGTTACTGGCAGCTATAACGACGACAGCTTCATGGTTTCAGAGGACATTCGCCCGACGGTGGAGCGTATGGAAGAAGAAGGAGAAGGGGGAGAAGAGCAGCATGAGGCGGCGAAGGCATTGCCAGCACACGAGGTCGAAGCTGCGCGCCTTTCTTCTCTGCCATCGCCTGTGCCGTCACCAGTTCTCGACAGGCCGAAGGGATTGGCTGCGTCGCGTTATGCCATGGAGCCTTCGCTGCCGCCGCCGCCGCCGCCGCCGGCACAATCGCCGCCGCCGCCGACGCCGCCGCCAAAGCCTTCCGGCCTCGCAGCTTCGCGATATGCAACATCGTCCCCGCTTGCGGCGCCGTCGCCTCTGCCACAAGAGGATGAGACACTCTCTGAGGCGGGCCAGCTGCCGGACCAGCGGCAAGTTACCATGACTCATGACAGCGGAAAGGCAGACGAGCTGGATGAAGAGAGGACGCATAAGCGAGAGCCTTCGAAGGTATTCATGAACGATGACCACGAGCCGACGTTTGAGGAAATTGACGATATCATGCGGCATTTGAACGAGTGTGATCCTGCGCAAGGAGTGCACAAGATAGTTGACGTTGACATGCCGGCGTGGCACGAGCCAGCACCGATGGCGGCGGAGCTCAACTTACACAAGGGCGCGGCTAGCGAGCCACTGCCAGACCATTCAGTGCTCACGCCAACTGTTCTGTACCACGATGTGCCAGGGGCGGCCCACGAGCGCCTGCAGTTACCAGAAGAGCTGGAGGATCCGTTTGTCGACCCTCTTCCACAGCGGGAAGGCGGCAGCGGCGGCGCCAGCATGCCTCCGAGCGAATGGGAAAGAGATTTCACGGACGAGGAGCACCTGAAGCTAGAGTCGCGCGTGAACTTCTTCGACGGGCGGGTCAACGAGGTGGTGAGCGGCATTCTAGGAGCACGTCTGGGCCCGCTGGAGGCGTCTCTGGACCGGATCCAGCAGGTGCTCTCGTCGATGGCACAGGGAACGTCGTCGTCGTCGGGTCGGCGCGATCGGCGCAGCATGACGGGAGACTTGCAAGAGAGCGATGCGGACGACGAGGACGACGAGGCGCCAGTGCCAATGCCGGTGGCTCGGCGCTCGGTGAGCCCACGCAAAGATCGGCGAATGGAGCAGATGCGCAATGTGGTGCTCGACGCACTAGCTCAGCACCAGCAGACAGTCGGTGCTTCGGCCCCTGTCCCTATCCCTGAATCTACAGCGGCCACGACAAGCCCGACAACGGCTTCTCTGGGCGGATTGACGGAGTCTGTTGCGGTGATTCTGAAGTCGCTGGAGGACGTGAAAGAGCAGTTTGGCCAGTCTCTGCGGCTTGATTTCCGCGGCGAGGACTTGCGCAACATTGTGGAGGATGCGGTGGAGCGGCGCATGGTGCTGACGCCGAAGACTGCGGTGGCGGCGGTGGACGACTCGGAGAAAGAGAAGGCGGCGCAGCTGTTGCAGACGCGGGTTTCGGAGCTCGAGGAGCGTTTGCTGGCGGAGGCGACGAAGGCGGACGCGGAGATTTCGGCTCGGCGCATCAGCGAGGACCAGCAGGCAGAGCTGCGGCGCAAGCTGGAGTTTGCGGAGGCGCGGATCGAAGTTGAGATCCTGAGCCGCAGCGCGTACGATCAGCGGGTGGCGGACCTGGAGGAACGGCTGCGACAGCAAGAAGAGCGGACAGAGGCGGAGCTG
Source organism: Raffaelea deltoideospora (assembly GCA_019925385.1). Taxonomy (NCBI): domain Eukaryota; kingdom Fungi; phylum Ascomycota; class Sordariomycetes; order Ophiostomatales; family Ophiostomataceae; genus Raffaelea; species Raffaelea deltoideospora. The sequence continues at coordinate 136,851 of JADHKP010000004.1, read as the reverse complement.
GCGGCACGGCGGGCGGCGGAGGACCGGCTGTCGGAAGTGCAGCGGCTGCTGCGGATTGCGACGGAGGAAGAGATGCGGCTGCGCGAAGCGGTGGACGAGCGGTCGGCTCAGCTCAAGGCGGCGGAGGAGCGGACGGGCGAGAGCCAGGCGCGGCTTGTGGTGCTGGAGGCGGCACAGGCGAGCGGGGAGAAGACGCAGGGCGAGCTGCAGAACCAGGTGAACGCGGTGGAGGCGGAGCTGCGCGAGAAGACGCAGGAGGCGCGGCACTGGCGGGCGGAGGCGGAGCGGGCGATCGACCTGTCGCAGCGGCAGGGCGACGACCTGGTGCAGACGACGACGGAGCTGCGGCACCTGAAGAAGGTGGTGGACACGCTGGGGACGCAGCTGGAAGAGAACGAGCGGCTGCGGGACGCGTGGCGCAGCAAGTTTGTGGCGCTGCAGGAGGACATGGCGCGGGCGGCGCGCGAGGTGGCGGAGGAGACGGCGCGGCACATCAAGCAGGAGCAGACGCAGGTGGCGCGGCAGGAGGTGCTGGAGGCGCGGCTGCAGGCAGAGGCGCGGACGCGCGAGCGCATCGAGCACGAGCTGGAGCGGCTGGAGGGCGGGGAGCGGCAGGCGATGCGGGCGGTGGCGGAGTGCAAGCGGCTGGAGGCGCTGCTGGGCGAGGCGCGGGCGGAGAACGAGGAGCTGCAGCGGCGGACGCTGCGGCACCAGGCCGAAGTGGAGGAGGCGCGCGAGGCGGCGGCGCGCGAGGTGCAGCGCACGCGCGAGGCGATGCAGGCCGAGGTGGACGCGGCCAACCACCAGGTCAACGTGGTGCGCGGCGAGCTGGAGGACCAGGTGGGACGGGTGCGCGGGCAGCTGGACCAGGTCAAGCTGGACGCGGACACGGCGCGGGCGCGGCTGGAGATGCTGCTGGAGGAGGCCGAGAGCACGAAGCGGGCGGCGCTGGAGCAGGCCGAGGCCAGCGAGGCCAGCAAGCGGCGGGCGCTGGACGAGGCGGAGCAGCGGCGGCAGAACGAGGTGGAGGATCTGCAGGCGCGCTACGAGCGGCAGCTCGGCAATGTGGCCGAGGATGCGCAGCGCGCCGAGCAGAACCTGCTGGAGCGGCTCAGCATCTCGACGTCGCGCACCGAGCATCTGCAGGACCGCGTGGCCCATCTGGAGGAGAAGCTGGAGATTGCGCGCGAGGCAGCCCAGGCGGCGGCCAAGGCGGCCAAGGCCGTGGCAGGAGGAGGAGACGCGGAGAGAGCAGACGCTGCCACGGCGGCCGAAGCCGTGGCGAAGCCAGTGGCACCGGCGGTTTCACATCCCGGCCACGGGCCGGGGCTGGGGCTGCCCGAGAAGATCTCGCCGCAAGCCCTGCGGGAGTCGATTCTGGTGCTGCAAGAGCAGCTGCAGCAGCGCGAGCAGCGCATCGAGGAGCTCGAGCACACGCTGTCGCAGATGGACCCAGAGGCCGACACCAAGATTGCCAAGCGAGACGACGAGATCCTGTGGCTGCGCGAGCTGCTGGCCGTGCGCCACTCGGACCTGCAGGACATCATCGCGGCGCTGGGACGCGACGACCACGACCCGGCGCGCGTGCGCGACGCCGTCATCCGCCTCGAGGCCAATCTGCAGATGGAAGAACAGGAGCGCGAGCGCGCGGTCAATGGCGCCTCGGCCGTCAAGCTGCCGTCGCTGGCCGAGAGCCTGCGCGACGCAGCGACGCCGCGCGTGGCCCAGGCCGTGGGGCCTCTGGCAGCGGCCTGGGGCAACTGGCGACGAGCCCGCGACTCTGTTGCCGGCGGCGGCGGCATTGGCGGCATTGGTGGCAGCGGCGGCGCTTTCAGCAGCCTGACCGGCGTTCTTTCAGCCGCGTCGTCTCCCGCAGCCGCTACCACAGCCCGAACCCGCGCGATGGCCAGTTCGACGGCCAGTACGACGGCCACACCCTCTCGAGAGTACCGGTCGGCCTCGGCTTCGGCACCCAACAACCTCGAAAACGGATCGGCGGGCTCGGCGGGCTCGGCGGGCTCGACGGGCACAAACAGCAGCTTTCTCTCGGGTCTTTTGACGCCGCCGACTTCGGGCATGCGCCAGACGCCGACAGCCCGCGCTTCCGAGCAGCTCCAGCGCCAACAAGCCCAGCAGGGCCTGGCCGATGTCCACCACAGCCAACAACAACACCAGCAGCACCAGCAGCAGCACCAGCAGCCGACGGCTTTTGCCAGCACGGGCAGGCGCTATACCGGCGAGCAGCTGGTCGGCAGACGCATCTCACAGTCGGACAAGACTAAATACCTCGATCGACAAGCCCCGTCGTCGCCGCCGCCGCCACTCATCTTTGGCCGCCCTGCCGCCAACCACAGCCAGCCACCGATGACGCCTCCCATGGCGCGTGCCAGCGGCTACGACTCAGATGCGCACGCAGAAGAGTTTGACGATGCCGCGTTCTTCGATGACTGAAGAGCCGTGTGTTTTTTTTGCAAGACAACACACATACACAGACTATCATTGAATCTTTCCTTTGTATTTTTTCCTATCTTTTTCTGCTTGTTATTTTCTGCTTGTGTTTGTTTTCTCTGTTTTTGTTTGTTTTTGATTTGTCCCGGCTTTGTTGCTTCTGTTTGTTTCTCCCATGCTGTGTTTTGTTATCATTTTACCCCCCTTTTTTATTTTTATTTTTTTTTATTTTTTCATTCTATCATCCTTTCAACTTCCGCCTTATATAGCCAGCGGCCAATCTTTCTCGTCTGCATCGCATCTCAGAATGTTCTCACACACATTAGATCTTGATACCCCCCTTTTTTTCCCTTTCACAAGCGCAAGTTTCTCAGATTGTCACTCGATATATACTTGACTTACACTTGCCATACTACACCTGAAAAGCTAAACGCATCCTTCGGCATAGGATGGTGTTGTTTTTGTTTTTTTGTTTTTCATCGCTGGTATCAAAAAATCAGAGCCCCTCTTTTTGTGTTCTTCCCTTTTTTTTTGCTTGCATTTGCATTTGACGAAAAACCGACACCAGTGCGGACAAAGAAGACCACACGCCTCTCTAATAAAGTACACAAGTATATATATACATATCTTTTTCTCAAATCACTGCTGAGACGTAAAGCACGCATGCAGAGTAAAGGTGTCGTACTAGTTTTTTCAATCATATATATATATATATATAGCAAAAAGTCCCAACAACTACCACATCCAAGTCATGTAAAAAATAACTCCAAGCAAAACAAAATGAGGAAAACATAAATCAGAGCGGCCCCCAAACACCAGTTTCTCCTGCCACCCCGTCTCATCCTTTTCGGCGTTCCCTTTCCTGCTCATTTATAAAAGAGAAGCAGAAAAAAATGAAGACAAACACGCCACTATTCGCTACTCTGTTGGCTTGTCCTTCTTCACAGCTCACAAAAAAAATCAAAATCGGCATTCGAGCTCGTCAACGCCGTGAAGGCCGTCTCGGTTGCTGAAGATGCGGCTGCCTTACATTTTGCTTCAAAACGTTAGGTGCACGTGCCAAAGAAGGAAAAGGAGGAAAAGAAATGAGGGGGAAAAGAAGAAAAAGAAAAGAGGGAAAAAAGAAAGATGAACAAGAGCTAGAGACAAAAACCAGGATCCGGCAAAATAACAAGCGCATATTACAACAACTCACTGTTCTGGGTATCGCAATCGCCCACTGTCAGTCCCGAGACCTGCTTGCTGTTGACAGCATCCGCACAGCTATTGTGTTGGTTGTCGCAGGAGCGGTCCGCCGCAGACTGGAAGTCGGTCTGTTCAAATAAAAGAAAAAATCAGTGAGTTTCAACGTTTCCTTTCACTGCTGCTTTCTTCATCCACCATTTCACGCCGGCTATTCTGAGTAAAAGAAGAAGAAGAAAACATACGAATGTGTCGCCATTGACTGCGAATGGACGGCTAGGGTCGGCAGATTGAGTGATCTGTGATGTTTTGTGTCAAGAGATAACTCGTCAGCAGAATGCAAATGCCCATGGCATAAAGCCAACAGTTCCTCCTTTCGCTTCCACCCTGGATGTCTGAGCGAGAGCTTACAGCGTCTGCATTGATGCCCGCCAGGTTTCCCTGGAACGTTTGCAGGTTTTTCACTCCCACCACACGCGGCAGAAGCACCGCAGCGGCCAAGTCGGGTTGTAAGTCGCCAGCAAACCGTGCAGCATGGTGCTTCAACAGACCGCCATCGTCAAAGGACGGGGAGGCATGCACAGCGGGCACAACGGCTGCCAATGCGGCAAGACTCTGCGCAAGAAGCACCGACAGTGGCTGAGACGCGAACATACCGAGTTCTGATGGTCCAAAAAAGTGTCGGAGAATGTTGTGGACGATGAAGAATACCGATCGTGACAATTTGGGAGACGCGAGACGCTACCGGCGAGGTTGCGCACACTGGGACAATCCAGGAATTAAAATAAATCGAAATGAAAACAAAAAACTCAGCAAAAGAGAGAGAGAGAGAGGGAAAAAGTAAGGGAAAACAGAAACAACAGAGGAATGGTAAAAAATGGTACGTCAAAACGATATAGTCTTTCGTTCTATTCACAATCACCGCAACGATAGAAGACGAGATAGAAAAGAAGAACAGGGGAGTTGACAGGCACAACTAAAAAGCAACAACCCAACGTTTGGGCCAAAATACAGGATTGGCCATCATGAGGCTGTGGTGGGGGATGTGATGTGGTGAGGGTGCTCTGAAACAGTTTTGAGACATAGCCATCCAACCAAGTCAAAATGAGAAGACGTATCGCAATAACTCTTGCAGCTCCCCCTAAAAAGGCACGTGCAAGTTGAATTGAAGCCAAAATATATACTTACTGTGAAAGCAACACAAACATAAACTACGAGGCCATCAACAAGCATTAGAAAACAATTGCAAACGATATAATATCCATTGAAATTGTTTTGTATCTAGAATTTTAGGCGGGCCAACCGCTATGCATTGATAGACAGAAACGAGGAGAAACGAACGGAGTAAACACTACAAACTGGGGGAAACCAAGTAACAGACACGCGTAAATGAGGCTGGTCCTTTACCAGCCCGTTGAGGTTGCTGAGCAATGCGACGGATATCCGCGAACGCCAAGTGCAGCTCTCGTCGATGAGAGAAAGTCTAGGAGCAAACCGGCTGACAGTCAAAATGGCAAAGAGATAGATGACAACGAAAAGCAAAGTTTTGAAGACGAAAGACAAATTAAAAAGAAAGAGTCCAACGACAAGCCAACAAAAAAAAATGTAAGAGACTGATATTAGAACGCTTTTCCCCCTCCTTTTTCTCTTGTTCCATCTTTTCCTACAGCGAACGAAACGGAACCGCAGATGCACTGGTCGTTCACTGATTGTATCCGCGTAAAGTGCAGTGTGTGTGTGGTATCCAATTCATCCGACTGATAAAGGGCTTGAAAAAACAATGAAAATATGCCAGACGAGCCAAAGCAAAGCAAGGCTCAAAAACCAGAAGAAAAAAAAAGAATTGGCGGGTATGCCTAGAGCAAACAGACAAAACAATGCCGACAGCTCAACAGCTTCCAACAAAGCATCACGAAGCAAAATGCGAAATAAAAGCACGTCTTTCCAGCTCTAGAAGTTGGATGCTGGGTTCACTTGCGTGGGTGCATGGTAGGTCTCAAGTGTGCTCTGGAAGGGTGTGCGACCAGCAGCGGTCGCAGCCGAGCCATCTGTCTTTTCCAGCGGATTGTTGATCGTGTTGGGGTTGAAGCCGGCACCGCCGTAGGACATTAGATCGTCACTGTCGTCGCCGGACTTCTTGCGTCCCCAGATGCGGAAGGCAACCAGCCCGATCACAGCCAACGCAATGGCACCGCCGACACCCACCACAACGCCGATGATGATGTTGCGCGTCTGCTTCGACATGCCCGAGCTCTTGTTGCCGTTCTGCGACGAGATGGACGGCGTTGGCGTTGTCGTTGCGACGGTCGTCACCGCCATGACCGATCCATCAGAAGCTGTCACCGTGGTCACAAATGTGCTCGTGGACGGTTTTGCTGTCGTAACAGTCGTGCGCGCATTGGTTGTCGTAGGGCCAGTTGGTGTGGCTGTGTTGCCCGTCTTTGTAGTTGAGGTTTCCGTGGCCGTTGCTGTCGTGGACGTCAAAGACAGCGTGGTAATGGTAGAAGAAGACGTATCTGTCGTCGAAGTACTGTGCAGAATCGAGCTTGTGGTGGACGAAATGGTGCTCGACTCCTGGACAGACACGCCGCCCAAGCTAGACGTGGCCGAGTCGCCTCCACCACCCGTGGTTGCTGCTCCGCCCTTCTGATCCGAGTCGTCGGCCCTGCGGTCTAGGCCGTTGTTGAACTGTTCAAGAACATTGAGTCTGGCGTCAAAAGCCTGCGAAACGGTCAAGAAAGACAGCGCCACGAGAGCCAGGTGGATGACCCGTTGAGCATACATGGCCAGAACCAGTCCGAGGCAGGGAAGGGGAAAACAGGCTTTGATGGTTGGGTGAGCAGTGCAGTGTCGGAAATCAGAAACAGACGGAAACAGACACAGAGGTCTGGTTGTCGATGAGGGATGGCCTTCGATTGCGAATTGCCTCTCAGACTGGTGATGAAAACCGACAAATGAGAGAGAAAGGGGGTGAAAAGAGACAGAAAAATAATAAAAAGCGAGCGACAAAGAGAGGAGGATAATGGTTAGTTAGTTGATAACTAGAGAGGCATAATAAAACGAGCGACTGAATAAACCATGAGAAACGAAAGACGGTACAATAAAGAAGGAAAAAAAACCTTGGAAGGGGACGACGGAAAGGGAAAGAAAACGGTGGTGCCTGTTGGAGACGGGAGGCGCAACCAACCAAGAAAACTAAGGCTGAATCATACTCGTATTGCATGCAAATTTTTAGTGCATTAGAAAGGAAATGTCACACGCCGTTAGGCCGTTGTCTTCTTAATGTTAGGCCTTTTCTTTAGTTTTCGGGCCCCTTCGGTAACCCCAATTTTTTGGGGCCAACCATTACGCGTAATCGTAGTCCTCCGCAATACAAAGCAGTAATAGTATCCATACATCGTACTCATAATTGCATAGGACTGCTGGTATTATTAATCGGCCTGTGTTCCTACGAAGTGGAATTCGTACCTCGTAATGCTCCGTATTATTACGACGTACTCCGTACATGCAACAAGAACCAGGGCCGAGGAAAACTGACCACCGTGAAATAATTGCCGTCATTGAACGCATCTTATGGGTCAAGCAACCCGTATTGCAACTTAGGAGTTCCCCTTTCACTCTAAAGCGTGGCAGAACTTGATCGCACCGATGCTAATCTCGCCTATGATTGGCTGCAACCAACAAGATGGGGCTTTCAAAAACGGAGGGCATTGCCACAATGTTTTGGCCTGTTCCTATTCGACATTCCCTATTTGAACTCCATTCAACAGAAACACTGGCCCATGTGCCACAACACAACACATAATCCAATTGACCATGTCACTGGTCTGAATACGAATACGCAACATATCCATATTACGGAGTATGGATTCTGCGCTGCTCTCAGCGGAGTATTCGAAGTAACAATGTGTATGGAGCAATGCGCGTGCAAGACTTCGTGACATACCAAGTAATGCGCTGTGCTCCGTTATCCAGACTATGGATACTCGTACGTCCTAATGGCTGCGGAGTATTACCCCTTACCCTGTACATGTCGGCGAAAGAGCATGTCCAAGCTGGAAAAGGCCGGCGCAGCCATTGCACCATTGCAACCCATTTTACAGTAACGGCACGATTGTAGCAATACGGGAACCATGTGTGAAGTAAAATACGATTACTTTCGTAGCGTACGAACAAAAAAAAATGGATACTTTGCTGTACACATATTTGAGCCACTATAACTGGAACATCTTCGCCATCTGTATTTTGCAATGCATGTGTTCTGTAGAGAGCATGATATTACTGTCATTGTTTCTACAGTTGTGTAATTAACCTAAAATAAGAACCGGCGATATGTCTGTTGGACGGTGGGATAGACACCGTCACAAAGAAAATCACGAGTCAACGACTGCTGGCTCGGCTTTTCAAAACTTTGAACGAAATACGGAGGACGACATACGTCGTACGCAAAGGGCATAATTCCAAACAAGTGAAATAGGAGTCTCGTAATAATACGACGTATGGATACTCGTACGAGTAAGGATACGGGTACGTATCCATATCCATACTCCGATGTTCCATACTCGTATCCATATATTCCATACGAGTACGTCGTACGGAGTAGGAGTAAGAAAATTCAATCGTCAGCTGACTTATCGCATTTTATTCCCCACACCTTAAGAGTTACGATTAGACCCCACTCATATCCATTGCCGCAGCATTGCAGCATTGCACAGAGACGCCACTATTACCACAATCACCATTGCTCTGCGAGCAAGACCGATATTTTCGCGACATATTCTCAATATGGCTCCCAAGAAGCCGGTCAACTGGCAGCTCTGGGGCAAAATGATGGCTGCGTATGAGTGCACCTTGCCAGCCAAGCGCGTGACCTTTCTCAGTGACAACAGCTAACTTCAGCTACAGGGGCGCGCTTATGGTTGTTGGAGGCCCGATGTTAACCATGTACCTCATGCCCACAGACGAGGAGCTTTTCAAAAAGTACAACCCAGAGCTGCAAAAGCGCAGCTTGGAACGTCGTGCAGAGCGCCAGCAAGAGTTTAATGAATGGGTCGCCAACCTCAAGCGCCAGTCCAGAAGCAACAAGCCAAGTAAGCCGCATTTTTTTTCTCCTTCCTTCTGATCCCCTTCCTTTCCCTCTGTCATTCTCCCTCTCCCTTTTCAGAAATCTTCTGGGGTACATAGCTCTTCCGTCGCTTGCCAGAAACTTTCAGTCTAACTGCTTGCCTAGTCTGGGTCGTTCAAGAGGATGAGGCTCGCGAAGCGCGAGATGCCAAGATCAGGGAGACTCTGCGTCAAGCCGAACAAGAAAAGGCTCAACGCGAAGCCATGCGCAAAGAGGCAGGTCTCCCTCCTTAAGTCAGACAGCGACTTTGGAGCCGTAAGCTCGATAGTCGCCTTTTGCTGCGGTTTGCTCTCTGGACATCACCGCCGCCACATCTGGCTCTTCCGTCCAGGTCCGCCATTGGCCCATGTGCCTTTTCTCCGAAACCTCTCCGAAACCTTGATTATCTGGTCAGCTTTGCTAGAGCTTTCTGTTACGATTTTTGTACGATTACCATCACTACTATCTTCTAGAATCACCTTTCCCCCCGAATTTCAAATCTTCTTCTCAAACTACGGCAGGCTCAGGTAAAACATCACGAATATCATCCTTTCTTGGAATAAAAGAATGTTGTACAATATGATCTGTCCAGGCCTGAAGACAGAAGGGTTAAAAGAGTCGGGACATTGTTGGGCGTTTTGAAGAACTTTCAAACTGCTTTTATCTGGCTTTCTATCTGGTTAGAGTCACGTGTAATAATAGGTTCTTTCTCCCAACATTATGGATACTCGTATGAATATCCATATATCCATAATGCCAGCTGAACAATGGGGCTCTGAACAGTGGCCCAACTCGGCTTACATAAATAGTGGGGTGCTAGTGTTTTGGAGGCGCACCCTCATTTTTGAAAAAAAAAATGACAAAGAAAATAACTAACTCTTGAACTTCGATGCACAAACGCACAAGTTTGCTCCTTCCGCCCTTTCTACCAAGACAACCGGAATAACCTTCACACGCAAAAACTGTCAGTCGCCGAATTTATTCTCTCAGTCCTGGCGTTTCTTCCGGCATCCACCTGCCATCATACCGCCTCCTTTTCCGTTCTCTCCGGCCTCAGCGACCAGCCCCAATAGTTTGACTGCTCGTCGTTCCCGAGTCGTCGCTCAATTCCTCCAGTACGTAAAAGGCCTCGGCTTTTTTCCCCTAGATTTCCAATTCTGTTTATTTTTCTTGTTTGTGCCGCTTTAAGCGTACTTTGTGCTCTTTTTATATGCATGATCTCTATCTGTATTCTTTCATTGTCTGCTTTCTCTTCAAGGTTATTGACCCTGCTTTTTTTGCTTTACCCGTTTCAAACGTTTTGAGGTCTAGATTGTCATTTACCGCTGTGCTCTCGCATTGTACGTCATCTTTTGTCGCTCATTAACAGTGCTGATGGTTTTTCAGTATATCTTCTTCCTCACAATCAGGCTCCTCTAGCCTTTCAAATAAAGAACACAGCAATCATGGCTGATATCCAAGAACGTTTGAAGAAACTCGGCGCTGTCTCACGGATTGGTATGTCGAAGTTTTCCAGCTCCCCATGAAGTAGAGGAAAATAGGCTGCTTTTATGTCCGCCAGTCTGCTAATTGAATTTAGGGTATGCAAGAATGAACATTGTGCTAGATCGCTATCGTGATCTAACTAACTTTTGATAGTGGTAAAGGTACCCCTCGGAGAAAAGTCAAGCGCGCTCCAGCCCGGTCGGCGGCCGACGACAAGAAGTTGCAGCAAACCCTTAAGAAGTTGAATGTGCAGCCCATCAACCAGATCGAGGAAGTCAACATGTTCAAGAGTGACGGCAATGTCATTCATTTTACTGCCCCCAAGGGTGTGTACCTCTAATTCACACATGGTTAAATGCACAAGAGGCTCTACGAAACACACTTCTAACTTTTCTCTACTTCCACAGTTCACGCGTCGGTTCCGTCCAATACCTTTGCCATCTATGGAAATGGCGAGGACAAGGAGCTCACAGACCTCGTGCCCGGTATTCTCAACCAGCTGGGCCCTGATTCTCTGGCTACATTGCGTAAACTGGCCGAGAGCTACCAGAACATGGCGAAGCCCAGTGAGGACGCTGAGAAAGGTGCAGCTCCCGAGGCTGAGGATGACGACGCTATTCCGGATCTTGTCGACCGCACTTTTGAGGACAAGGTGGAGTAAGCGAATGTCAGAATTCTGTTTCATTGCAAGAACGAGAAAAAATGGAGGAAGAAAACAACACCAAAAAACGAAAAAATACAGCAGTTTGAATCGGGACGTGAGGCCCCAACCATACGAACATGTTTTATAGTCATTTACCCTATGCTGTACCCCCATGCCCGTTTTAGCTATTCATCTTCGGCATGTGTTTATCACTCCACAGCCCTGCCTCTCTTACCCATTGTATACTGTGCTCCCTCTTGTTTCGCTATCACTGCCTCCACTACCTCTTGAATGGTATCTCTCTTTGGCTGGCTCAACCTCCCCTTTTCACGTCGGCAGCAGGGGTTAGGGGACCACTCGTAAAAAGCAAAAGAAAAATCTCTATGTGCCGGGTTTTGTGCTTAATTGTGCTGTTTGGTGTTTGTTATCTGTTTCGTTTACAAGGCCAGTGCAGATTGGAAATCGTGCGAAGCAGACCGGCGTAAAAAAGTGAGCATTCTGCGCGGCAATAACACGAGTTCGCAGTTGGGTTGATTGTCGCCATTTAGCAGAGATGCAGTGACATTCTAAATATGTCTTCGAGCACTGGCCCCTTTGTTTTTATAGACTCCAGTCAACATCTTCTGCATTCCTTGTCCATCCTCGGAGAGCGAGACTTTCCACGTTGCGCTTTACCTGATCGCGCACAGCAAACAGTTTCCCAGCCTTGACCTCCCCATACGTCTTAGCAAACAGAAGCTGATGCATTAGATGGATGTTCCTGTCTTTTGGCATTTTAGCTATGAGAATGTCCCCAACTTCTCGTGCGAGTCGCCACATCATGTAGCGAGAAACAGCGCTGGCGCCTGACTGGGCAAATGGCTTAGAACCACGGCGGACGCCTCCCACAAGACACTCATCGACGCCATTTCGGTTCCATGCGATAGCTAGGTTACTGCTGGCCAGTGCGCTTCCGTCAGGAAATGATCTTCTAGAGAAGGCAAACTCGAGAGCAGTTGTCTCAATGACAAAAGGTACAAATGCGTATCCATTTGGCCACTCGCTCAAAGCCACAGGTTGCATTCGACCACAGTCCGCCTCGGCTGAGAAGCACCGCCGACAGCCCATTTCGGAGTACTGAGATCGAGGTAAGACAATAGTACGCACGTATAAACCTGAACTGGGCGCCACCAAAGTTGATGCCAACCCACAAAGTAGCGAGATGCATTGCCGTAACGCTAGTTTATCCGAGCACGACTTGGACAGCGTCGGAGGTGCATCACCCCGTCCTGGTTTCCGGCGAACCGCACCAAGCTTCGAAAAGTAAGACCGACCAGCTAATGGTTCGTTGCCATCGGCGTCTGGCGTTCGATTGTCTGGTAGTTCCCATGGCGACGCATCATCCTGGGCGGCCATTGTCAGTTCCATGCTCGCATCGCCACCTAGGGAGTTGAAGCATCAGCAAATGTCATATTCACCATCAGCCATCTGATAAAGACTGCGAGGGCGCACGGAAAACATTGGCAAGCTTACAAGGTGCTTCTGAGCAATACATATGTAAAGAAACATCGTCATTCCACGAAAAAAACCTGTCCCCTTCGGGATCATCATTGCCGTTATCTCCGTCAACAGTATGCTTTTGAAATGACGAGGAGAGCTTGATAAACTCTGACTGTTTCCCGCGAGACAGAATGTCATGACATTCCTGCAAAACAAACCGATTAAAAGCCCTAATTGCGAGCACTTCGGCATGCCAGTCATGCAGGCCAACGCCTTTCGCCGCTGGCAGCTTATTTGCTGGGAGGCATTTCATACCAGTTCTAGAGAGCCAGCGACAGTAAGCTTTAGTTTTCAGTTTATGGTGTCGCCGTTATCCAACGTCTGTCCTCAATCCTTTCTTTCTACAATCAAAACTGAGACAACAAAAAAAGGCGACGTGGGTTAAACATACGCCAAAGAAAGACACACGAAGCGACTATCACTCACTGGACATTGCAAGTGTCAGCGATAGATTACTTGATTCGTCTTCTGTCTTGAACATATGGTCTTAAACCTTCTAGATACAAACATACGTTCGGCCACAATCCCACTCAGGGGCACCCATTCACGAATCCCATTTGAGCGAACTGCTGGCTTCCTGTTTGGCGTGAGCCTGTCAAACTCTTCCAGAACAGCACAAGCAATCGCATCTGCCCGAGACATGGCAAAAGCACAGACTTCTTTCCGGTAGTCTGTTAGGCACATGGGCCTCACTTCCTTGAGCATCAGAAAGCTGAAGTATTCTACTCGTATTTTGACCTACTTGTAATAATCAAAAACATCCCTCACCTGCTCCTCTTATGTCGAGAACGAGCGAGTCCTGGTCGCACGTGACATTAAAAGTCACGCTATATTACATAATGCGATATGACCTAAAGTGCCCAGCACAAATTTTCAGCCAATCAAATTGTGTCTAGCGGGGTCGGAGAGACGCACAACAATTTTCATCGAATTTGCAATCCAGCAATTTTCAGTCTGGCCTGAAATCTTGCTTCCATTTTGGCCACAAGTAATATTCCTCCAACAAACCACACAGCAGCACAGATCTTTCTGCCCGCCAAGATGCGTACCTACGACGACACGTTTTCGGGCCAGAAGATTTACCCTGGAAAGGTGCGTTGCGAATTCCGCTTTGATCGATATGGGATGGGAACGGAGACAGTCAAGGGCTGCACTCAGAAAAAGGAGACACGGGGCGATAGGCCTGCAAAGCGCGTCGACTGCATCGTGCTACGGAACTCGAGTTTAGGATTGGGAGCATTGAGAGAAGCAAAATGGCAATAGGCAACGCCGAGCTCAAAAAAAACTAATAGATTGCAGGGCAAACTCTTTGTTCGTGGCGACAGCAAAGTGTTCCGTTTCCAGAATGGCAAATCGGAGTCACTTTTTCTGCAGCGCAAGAACCCTCGCCGCATCGCCTGGACAGTTCTTTTCCGCCGGCAGCACCGGAAGGGAATTTCTGAGGTACGAGCGACCATTAAATACTTCCAGAGAGCATGAGCGAAGGCCCAGCCGAAGTATGAAACTAACGGCCTTGCAGGAAGTTGCCAAGAAGCGCACACGTCGGACAGTTAAGTCGCAGCGGGCCATTGTCGGTGCGTCGTTAGATGTGATCAAGGAGCGGCGGTCGATGCGCCCTGAGGCGCGCGCAGCAGCACGGTTGGCAAATCTGAAGGACATCAAGGCGAAGAAGGCCGAGGCTGAGAAGGCCAAGAAGGCTGAGAAGGCCAAGAATGCTGCCAACGCCGCAAAGGGCCAGACCCAGCGCATCCAGAGCAAGCAGGGTGCCCGGGGTGCACCTGTCAAGGTGGCTGCTAAGTCTCGTTGAAATGGAAAGACGATAGATTGGGGGGGGGGGGGGGGAGAGAGTTATCAGCATGAGTTTTGTCGAGGGAGGGAAATACGCGGCGTCTTGACGGTCGACGATGTCCATCGTCTTGTGTTTTTTCTTTTCTTTTCTATTAAACAAATGAAGAAAATCCGAAAAGGCATTATGAAAGAAGACAAATGGTGGACCTTTTTTTTCCACGGGGGTACAATCTATTTGTAGGATGTTCGCAAATAAGGCAAAACTAAAGCTTGCTGAATGTGATGCACAAATGGTTGGCTAAAATAGTCATGCAAAGCTATATTTACACAAGCAATACTCCTCGTTCTGCCAGGCTATAAGGTTTACTTTTGGACTGTTCCGTACTCTGTTCATGGGATGTGGCTAAGCTGTTCGTTCGAGCTAGGTCTGTCTGTCAAGAAAACGACGAACAACTAATGGAGCATATTGTAAGCCCGCACGACTGTGTCAGGCAGATGGGACAGAATGCAGTCAAGTGTTAATTCGAAAATGTACAAAACGGCCAGTGTTGCCGCTGCTCATTGCTTCTTTGCCGTGGTATGAATGTGGGAGGAATGAAGGTCTATAACTCGGGGCACGATGTGACTCTCGATCTCGACGTTGGCCAAGACCTCAGCCTTGTTCAAACGAAGCCAGTCAACCGAGTCTGAAGTAACAAAAACGACCTCCTGCTTACGCGTAGCTAGGATGTTCCCAATAACAAGGTTGTGCTGGTACCGTTCGAGCGCGCCCTTTGCTTTACTAATAAGCAAAGTAGGGTCTGTTTCTAGCTTGAAAGATATGATCATGCTGTTTGGCGACCAGTTGTCGACTAATGTTTTGAGGAACTTGGGAACGGGGTCCAGATCAATGACCAGCCGCTTGCTCCGTGGAACCTTTGGGGAACTGTAAGATAAAACCACCATTAGCTCATTGCACCCAATCCTCCCAGCTCTCCGGTACAGGAAGGCAGCAGGCCCAACATACGAATCAAAATTGTCGAAAGCTTCCTCGTCTTCTTCAGAAACAGCAGCTGCACCGTCTGGGGTCTGAGAGCCTTCTTTTTTCTCATCATGCTCTATATCCATGCTTTGGATTTTGTGCTCGGCCATTCGCTCGGGCTGAGAGACGGGTTAGCTGCCAAAAAACACGTATAAAGTAGTCGTTTGTTTGTTTGTAAAAAAGGCATTAAGTTCGAAACAGAGACGCAGATGGCTGTGGGATGAAAACTCACGGGAAGAAAAAAGTCGGATACTGCCGCAGCAAGGTATAGTAGGCCATTGGGTCCCAGGCAGTGCATAGCCCGGCTGATGGCGCGCAGCTCGAACAAGTAGTCCGTGATCGTAACAAAGGGCAAAGCTAGCAAACGGTCCCGAGCAGCACGGTAGCGGCGCCAAACGCTCAGCATTGAAGCAGCATCTTTATCTCGAGGCCTTAGACCGCCGCAACTCTCGTCTTCCGTCAAAAAATCCATGAAGCCCTCCGTTGCGTGGGAATAGTGTCTGCTGTATGGCTGCAGGCTGTGCAAAGCAAGCTGTCAGTGCTTGGGCCACAAATAAAGACGCCAACGCAAGTAATAAAACACAAATTTCGGTAGCTAACCTAAACTGTCGATGGAGAAAGATGACTGCATAATCTGCCTTGTCATCAAGGAAATACTCGGCACTCGTGGCTCCCCGTGTACCAGCGGAGAAGTTATCGATGAAGCGGACTGTCTGCTTCTCTAGAGGCACCTTATAGACATATTGTCAATATACATGATTAATGGCAGACAATGCAGCTTGAAACACATAGGACAGCTTACAGTTGTCCCGCCAGAGGTGACAAGGACGACTCTCCGGTTTTCCTTGGCGTGCCTGGCCAGAAAAGCGTTTACCAGCTTCATGTGCTCATCCAATGTCGCGGGTGGGGGGTTTGAGCTGAAGTACCGGTCCTCGTCTGAGAGGTCCGGCTGTGCCTCAGCGCGTATGCTAGAGCCATCTGGCTTTACTCCGGTCGAGCTCATCTTGCGAATTAGGCGGCAGATCGGCCTTGATGGGACTTCAATTTTCGATGAGTGTGCGATGCAAAAAGAGGCCGGTTTTGCGAGGTTAAACTTTGGCCAATTGAAAAAAGTGGGCCCACTAGCAATGACGTACTCCGTACCGAATGGGCCGTCACTTTTCCAGAAAAAAAACTTAACGCGTGGGCCACGCGAAACAAAAGCCATCATGATCGAATAACCTGACGTTGACCTCCTTTCCCTCTTTCTATCCTTACTATACGTCGTAGTTTTGCGACACCTCCGCCATTCGTTCCCCCTATTAAGACCGCCTCCATACCCTTACTCGTATTTAATTTTTTGCGAGTGCTTCTTTTTTTCCTCCTTTCTTAGGGTCTGTGCCTTCATCTTTTTATTGTTTTTTACTCCCCCATTTTACTTTAATCGGGCTTTCATTTCTCATCTCTGGGGCGCACCTTCAGTCGACTTTCCTTTCCAACTTTACATGCAGGTTATGATGCCCTCCGCCTCCATCTAAAATATCAGGTTCCTTGCTTGCACATTCTTCACTCTTGGCTTCTTGGCCTCTGATCCGATTCTTGCCAACTTGTCGGTTCTTTTTCGATTGAATTGCAAGTGCACCAATGGTTTATTTGCGACAGGAGTCCCTCGCGGGACTCCGGCTGTACAAGTATTCTGGTGTTGATCGAAGCTTGACCTCGAAATACATCCTAAAGCCATTTTACAACAACGTGGTCTTACCATGCTTCCCTATGAGCATGGCGCCGAACTTGATTACGCTTTCGGGCTTTATGTTTGTGGTGGCCAACTTGATCACACTGCTCTGGTACAATCCGACACTGGACCAAGACTGTCCATCTTGGGTCTATTACAGCTGGGCGCTCGGCCTTTTTTTATACCAGACTTTCGATGCCGTAGACGGCGCACAAGCGTGAGCAACTCTCAAGACTGAAAATTGACGGGGTAGTCTATTGTTGATGACACGCTAACTGTTGCCTTGGGTGTGCAGACGGAGAACACATCAGAGTAGCCCATTGGGTGAACTATTTGACCACGGTGTCGACGCTCTCAACACTTCTCTCGAAGTGCTTCTCTTTGCTGGATCTCAGAACATTGGCCAAGGATGGGCGACCGTTGTGATATTGTTTGCATGTAAGTTCCAAATGGCTATGTGTGAACAACGGGGTTCTTTACCTACTTGGCTAACATGCGTTTTAAATTCAGCATTGCTCACATTTTACGTCCAAACCTGGGAGGAATACCACACGCACACCCTGAAGCTTGGCATCGTCAACGGGCCCGTCGAAGGCGTTCTCATATTGGTGTTCGTCTACGGACTGACTGGGTATATGGGCGGCGCCTCCTTTTGGCAGCAGCCCATGCTGTCGACACTTGGGGTGCCCGCCAACGTACGTGATCTGCTTCCACCAATGGCACGGGATCTTTCGTTCACCGATTGGTACATGGTGCAGGGTGCCGTTGTTTTGGTATACAACACGACAGAGTCTGCACGAACAGTGCTGCGAGTGTGGCGGAAAGAGCGAGAAGAAAAGGCCAATGCTGCCAAGCGAGACGGCAACCATCCACTTTTGGGCCTGGTTCCTTTTGCTGTCACCTGGGTTCTGGTGGTGGCTTATTTGGCTCTTCAACCTGAGATTTTGCACGCGCATCTGGTTCCCTTTGTGTTCTTTGTCGGCATCATCAATGCCTACTCCGTCGGCCAGATGATCACGGCGCACGTGTCGCATCTACCGTTTCCCTACTACAACATCCTTATTCTCCCCTTGGCCTGGGGTGTAGTCGATTCAGTGGGCCCGAAGCTCAAGGAATTTGAGCCAGCCGTGGCTCGGATGCTCTTTGGTGAGAACAGCGCGCCTTCGGGTTTCTTTTTTGGCTGGCCTAGCGCTCTTGGCGACGGCGTCTACCAGGTGGCCTTTATGTTCTGCATGCTTGGGATAGCAATAGGTGTCTACGGATCGTTTGTTGTCGACGTGATCGTGACCATCTGCGATTATCTGGACATCTGGTGCCTCACAATTAAGCATCCATATCTTGAAGGGGAGTCAACTGCGGGAAACGCAAAAAACGGCGCAGACGCGAAAAATGACCTTGCCGTTAAAACCAACGGAAAGGCCGGTAACGGGCACTCTTAAACAGTAGCTCTGTTGGCATTTGAAAACGGTGCGGGGAGTATTAATGGATGCGAATCTGTGACACGCACGCCGGCCGCCTCCACCACATCGATTCAAGTTTGCAATCACATCCAGTTGTCCCTTGAGGACTGGCACCTAGTTTTAATTCCTGTCGGTGTTTTTAATTATGGCGAGTTTGTTTTTTTTTGTTTTTTTTGTTTTTTTTGTTTACTTTCAATCATACTTTGTGCTACAATGGTTTTTGCTTGCCTCCTGGCCGTTCTATAGATAAATCACAAGCATCACGTTTTTAATGGTTCAATCGTTTGCGTGCATGGCCCTTTTCTCCTAGAAGTATGATTGGCGTCATACGAGTATCCATACAATTGAACAAGATTGTGCAAGTTTATTGACACCACATTGCTTAGCTCTGGTGAAGAGCGCACCGTGGGTTCGGGCTGAACAAATATGCATGGCACTATCGGCCAGTCTTACGGGCACAGTCTGCTCATTTAATGAATCAAAAAAACCACACGTGAAGTATTAGAGGAACGAGAGAACATAATAGTACCACATTTTCCCGCAAGGCTCGCGGTTTTGAAATGAAACCAAATATATCATCATTCATATTTCCGTATACTGTGAACCATCGAATGCAAAAATGCCCGCACCGGGCCAAACACCAATCGCCAAAACCCTCAAATATGGCCATTCGTCATTTTCTTAGAAAGAAAGCTTGTGTTTTTCCATTGTCGCGACCCGCCGTACCGCGTGGTAAATGCAATATATATGAAAAAAGGCTCCGTAACCATGTTGGACGTTGTCTGGAGGGCGGCTTCACACTGATTCAGACATCATTCACCCTTTTCTTAAATCTCCAACCAGGCCATACCACAGACAAAAAGGTAGAAAACATGAGCCGCCGTTCCAACACAGATAAGTCCGTGAAAGAACACTAGCTCAATAGACGGAGACGCAGAAGGAGACGGAGACGCAGAAGGAAAAGCCAGTGGTTCCCCATAGATTAAAAAATATAGAGAAGGGAGGAGGTATGGGGAGGGAAGGGGCAGGCAATGGCTTGACAAAAAAGAAACACTACTACTTCCCAGAGTTACGCCCGTAAGACCAAATCGCCCATTATCCCAAAACAACCAAAGAAAAGCCATGGCAAAAATACAAAAGTCACAGATTCGATCATAAAGCCGGTCACAGAAGCGAGTCGCTGCCGCTGCCCACGCTCTGTTCGATGGCAGCAATGATGGTGCTCTCTTCGAAAACAGGACCCTGGCCATCACATCTCGCTTGATGCTTAAGGCGGTTGCTAATGTCGGCAACATCGACAAGGCCACGCTTAAAGAGGTCATGATTTATAATAAGGTCCCAAGTTGCGCCAGCAGCCAGAAGGCGCTCGCCAGCATCTGAAGTAGCAATTCGGTGGCTTGGAGTTTTGTTGTCGTGGTTGGCTAGCAGATCGGTGTAGAAATCCGTCGGGTTATATGTCATTGGCCCAGTGGTCATGGGTCCGCTGTTTCCACCGGCACGATCACTGCCTGGTGAACCTCCGGCAGCAACCACAGCAGCCTGCAGCGATGATGTTGCGCGTAGGATTTCATTCTCTGTATGCACTTTCTGCAAATCCCTCTTCAGTCGCTCATTTTCACTCGCGGTATGATGCTGGGCGGCTTCGAGGGAAGCCAACTTGGCCTCGAGGTCCTTGACATGGCGCTCCTTTCGCTCTCGGAAAGCGCGTTGGCTAAAAAAAGCGGTTCGGTCAGCCAAGACGAGGAAAACAAAATAATAGTTGAGCCCTCGACACAATAATCAAAAAAGTAGCTAATGGGAGGAGGGAGCAGTTGAAGGAGGAGGTAAAGTGACCCTTTAACTAAGGGGGGCATCTTAAGTGGTCCATGACAGTGACAGGATAAAACCAGAGAGAGAAAAAATAAAAAGTGAGTCTGGGAAGCGGGGGGGGATCTCTTACGCAGCTCGGTTCTGGGCTTTGCGCCGGGATTGAGCTGGAGTCAGATCGTCGTCCTCGGAATTGGATCCGACCTTCCGACTCTCTTGCTGCTGGAGCTGCTGCTGGAGCTGCTGCTGATTTTGAATAGAAAAGTCGGAGCCAGCTCTTCCATTTTCTTGCCGTTGCTGCTGATTTTGTGCGGCGAAATCCTCAGCTCCTGGGTCGGCTTTGGTCAATGACAGGATCTCGGCAGCCTGTTGCATGTCAAGGTCCATGGCAGAAGGGGCAGGGATGGGAGCCACAGAAGACGTGACGGGAGGTTGCCGCAATGGCTGTGCGGGTTGCGGCTGTCCGGCATGGACGACGGTGGTTGGCAGCGGCTGGCCTGGAGGAGTGGGGGGTCCGGGAAAGACGGCCTGCTGTGGGGCGAACTGGGAAGCATAGTTGTCGAAATTCTGAAAGTGCTCATTCGGGAATTCGGTAAAAACCTCCTATAAAATGATCAGCATCAACTAGCAGCATCGCGTTGTCAAACAGCGCCGGTTTAACATTAAGAAAATGAATAATGGTGGTCAGTTTGGTGAAATGGCGGCGGAGGCGACAACGGCGGAGAAGAGAGAAATGAGAGAGCGGTCAAGACCGACGACATGGGCAGGCTCGGTTCCGAACAAGCACGGCGTATGCCATCTCAGCTGCAAGAATAAAGAAGGTCTGATTCAACAACTGCCTTTTTCCCGCCTGTATTTTGTGTGTGCAAGTCGTATGATTCCACTTCTTGCGAGGGCGGATTCCGCGTGGATGTCATATTGGACTACCATTTGTGGCCCACCCAATCGATGACAGTACGTCGTAGACAACGTTGATTGCAAAGCGCTTGCAAATCAAGGCCAAATGCGCCCGAGTGGGTACGCAATCGCAAGACGCCGAACATAAAAGGGAAACAAAGCCATGCCTTCCAACTTTTCGTCTTTCCAGCCTTCTGATTCTCTCTTGTTTCTCCTCTCTTTCTTGTGCGCTCATCTGCTTTTTCGCCCTGGAACGGAGCAGAGCAAGCACCGGATGAAAAAGATAGGGAAACTTACCGGCGGCGATGTGGTGCTGTAGTCGTCGGACGCAGCAGAATTTGAGTGCGACGGAGTCAGAGGCGGAATGCCAATGAACTGGTGCTGGAACGGCTGGCCACCCGTGTAGAAAGTGTGTGAATAGTCCATCGTAAGGTCGAGGAAAGCGATGGTGCTTTTAGAGTGACGAGATCAAACAGTAAAGAGCCAAGGGCGGTACGAGAAAGACAAAGCAATAGTGAGAAGCGAGAGAGAACGGAGCAACTCGAGGATGACGGTTCTCAAGTATGAAAGAGAGCAAAAGGGGGGGGTGGAATTGAGGGGGGAAGAAAACGAAGTTATGGTGAAGGGCCGCAGTAGCGGGCTGTAATACATCTAGTGGAAGGTGGTACCCTCTCAGCACGACAGCGTGTTCAGGTGGCGGTAGTGATTGGGTAGTTCAGATTGACTCTCGCAGGCGGGCACGATAAACCGTGCAACCCAAATCCGTATGGCACGCGAGTATTATTTTGCCTTTTTATAATAAGTTTTATGAGTACGAAGATCGAATATTCCATACAGAATTCTGCACAGCAGCAACGGGGGTCATTAATGTGTTCAAACATTCGAGGTCGGCGAAGCACGCCGTAATACCAAGAAGGGGCCTTTTTGAGTCTGCTTGGGTGGGCTAATCCATGACCGGACTAAGCAGCGGGACTTCTAGCCCGCTGTGTTCGTTTGGGGCGCAGCCAATCTGAGGTTGTTCTTTGTTCTCTCCCGATTTTTTTTTTTTCTTTTTTCTTCTTTTTGGGGCTGGCCCCGGGGCCTGCAATGATTCACAGCAAGGGCCCTAGCATGTTTGCTTTGTATTACTACACCGTAATTAATATCCCGTATTTTTAGTATTTGTCAAGCACAGCGGGTGCGAGCGCGGTCGTGTCTTGCCCTCCTTCTTCTACGAGTATTGTACGAGTACGTACTCGTACAAGTATTTCTGCTGGTCGCCTTCATTCTATGGATAGTCGGTGTCAGCTTCTTCCTCGTACTCGTATATGATTGGCTGGCGGCTGCAGGACTCTCTTACGCGTTTGTTCCTGAGCTGCTCCATAATCATCAATAAATAGCACTTCGCCTCCGCAGTTATTATTACCACTTCCCACCACCCCAAAGTCCAGCTTGGCCAGGCCATAGCTCCTTAACCCAAAGATGGGCTAGCCGTCAAGTAACCCTAAAAGCGCTATTCTGCAACAGCACACTTCGCAGCACTCTGTATTACAGAGTAATACGAGTACGAGCACTCGTATGAAGTGTTACCTTACGAAAGAAGTCATGAGCCAGATTGTTGAAATTGGCAAACAGTTCATATACCCGTTGACTAAGTGTTGTAGTTAACGGAGGTCTTCGTTTTTGCACACTGGTGTGATGGGTTTTGTGACACCGATCTATGCTATTTTTCAGGCAATACGAGTACTCGTACGGAGTATCCATACATCGCAATACGACGCACAGTTCCCATGAGGTCAGTGCACCTCAGTAGCAATCGGTGGCCAACACCTCTCTCTTCAGCACTTGCCCTCTCGGAACATGTTTAAAGTCACGTGGTATGTACAGTGCTCCGTTTGTGGTACTGGTTCTCTACTCGTACTCTTAGTTTTCCAAACCCTCCCAAAGGGAGCGCCTGTACGGAGTACTCGTACTCCGTACGAGTACTCGTACGTCCTAAATATGACAGGCATGGCCATCCACGCCATTGTAGGGCCAAATTGCGCACCGTGCAATGTGGCATTGTTCTTTCGCGTGTTTCAGTCTTCTAGAAAGATGCACTGCACAAGAACATCCTGCGACGAATCATGGAGAGTAAGGATATTAATAGTCGTAGTTTTCCCTCTCGAGTATGTCGTATCAATGGGAAGTTTTGGGTCGCAGTTCCAGTTCGGTTCATGGTCTGACTAGCGGAAACCAAGAGAGCAAACGGCACATCATCCCTTTCAGAGCACAGCTCACCGGTCCCCGCCGTGGTGGATCCAACGAGTCTTTGCAGCCTAGTGTTGGTCCTACAGGTTGTAACAACAGTGTATCCATATTACATACTCGTAGGGGTCAGGTGAAGCGAGAAACATAACTCTCTCACAGAGCCACAGCAGGGACTATTATCCGTGCCACACACCCCATGATCAAATCCATTTTTGACAAAGTACGGAGTAATACCCCGTACAACATAGGGCCCTGGCCGGTCCTACGGGTAATACTCAAACGAAGGACGAGTTCGTCGCATTGCTTCGTTGTTCATATTTGTACAGTACGACGTTATTTATACAGTACGAGGTGTTGTTAACCGATAACCTGCCACCATCGACAGGTTGTGAGTGTGCAAACGAGGTGTTAACGATGAAGAGATGAAGAGAGAAAGGCAGCAAAGAGAGAAGGAGAAAGAGATGCTCTCCGTGCACTGTGGCCAATGGAGCTGGATATCCATATTTACGAATACTGTAAGAGTTTAGTTTAGGTCAACGCAGCGCACGCCGTAGAACGCCGGTATAATACTCGTATGCCGAGACTACGCTGAAATAGTTCCCAGGGCCAAAACCTTACAAGGGCAAACTGCATGAAATGAGTCCTGGGTGCTCATAGAAGGTCCATCACTGCTCTTGTCTCTACCTCGTACCTCGCCTTGTGATATAAACTTCACGCGAGGCTCTTTTACAGCCAAAGAGGAAGTTGTGAGCTTTCCAACATGAGGAGCTGCTGGTTTGGCTAGTAACTCTGGGCGGCGCAGCCGACAAGCGGTTTACCACCGAGAAGGAGACTGGTATCGTCTGGAAAATGGTGACGGTGCTCTATGGAAGATAGGTTCTGATTGTTTTGGGAAATGTTGGGAAATGAGAATTGGTCAGAATCTGCCGTTCACAGAGAGCTGAGGCTGATTTAGAGAGCTGACACTGGGATCTTTATTGTTGTGGCAAAAATGCCACAGCTTTGATCTTTATTGCATGTTATCTAGCCTGCCGTAGCAGATAAGCACACCTTCGGCGAAGGAGGTAATCTTGACAGTTAACTGAAAGGTAAAGTGGCAGCAGTGTGCATTACACCGACCTGCTTATGACGTTTGATTGTCTTGTGTCTGACAGTCTGGTTCGGAACCTGTTTAATTGCTTCATGACTTCGTGAGACCTCTGCCAAAGGCTCAATGTGCTCGGGAGGTTTTCAAATTTCGAGTCAGACAACAAAGCGAAGCGCCGGGAGAAGGGCTGTGACACTGATAGCACCGTTCTGTCTTTACTCCGTACAGACCGCCCCCTTTTCAGGATCTTACTTGTCATATACAAATTTAAAATACACTCTCACGGAGACGATTGACTCAGTCTGTTCAATCCATCTACAGGCGTATCAACAGATTGGTGTAATATAAGACCCGGCAGACTAGATATAATAAGTCGTGTGAGCCAGTTACAGACTGATCCTACTCGGCACATATATCAGGGTGACCATGTTGCTGGTTTGACCAAGTAAACCGCCTTGGCCAAGCAGATGCATTCGCATAAATTTGCGCCAAAGCGTTTATTCACTACCTCGGGGATTCATGTCGGTTCTCTTCCCTGCAACCCAGAGTCATATTCTGAAACAGCCTGCCTGGGTTGAGGCCACCACCGAGCCCGGCAGCCTCGAAGTTCGAGAGCATATTTACCTACTCGGAGTCAACGAATTTTGGTGCTGTTGATTGATGAGATGTTGTACTCGTCCGAGCAATATGTGAGATCCAACCTTGACGTGTTAAAGTTTTTGCTTCAATCCCCTAGTCAGCCGCGCGTATTTGGTCGGCGACTGCAACGCCTCGCTCCCTCTTCCACGAGACTCGGACCAGTTGATGTGCAAAACAGCATTATTATTATTATTATTCAAAAAGAACTACTTGGCCACGGACGGGAACGCCATCCTAACTATATTACTGCACGTCGCCGGCGTCACTCTCATCGTTGGCGTCATCCATCGGCCTGCTACGACAAAGAATACTTTTGTCCCGCGCAGCTGCTTTGTGCAAAGTCTGAGTCCGGCTGGCTGGCCGACTGGGCCAACTGGGCCCATTAAATTCACATGATTCCCGAGAACGGCCTTGATCCGCGGCAGAATGAACAGTCGGCGTAAATGGCAGCCAAGTGTAATGCGGCAGATGTTCGGACAACACGGATAGAGAGCGCACTTGTTACCCTAGCATTCCGCATTTAAGACGTGCTGAGCCAGAGCCAACCTTGACAAGTGGCTCTTGAGCCTAGATGCAGTATGAACCGGGTAATGTGAAAAAAAAGTACTGAGACCAAAAATACTAGCAAGCGAGGTTAGGGGGTTAGAGTTTTGGTTGAAGTTTAATCCTGAGGCAACACTACGAGTGTAGATCACGACCTGACGCTACTCGTGCACCAAGGCCCAGCCTCCCTAACAAGATTTCAGTTCCAAGTAACCCCCTTCTCAAGGGAGGAGAGGCCCAAACAGACTAATCACCTCTTAATCATTTTATATTTCCCACCCAAATTGTCCTCAGCCTACCATCCTCTGAGAATCAGTGTTGTCAGGGCTTTTCGAAACCATCGGTTCAGGAAGCTTGTTGCTAAGTCGCCTGGCAAGCATCATATGGATCAGAAGTTATGGATACTCAGGATATCAGCCTCCTTACTCCAGATAGACAATTGTTTTGTATGACATAATAAAAAACTGGAGCAAGTCTTATTATCTATACTCCGCAGTGCGACGTACCTATTTTTTCACCGATGCGCCAAGACACTTAAAGAGCAAAAAAACCGTGTTGTTTCGCGCTAGTTATTTTTGCCCTGCCTCTACGAGTAAGTCAACTTCTTCACCCCAATCGCGTAACTTTTTTCCCTTTCGCCGCTTCTCCCTTATGGTCTTCGCCCCTTTGGCTGTGGCTGGCTGAAGTATTCACTCGTATACTCGTATCCTCCCTAGGGTTCACCTTCAACCCCTTACCTCATGCTGTCTCTGTGCTTGGAGGTAAAAAAAAAAAGGGGGGGGGAGGGGTTGTCAACAATCGGATGAGTGTAGAAATCAGTGCTTTCCGAGGGCAGCTTCCCTTTGCTGAGGGCTTACAGCTTTATGGGAAGTCCGAGTCGTTGCTGCGGTCGTGTAGACTGATGCCAGTCATGTGCAGTTGCATTTGATCTGGCTGGCTTGATCAGAGTCGTCATGCTGTTTGTTTGTTTTTTGTCATGCCTATCAACCTGTCGTTGGTTTTAGTTGTTTTTGTTTTCTTTCCTAGCCATTGGCGGTACGAATGTTAATTTTCTGGGTCTCGGATACAGCATATCAACCGAAAAAGTTGGCTCGTTCGACTGCCTCGATATCTGGCATTGTTTACTTTAGAGCCCCGCTTGGTTATTTACAGAATTGCTCGTATTACTACGAGGACAGCATGCATTTACATTCTTCACAAAGCCGTTGTAAACACAAGCAGTGGCAAAGTGGCAATCTGTGAGGTAAATACAACATGTTTACTGCGACAGCGCATATGGAATAGACATCCAGCCAGCGCCGTCTTGCCACTATCTTTAAAAAGTCATTCCATGCAGAGTCGATGGTTACTGCTGGTGACTCGTTCTCCTTCCATATCCCCTATGACCATGAAGTACTCTAGGTCTTACATTCCTTTCTGGTGCTGCTTCAGTTTCTGCTGTTTTTTTATTCTCTTCTTTCTCATTCTCGCATCCTCTCTCCCCGATCCAGGCCCACCCACACCTTAACTCAAACATGCAACCCTACTTGTCCTCGTTCTAGCTTTAGTTGTACCTTGCGCCTACTTTTCTGTCACTTAATGACTAGCCCTCCCTATGTTTCCTTTCCCTTTTTACTGGCAACCAGTCCAAATCCCCAAAACCGCGGCGTAAGACTGGTGGGGTAGGCCCAGTATTGCCCAGATCGCTACGGGATGCGAGGATCATGACCAAGTGCTGTTGCTATCTCTGTTTTTGACTAAGTTGAGCCTCGTCGTACTTTGACGAAGGAGAAATGAGAACCTCTCAAGGAGAGCTTGGGCATTGGACATATCCATATAAATACGAAGGACGAGATGGGGGGGGGGGGAGGGGGGTGAAGAACTGGATAAACTTTTACTTAGCAGCGCAGACGACGATGCAGACACGTTGAGGTAAAGGGAAGGGCCTCCCTGTACCCCTTTCCTCCTTGATGGGAACCATAGACACCAAGAGAATAAAAGGGAGGGAGGAAAAACAACCATTCCTCCGACATGTGTTTATGTCCACCTACCAAAATTGCCTCTTTGAGGAAGAGCCAACTTCTCCTAGATCTGACCCGAGACCACAAACAGGAGGCGAGACCTGTGGAGAATGTTGGCATGTATTTCCTTGTTTGTGGGTTTGTTTTGTCCACCAAAGTCCTCCCTGAGACCCCCCCCTCCTCTTCGTTGGCTTAAAGACTGAATCCCTCTCCGAGGACGATGTGCGAATGCTCGTATAGTTGCAAATCCCGTCTATTGTTCACAATTCTTTCTTTTTGTTCTCTATTTCTGTTGCCAACTCGTTTATTTATTACTGCATTGTTTCGTTTCCATTGATCCCAGCTCGTCTGTGTGTTCATGTTGGCAGGTGCTGTTGCTTAGCCCTGTTCAAGATCGAGGGATGCCATTAGAGGGCAAGATATTGTTTGGATTCTGAAGAGCAAAAAGCAAAAGAAAATCGGCTATCCCAGTTGCCCGTGGCATCTTTAATCTCTTCTTTGTGTTGCCGTACTCGGCATTCCCCTCGAAGAACGAATCTCAAAAAACATATCGGCAAACATGGCCTCAAACCCGTCTATCACACGAACAACGGATCAAAACATGACACCGCGCTGCAATCGGCGGAACGGCGTCTCCTTTGCGACATCGCCTCTATCCTTCACCACCTTTGACGATTCTGACAGGGAGAACTGCTCTTTCGGGCCACCAAATGTCCTCACATCGCAATGCACTCGCGGGACTGTTGTCCCCAGCACTGCCAATAGTCAACCGAGCACCTCTCTTGATGGTAGATCCTATTGTGACGGTTCGGTGCGGTCGTGCTCCCGCTCCCACATACACGTCGGCCCATATGACGGCGCTTGGGGTTCTTGGATGACGGCAAAGGCGGCAACTAAAAACTCAGCTTCCCGTGGCAGTACCGGTGATTATGGCCGGACTTGTGCTGTGGATCACGGAATGCCTCTGGCCTACCAACGACGTGGGAGCACACCTAGCACGATATCGTTGACGTCAGAGGGCAGCCGCGAATTCGACCTGGACGATCAGGCGTCGGCTTCTTCTCCGGCAACAACGCCCGAATCGTTGTCGCCCAATTCACTTCACACATGCTCTGCCTCTCAGGAATTTCCAAACAGGACACCAGTGCCCATAGACTACAGCCGAACAGCGATCAAGAGGCAGACGCTCAACATTCAAACCGACGCAGCTTTTCCACAGCATATCTTGGGCGAGGATAGACAACAAGAAGGGGCCAAAATCAATGATGTCTCATTTGCTCAACAAACGTCTTGGGACGATGTCGGCGTCTCGAACTTACACCAGCGCCGTCAACAGCGGCAGGAAAGACTGACCACATATTCACCCTTTCCCAAGGCCAAACTCCCGCCATTAGTTCCTATTCCAATTCAACAGCAAACCTCTTCAAGCGGACCAGGCCAGCCAGTCCGTAGGCTGAATCGAGATGCCAGCCGTTCCTTGCCCCAGCTTCGTTCTTTTGCCGGGCCCCCGCCAACGGAGTCTCTTCCTCCTCTTCCACCTTTGCCCAAGTTCTCGCCCTTGTTTCCGACTACACCAACTGTTACCGAAGGCTGCTTCCAGGCATTCGACAAGCAATGCACTCCGCTACCAATGACCCCACCGCCACCACCACTTCCAGCCAAGTCACTCTCGCCACCTAGCGGCAAAGAGAACACTTTGCCTGGTACTGGGAAGGTGAAGCACGGTGAATTTTCTGCTTCAGTCGTTCGAGAGAAAGCCGGCTTGGTCGGTGAATGGCCGAAAGGTCTCCGTCCGCACAAATCGTTAGGAAGTCTTCGCACTCGATTTCGTGCTCACTGTGCAACGGATGTTCATGAGCGCAAGGCTTCAGCTCCAGCTCTTCCACGTTCTGGTGCAAGCAGGTGGCCATCTGCGGAGTGTGTTCCAGAAGGCCCCAAGGGTCGGCTTACCGAGCCCCTGCCTCCGCTGCCACTGCCAAATGTGCCGCTTGTTGTTTCTGTGTTTGAAGATGATTCGGACGACGAGGGCGACACAATGCGTCGACTTGTCCGCGGGATTTTTACGCGGCGAACGCGTAGCAGCGAATTGAAACTAAACAGTGCTCACGAAAAGCTGCCGAGGGAGACTTTGTCATCTGCTTCCCAGAGCACAACTCTTTCTAGGGCAGCAGACGCCATCAGGCACAACAACAGACAAAAAAACTCCAGTACCTCGTCTTCCATTTCTACCGCGACGACTGCCGGTGCCAGCTTTCTATCATCCACGACAACTGCTGTTGGCAGCAGCGATGCAGGTGATGGTCCTATGGAATTCAACTGGCGGCAGAAAGCTGGCGGCTCTCCTCGACAATCCAACGAGCAAGCTCGTCAGCGTGGACCACAAATACTGACTCGCATGTTTGTCCGCCGCAGCCACTGAACCTCTCGCCTTATGCGGTTTGAGGTGGCCAAATGAGTTATGACGGGTAGCACATGCTTCGCACTATGTATTATACAGTGTCCTCGTGTGGCGTGGTTTTTGTGTATATTATGTATTACTACTTTTTGTTTTTACAACTGTAGTTTTAACGAAAATGACGACAGTCTTTGAGTTTTCCAATCGCTCTTTTGGTCGCAAACAAACGTACACGGGAGACAGCGAGGTTCATGTCTGTGTAAACGCCCTACTCGGGAACGAAAGTCTAAAATCACAAGGGCGGAAAAAAGCCCGTACTTGAAGGTAGGTGATCATTACTTACACGATCGGAATGGCTTGCCAAGCTACTTCTTGGCCACATACAAAACGGGACACAAATTCATGCATGGTCCAAGAATAAGAAGACGACTGCGAAAGCAACGTGCACTCCGTATTATCAATAGGGACCTTGGAAAACGCGTCGCAGAGACAAATTGAGAAACAACTCATTTGAGGCAAATATCCTGGTAGCAAACGATAGAAGAAAACAGGTCGGATATCTCAACCTAGCGAAAGGTATTTCTATTGATGCCTTAGTTTTGAGGGAGATTTGCGGCCCCGCCCCTCCCCGAAACTTGCCTCAATTCTCCTCTTCCCCCTCTTATTGACAGAAGTCGAAGGTCATCAGACAGTGGCTATCGACATGTACAAACGACTTCATTGAACCCCTATCAGCGCTGAGGTGAACATGATCCGTAGGCAGCGAGAAACAACGCCGAAGATGACGGCAATAACTTGTACATGTACATGGCAAAAAACATCCCAAAGTAAATGAAATAAACAGGCAAAAAAGGCCTCGCAATTATGATGTCGGGTTGGGGTTCATCTTCAAAAAAATCGAGTCAGCCCAGATCTTCGCAAAATACTTCAGAATCGCATTATCTTGCTACGCAGTCCTTACCTTGCGCTTGCCGCCAGTCAGCGTGACGTTGACAAATCGTCTGATATATGTCAACCGCTTCTTTGCACGTCCCTTGGCTGTTTCATGGAGGTCAGTTTATGTCCAACTCAAGTAGGCTCGGCAAAAGGCACATATACTTACGCGTTTTCTTCTTCTCCTGCTTCTCGACTTTCTGTTCTGAGTTAGCGCTTGTCTTATTGACTGAAGACCCTCCCAATCCAGTAGCAAAAGGTCATGAAGAGGGTGTTTATCCAGCGAGTGTGTGTGCTGGTGTAGAATAAAGTCGCCCATCGGCGACCAAAGTCTTTGGCCTTCCACATTGCTGGCGGTGCTCAAGCGCCAAACACCGTTTCACCACCCCTTTGCCTCCGGAAATCGAAAAAAACACTCTTGTTCCTCGTCCGAACTTGAGTTTCTCTGTCCGCGTAGTTACTTACAGGAGTCTGAGACCGGACTGATACGAGATAAAACACACGTTAGCAAGTCGCAATACAAAACCATGAAAAAAATCTCGAAAAGAATGTCGGCAATTATTGGTTATCCAATAAACCAAAAAGGCGCACCTTTGCCAGCACGAGCGAGCTACAGCAGAACCGACGTTAGCACAGGTGTCGTCGCAATGAAGGCATAAAAAAGCGAAAAAAAATCGTCGCACAACGGTTGAAAGAAGATAATACATACCGAGCCGTGAACTTTTCCCATTTTGAAGTCGACTGGTTTGTTTTGTCAAATCGATTTTTAGGTCTTGTCGATGTAGGAAGACTCTTCTTTCTTTGAAGCGCCGGATGATGTCAAGTGGTGATGTCTGAATTTGGGATGCCCGCGAAAACTTGGGAAAATGCAATTGTGTGCGCGCTAAGCCCTGGTGAACATAATCTTTTCACGTGATATGACTAATACATTTTGCTTTGCATGAGTTTGGCTATAAGCTGATAACGATAAGCTTTCTAGCATTAATATCCATACTTACTATACGAGTACAGCCCAAGCGCGGAGTTCACCAAAGCTCGCAGCATAGGACTCTTCAACAATGCCTAAAGAACGAAATTTCAATCCCGTACAGGCCCAGCGAAAGGCCGAGAAAGCAAAGGCAATCAAAAAGGGTAAGTGCAGTATTTCAAAAGTGGCTGAAATGTTCGATTTTACGTCCTACTGGCTAGATATTGAGCTGTCATGTTAATATTTTGAACTCCCGAGTCAGGCAAGGCAGCTGTTGCAGCGGCACGCAACGAACGTCTTGCAAAAAAGAACCCGGACCGCATACAGAAGCAAATTGACGACTTGAAGGCAATCACTGATGGCGGGGGAAAGCTCACGCGACACGAAGAGCAAATTCTAGAGGGCCTTGAGAAGGAAATCAGAGCTGTCAAGAAGGCAAGGGAAGCCTTGGGCGACAAGGCAGCATCGTTTGACCATGGCAGTACCGGCGGTGACGTCGGTGGTGGGAATAGCGCAGGTGGACGGCCACATGGTCGCGATCGAGGAGACATTCTTGGCAAACGTAGGCGACAAGACGACGAAAGCAGCAGCGACAGTGATGTGCCGGAAGATGTCAGACAAATTCCGATGCCGAGGGATACGCCGCCGCCGATCCCCAAACGGATTTTAGACGAGTGGTACGCAAAACGGCGAGCACGGAGAGATGTCAACCGAATGCCGCTGGGCGATGGCACGGCTGGAGGACGAGGCGGCAGGAGTGAAGATACTAGCGGGCAGCCTGCAAGAACGTCGTCAGCAGGTGCCAACATTGCCACTCCACAAAAGCCCATCACGTCCCAGACCGTCTACGAAGCGAAGCCAGTTCTTAGGGACCTGCAGAAGGAAGCTGTAACTGCTTTCATGCCCACGGTTGTACGCCGCAACCTGGAAAAGGTGCGCGGTATGGGCGGTATAATGGAACCGGAAGAAGCGGACCGGCTCGAAAAGGGCGGGTATTTGAAAGCTAGTACGAGCAGTTCGGCTACCGATGCTGCTGTTGGTAAAAATGACCACGGCAGCAAGGCGCCACAGCCGCAGTCGCCCCTGTTGTCAGGTGTGGTGCCAGCAAAATCACACCAAGTCACAATAGAAGATGTGGACGACGATGGGGACGAAGGATAGTCGTGAGCGGGTACAATGACACAATTGATTTGGTGGGAGACACAATTGCCCCAAGCTTTTATGGATACGTACTACTTCAATTGGGTTGGCAGTACGAGCAAAAAGGCGAGGGACACTTGGGATTATGCGGTATTGGGAAACAGAGCGGAGTGGGGAATAATAAGGGCAATGCAAGTATTAACTACTCGTACGGAGTAGAAAGGAATGAAATGAAGCACAAATGTTGCTGAAAGGAAGTGTGATTGCAGCGAAGACGATGGTACTGGTAAACCTAAATAGCGTCATTTTTGGGGCCATTCGACATGGCAACTGCCGGCCAGCGTTGCCAAAGGAAGAGCAGCACCGTTGGCTTTTGTCATTAAGAGCTAGCAAGGGGGGTGTTATAACTTCAGTGAACGAGCACCTTAAAAAGGCAACTTGACGCGAGAAAGGTGCCTGAGCTCGATAATTTAAGGAGCTTAGAAGCATATGGATACTAATTCTTGGTTTCCTTGTACTGCCCTGTTATTAATGCTGTGGGATGTAGAAAGTCCTTTGAGAAATGAAAAGTGAAGAAAAGGTTTGTTCCGTCAATGGATCAAACGAGAACACTCAAGCCTGGTGATTTGACAGGGAGTTGCGCTTAGTCGCGGAGAAAGTACCGAGTACGAGAATTAGTACTAATACGACGAAAATTACGACGTAAATGAGGGGAAGAGCAACCGCAGTTTGCGGAGTACTCGTACAGCAGACTATGACAACTTACGCCGTAAACATCCGAATTAGGGAGCGAGCAAATGGACTCGGGTTCTAAGATCATACCTGCGGAAAGAGCAATATGGCTAGGGCGCAGCAGAGAGAGAATTGTGCTGGCCAAAAAAAGTGGCAAAACTCCTTAAAAAAGAACCTCTCTTGCTTGAAGATTTTGCCGGCCGGCATTATGGTGGTATTTTCACCTTTAGTACGGAAAGGCGCCAGTTCCTAGGCCGGCCCCGACGACCCAGAAAAGACAATGGAAGCCCTTTTGATGCAGAGACGCACTAAGATCACAATTATGGCATGCTACGACGTATTACTCCGTAATTCGTAGTTGGTTTCAGCGTAACTAAAGGCTAGTGAGTCCCCCAGCCTGCGAATTAGTGCTCGTAGAGTCAACGCACAATTGATGGCTTTGTCTAAAGAGGGGGAAAGATGGCAGAGTAGAGCTTATAAGATTGAATTGACTGCCACTTCTTTTTTTTAACGAAAAGGTTTCCAGCAGCAGATTTTTTACGTCAGGCGTCATATTGGATATAGTTCCGCCTTTCGTGAACTCCTTATTTGTCTTGTTGGATTCAGAAACTTATTTTGGCCTTTCTCCATCTCCCCCTTTTTCGGAGCGCACACTACTCAGGGCCATACGAATATAGTATGTTTTTGAACTGATTTTCGCCAGTCTCCGGTTGCCGTCTTCAGGCAGGTGTCCCTCAGATTCTGCTGCTGGTGCCTGCGCCGGCAGCTGAGGCCGGCGATCGGTCACAGGGGGAGGGGGCAGGCAGGCAGGTGTTCGAAGAGGGGACGATGCTTGGCGGCGAGGAGACGAATCTGTCGAACAAGATCTCGGTAACGCTGTCTCACCGTAACAGCCGCGGGGAAGTGAGTGCCTCCAGCCGGTCCGATCAAACGAGCTTGGGCCATGACGGCGCCGTATTTGGCTTAAATAACGGCGCAGACGGCCTGGTCCGCAATGGACATCTTCATGAAGTGCCGGCAGCCACCTCTAGAATTGAGATGGCTGTCGTAAGCCTGCCGGCCGTGCCGACGGGAGAAGACGGCGGCGACGGCGGCGGTGGAAGCAGGAGCACTAATGGTAACCACAACAATGGCGTCGTCGGCAGCGGCATCTCTAGAGACGCGGCGGGTGAGGAAGAGACATTTCCCGAAGGTGGGCGGCAGGCGTGGCTTGTGGTTTTAGGAGCCTGGCTCGCACTTTTCGGCAGTCTTGGGATCATGAACAGCCTGGCTTCTTTCCAGGCCTACGTTTCAAATCATCAGCTGGCCGATGAAAGTCAGGGTAAAATTGGCTGGATATTTTCTCTCTACGCCTTCGTCTGCTTCTTCACCGGTGTCTACGTTGGTCCCATCTTCGACAAATATGGCCCGCGCTGGCTGGTGATGGCGGGAACTTTATGTCTGGTAGCCAGCTTGGTGCTTCTCAGCTTTTGCAAGCGTAAGATCACTCACCCATGCTCCCTTTATGGCCACGGAAGGGCCGGTATCAAGTTGAAGCGTCTCTCACACATTTAAAACAGTTTTTTGGCACTTTATCTTAGTTTTTGGTTTGCTTGGTGGCCTCGCTTCGGCATTGCTGTTCACGCCCTCCATCGCGGCCGTCGGCCACTTCTTTAACGAGCGCCGGGGCTTTGCTACTGGCATCGCTACGACAGGCGGAGGTATTGGCGGTGTGTGCCTCCCGTTGATGCTGCAAAGCCTGTTTGACAAAATCGGCTGGGCATGGACCATCCGTGCTCTGGCTCTGCTGTGTTTTGTTCTGTCGACTGCTGCCAACTTACTGTTGCGATCACGTCTTCCCCCAGCCCAAGATGCCAGCGCGCATCCCGACCCCCGCATCTTCCGTAACGTCCCTTTCGCCCTTACGACTCTTGGTATTTTTCTGCTGGAATTTGCCCTTTTCATCCCCCTTACCTACATCTCGTCATATGCCCTTTCACGCGGCTTCTCTACTTCCTTCGCATCTCAGGTGATCACTGTGCTCAACGCCGGCTCGGTCGTTGGCCGTGTTTTGCCCGGTTGGTATGCTGACAAAATTGGAGCCTTCAATGCCAACATGTTTGCGGTTTTGATGGCTATTGTGTCTTGCCTTGTTGTATGGCTGCCCACATCTCTGCTTAGCCAGACCCGTACGGATAGCAGCCGCGGCGGAGACGGGAACAGCGCTGCAGCTGCTCCGCTTGTTTTGTTTTCTCTTCTCTTTGGCTTTACCAGTGGTTGCAACATCGGCCTTGCGCCAGTCAGCATCAGCCGCCTCTGCGCCACTGTCAACTATGGCCGCTACTATGCTACGTGTTATACCGTTGTGTCGTTGGCAACGCTTGTCGGCATTCCCATTGC
Organism: Raffaelea deltoideospora; assembly: GCA_019925385.1. Lineage (NCBI taxonomy): Eukaryota > Fungi > Ascomycota > Sordariomycetes > Ophiostomatales > Ophiostomataceae > Raffaelea > Raffaelea deltoideospora. The sequence goes on along the minus strand of JADHKP010000004.1, from coordinate 100,720 downwards.
CGGCAATATTCTTTCTCGAGATGGCGGGGAGTTCTGGGGGCTAATAGTTTTCACTTCTGCTCTGTATGTTGGCGCCCTTGCTGCTCTTTTCGCCGCGAAGATTTCCGTCGTTGGCTGGAAATTGACAGCAAGATTTTGAGAGTGAAATAAGGGAAGGGGAAGGCTTGGGAGACAAAGAAAACAAATGCGATGTAAAACTTGTTGATTTTGCGTTGACGATGATGTATATACGCATATTTCGGCGTCTTGAAAATGGTGCATTTACGAGTTGTTGAAGATTTTTGAAGAAGCCCCCGAGAAGACCAACTGGGCAATTGTCGCTGAAAAAGTGCGTTAACAACACTAGGGCGCGCGAGGAAACTCTCCGTGGCTGTATCCATACTCCGTACGTCGTATGTCTTAAGACTCTGTACGAGTACTTTGTTCCGTAGTACGAGTACTCCGTACGGAGTAATGCGACGTCATTAAAAGTAGCTGTATTAAGCATTTTGTACGAGTAACATTCGAGACCGTTAACAATTGGCTGGCAAAGAGCCGCACAGGGGGTTCCTCCTGCCTGTTAGCAAGTTTGACAAGGCCAAAACGGGCCAAGTCATATTAGCCGACACGAGCCATTACGCAGGGCTGAGCCACTCGGCGGAAGGACGGCAGAACGATTGGAAGCTACAAAAAAATCCCACAACCCGACCAACACAACCCAGACGCCAGTCTGTCGTTTAAAAATAGCTTAAGACGAAAAAGCTAAAGACGAATGTTGATAAAAAAAATACCTTCGTGATCCCCTGGTTCGCATTCGCTTCCGCTGCTCTCACAGCACCAGCAAAGAATTCGCTGCGCTTTGCAAAAATCACCGATACTTATACAGCGTGCGAATTTCCGTTGCCCAACTTTTGAGAAGCAATGGCCGACACCGTGGATGCGGCGACGAGGAAGAAGGTCTTGAAGGTCGTTGTTGTATCGCTGCTGCTTGACCTGGTCAGTTGTTACGTCCCTAAAAGTTTGCTGCATTTCATGAGGCGAGAGGGGCGAATGCGCCGTCCTCTTTTTTGCTCTTGCTTCTCCTCATTGTTGCCCGTTAGGCTTACGTGCTGACACTTGTTCAAACAGGTCTCCTTTACCTTCATTTTGCCTCTTTTTCCCAACCTACTCGAGTTCTACCGCAATGCCGAAGCTCCCACCCGTGCAGATTCGTCCAGGCCGCCTACACTTCTCGCTACCGTGCTTGACTACCTAAACACCTACAAGGCATCATTTTCACGGCCCATTGATTCTCGCTATGACATTGTCCTGCTGGGTGGCGCCTTGGGAAGTCTTTTTTCGTAAGATATCTCCGCCTTCGAAGGGTTCTGTTTCTAATTTGCGTTGTCGACTTGCTGGTGATTTCGGTTTCCAGCCCTTCCTGCCTGCCAGGGGTGATTGAGTGCCGGGATGTCGCCAAAAGTACAGCGTATGGTTCTAACCGTGGTGGTTTTTAGACTTTTGCAAGCCATTGTCTCACCCGTCATTGGTCATATGTCCGATCGTTACGGTCGCCGCACTGCGTTGCTGGCAAGTATGATGGGCAACATCCTGTCGGTATTGCTGTGGGTCATGGCGGTGGACTTTCGCACGTTTCTTCTTTCTCGTATTGTAGGCGGCCTCTCCGAGGGCAATGTTCAGTTAGCCATGGCTATCGCCACCGACATATCAAGTGACGCAAGCCGTGGCTCAACCATGGCCATCATCGGGGTTTGTTTCTCTATCGCCTTCACCTTTGGACCGGCACTGGGAGCTTGGCTCAGCTCCATTGACAGCTTCAAAGCCAACCCTTTTGCTACTGCTGCTGGATTTTCCTTGTTTCTCATTGTCAGCGAAACTATATACCTCTATCTTGCGCTTCCAGAGACACTTCCTTCAATAACGGCATCGACCGCTAGGAAAGAGAACAACCGAGACGGAACGACAAGCGCCAGCGCCGTGGCTAGCAAAACCAGCACAGAGAGCTCGACGTATGTAGGCAGTGCGGCGGGCGAAAGTACTCCGTTGGCCCCCGTGCCTGACCGCACCAACTCGCACTTCATTTTAAATTTGGTGCATTTTGTCTTTTTAGTATTCTTTTCCGGCATGGAGTTCTCGTTGCCATTTATGACCTATGACCTGTTTGGCTATGGCTCAGCCAAAAACGGCCGACTGCTCGGTTTCGTTGGCCTGGTGGCTTCGCTGCTGCAGGGCGGCGTGACGCGCAGACTGCCTCCTCTGCTTTCCGTGCGCATCGGCGTCGTTGCTTGCCAAGTTGCCTTCTTCCTGCTTTCTTGCCTAACGACTGTGGGCTATCTCTACCTGGCTGCGGCATGCTTGGCAACGACGTCCGCCACTGTTGTTACAGGTCTGAATGCTCTGAGCAGCTTCGAAGCACACTCTGGTGAGCGTGGCGGCAAGCTTGGCATACTACGTTCATGGGGTCAGATCGGCCGAGGCATCGGTCCCATTCTTTTTACCAGTGTATATTGGTGGGCAGGGCGTGAATTTGCTTACGGCGCTGGCGCTGTTGGCATGACGGCTGTGAGCTTGCTGGTGTTTTTTGCTTTGAAATCACCAGCTCAGACTCAAATGGCAAAGCCCAAAACACAATAATCGCAGAATGCTTTTTCAGGGTGGTGGTTCCATTGATGGGAGAACATAAGCAAAAGTACTTAAAGGGGTGGTTGCTTGCCTTGCGCTGTTCTTGCTCTGTCCTTTGTCTGGGGCTTTTTACTGCAGTTGTTTTGTCTTTTGTTTACAAGCGACATTATTGTGTTAGCGAACAGCGGAAGTTTGCATTGTGTTTGTCTATTCTGTATTTTAATTAGATCATTGCTGTATATGCATTAGTCTTTTCGCTGTCTTTTATTAAGAGGTTCGTCTTGTTTCTTTCTCTTACCTTTGGTCTCATAATCCTGCCGGCATCGCTGGCGGGGTTATATGGATAGAAGAAACAGGCTGTGAGTAATAAAGGGACCACACACCCCATTTGCACCCTTAGCATGCATTTGAGCCACAAGCAGAACCACCACGTCCTGTGATACTTTTTTGAACAGCGCTTCGTTAACGTTTGGTATTAGAACCCTTGCGTTCCAAACAGCACCATTCAGATTCTTTGAGTTTTGGCCGGTTTGTACTCCGTATACAGAATATTATTGCAACACAACTTCATATGTTCTAAAATGCCTTGGGCCGACACGAAATTCAGAATACAAAATACACTCGCCGAGTCCCTTTGTTAATCACATGCAATTAAAATAAGGGTCGTAAGAAAAAGTGGTCCCCTTTTTCTTCAAGACGACAGGGGGGGGGGGAGGCTTACGAGTAACAAAGCGCAAAATATCCTTGGCTTAGGATCAGGAGATTTCAAACTTTCTAGGTCAAAGGCCTGCCATCTCGAGCCTCGGCCAGTTTGGGGTTAAAAGCCCGTGCTAGTCACCTCGAAATGACCATGGAACTTGAAATGCGTGATCGAGAACCTCGAGACTTGGCAGCTATAAAATGGCAGCAGAAATGCCATGGGAGCTTCTTTCTCGTCTCTCTACTTTACCATTGCCCTTTTCACTATAATTGGTTTAATATCAAGGAAGCAACATGTATTACAGCCACGGAAATTATGAGGCATTTGCGAGGCCTTTGAAGGCCGAAGGTGTTGACAAAAAAAGAGTATGGATTGTTGGCAGTGGCCTCGCGGGCCTGTCGGCGGCTTTTTTTCTGGTCCGGGACGCTCAGATGCCTGGAGAGAACATCACAGTCATCGAGGAGCTCGGTCTCCCCGGGGGTGCCTTGGATGGCATTGATGAGCCAGAAAAAGGCTTTGTGATCCGCGGAGGACGCGAGATGGAAGAGCATTTTGAATGCCTGTGGGATATGTTCCGGTCTGTGCCTTCTCTGGAGATTCCCGATGCCAGTGTGCTGGACGAGTTCTATTGGCTCAACAAGCGAGATCCGAACTATTCGCTGCAGCGAGCCACGATCAATCAAGGCCAGGATGGCAAGACCAATGGCCAATTCACGTTGTCCGACAAGGCCCAAAAGGAGATCATGCATTTGTTTCTGTCGTCGTGCAAGGCGGTGGAAAATAAGCGCATTAACGAGGTGTTTACGACAGACTTCTTCCAGAGCAACTTTTGGCTTTACTGGCGTACCATGTTTGCTTTTCAAGAATGGCATTCGGCACTCGAGATGAAGCTCTATCTTCACCGGTTTGTCAACCACATCAGTGGCATGCCTGATTTCAGCACGCTTAAGTTCACCAAATATAACCAGTACGAGTCGCTGGTTTTGCCGCTCATCAAGTACCTACAAGACCACCACGTCCAGTTCCAGTATCACACAGTCGTCAAAGACATTGACTTTGATAATGGCAACGGAGAAACTAAGCGGGCGACACGCATACATTGGACCGTGGATGGCAAAGAGGGTGCTTTAAATCTGGGCCAAGATGACTACGTGTTTACTACCATTGGATCCTTGACAGAAAATTCTGATTTGGGGGATCACCATACGCCGGCCCGCGTGCGCGATGGTCCAGCGCCAGCGTGGGATCTTTGGCGCCGCATTGCTGACAAGGACACCGCAGCTTTTGGACACCCGGATGTCTTCGGTGCACACATCCCGGAAACGAAATGGCAGAGCGCAACAATCACAACATTGGACCACCGCATTCCGCCCTACATTCAGAAAATCTGCAAACGAGACCCTTTCAATGGCCGTGTCGTGACCGGTGGCATTGTCACGGTCCGGGACTCGGCTTGGGTGCTGAGCTGGACTATCAATCGGCAACCTCATTTCAAGAAACAGAAAAAGGGCCAGCTGGTCATTTGGGTATATGGCCTACTAGTGGAAAAGCCAGGCGACTTTGTGAAGAAACCAATGCAAGACTGCACGGGCGAGGAGATCACGCAGGAATGGCTGTATCATCTTGGCGTGCCAGTTGATGACATCCCCGTGTTGGCGGCTGAAGCAGCTCGATGTGTTCCGGTCATGATGCCGTATGTGACGGCATTTTTCATGCCACGCGCTGCTGGCGACCGGCCAGATGTGGTGCCGAAGGGAGCAACTAATTTTGCATTTCTCGGCCAGTTTGCCGAAACCGGTACGCTTGACACCATATTCACCACCGAGTACTCCGTACGAACTGCCATGCAGGCAGTCTATCAACTCATGAATGTGGACCGTGGAGTACCCGAGGTTTTCGGCTCCACGTATGACGTGCGCACATTACTTGATGCCACCGTCAGCTTGCGAGATCACAAAAAGATGGCCGAATGGCTACCTGAGCGTTTGCGCAACTTTTTGATCCGCCAGCTCGACGGATCAGCCATTGGAAAACTGTTGCATGAGCACCAGGTGGTGTAGACAAGCGCATCAACAGAGCTTTTATTCCATGCTCTGCTGTTGCTCCTTACGCCGTCGGTCCAACTGCTTTTGTCATTTCCGCTGGTGTTTTTTGCCGCCGCTAATCAGTGTTGCTGTTGACTGTTTTCGCTGCTACGTCACCTCTCTCTTGTCCACTATTAGCTGAGAACTTCCAACCCAAAAAATAACCCAAAAAATAAAAAAATAAAACTGAAGACCTATCCCAAAGATTTATATGCAAGAAGTACTCATGTGATTTGGTCTGCTGTGTTTAGCTTGCGGTGTAATAGAGTTTACGAGTATGAACCTGCCTGTGCATTACAGACAATGCAGACTTGGAAATCACGTGTTGGCTGAGGGGTCGAAAAGCGCCTCGAATCTTACTCGTAGGGATTAGCATTGACATGGAGCTGTTTTGACAGTCAAAGCCACCAGCATCTCTCTCTCTCTCTCTCTTTCGACTCTTTATTTTTCATGATCAAAGAAAAGCAAACGATGCATAAACTGCCTTAGCTAAACGAATATGTTCTCCATACCAAAAAATATACATCATCTCATTTGTTTTCATCGTTCATGAGATACTAATATGAAACTTGAGCCTAACACAGCTCTTGTGATATCTGAAAAAACGCCAATAATGCCCTAATCCCCTGTTTTGCAGCCCCTTTCCAGCTTTGAGGAGAATCTTATCTCCCCTGAAAGTCAATGACACCTCTCACAAACCGAGACTAAGCAGTGGGCAAGGCCTCGGCAGCAGACGGCAAGGCCGCGGCAGCAGATGGCAAGGCCCCGACAGCAGCAAAGGGTGAAGAAGTATCATTGGATCGGGAAGCAAGAAACTGAGCGTAGCGGGATTGCTTGTTGTGAATACCGCACTCACTCTTGTTACGGCCTTTCCAGCGGCCAGCGCGCTCATCTTCACCTTCACGGACGGGACTGGTCGAGTGCCAGTCACCAACAGATTTGTATCCCCGGTCTAACAGCACATTATATGGCACATCGTGTTCCCGCACGTAAGCCTGGACTTCACCGAACGACCAGTTGGCAAGTGGGTTGATTTTATAGATACCACGCTCCTCATCAAGTTCGATGATATCAAGGTCACCACGCTGGCCACCTTGTGAGCGCCGTCTCCCAGTCAGGACGGCAACCACATCGAGTTGCTCATAGGCGCGCTCTTGTGGCTCCACCTTGGCCAGGTAGTCATACATGTCTTCCGATGTCTCGTACAAACGGCCGTACGTCTCCTCGAACTGAGCGGCAGTTTCGAAGCCGTCAGGCTTGAATGTGTGTATGGTGATGCCGGGGTACCGAGCGCGTACGCGTTCCACGAGGTCATAGGTCTCGTGAAAATGGTACAGAGTGTCGAGGAAAATGAGATCAACACCTGTCCCGCAGTTTGCTTGGCTATTGTTCTCCCGGTTTAGCTGGTAAAGGATGTCGATTGTGACCAGTCCCGTCAAGCCAAAAGCAGTAGTCTGATAAAGGTTGGGGAACATAATTTTGACAAACCGGAGTATGTCGATAGGCTCCATACTCTCCAGTTGCTTGTTGAGGTGGCGCAAGTGCTCCCGAGTTAAGCTCACACGAGGCAGCTGTGCTGTCGATGCAGAGGCCGATGGCGGTGCCGAGGCATAACCAGACTCCACGGACACTGCATCATCTGCCTGCTTTGAAATTTCAGAAGCCTGCCCTTGGTTGGTGTCCGTGGACATGGATATGGCGGTTGTGGGACCAGTAGACGACGGAGCAGGAGTCTCAACAGCCATGGCGAAGGCGTGCTTTGGTTGATAAATGGTGTGCAATGAAAGCTGAAATGAAACAGAGGTATGAGTATTATATGTCCCGGCAAGCCAAAGGGCAGGAGAAGGGAGAGCGGGTACGTTGTGGGTAGGTTCGTGGGTAGGTTCAGGCACGGTATGGAAGAAATGTATGAAATAGAAAAAAAATCAGGGTGGTGAATATCAGCCTCGTTTGCTGGAAAAGTGACTGGGCAGGGTGAGAGTGAGGTGAAGCGGATGAAGGGTTGGAAAAAAAAAGAAATGAGGAAAAGAATGAGAAGAAGAAGGAAGCGGTGGGAATGAGTGGGAGGGTGGTATGTCTTAAGACAACCCTGGGTGCCGGACGTTCCAAGACTAGTAGATATTTCAGCGGCTTCGTTCCGTCTCTCCTACGTTCCTTACTTGTACTTGTTGGGCGTGTTCTGCATCACAGCGCAGGTCTGATCAAAGCGAAGGGGCTCCTCTCAGTCTCATCGAATTTGATTTATAAGAGCTTCCAAGAGCCCTGACTACGGTGCATATCTGGCGACTTTGCTCACTAAGTGGCATCGAACATGCTCCTCCGTCCTCATTCCATCCTGACATTAATAACAGCCAGAGCAACAACAGAGAGGAAGGAGGCCGTGAGAAAGAGGCGCTCTAAAAAGCTCACTATGGAACGAAACGGGGAGAAGAAAAAAAAATACCAAAAATCGAGCACCCATCTTCCATAATTAGCACTGTTTTCATGGTGCGATGTTTCACTCTGTGCACAGTGTTCTCAAAGGTGTTTACGCTTTATTACGTCGCCATATGCGTTGCGACTATTGCCGCCAAATGTCGAGAGGTGAGCTTAACGATTGCGCCATCGCCTGGACAAGCAAAAAGTTTGAAGAGTCTTCAATCACGACATCCACGCTAAGCCTAACATGGCCAGGGGCCAAATTTACTTGTGGGGTGGCCGCAGGCAAATATTTTTCTAAATGATGGTCAAATCGGAAATAGAAAGAGCGTTTCTATTTCTTCCGCTGTCTGGCCTTTCCGGAAGAGCTCATTTTAACTAAAATAGGAGAAACCAAAGTTGCGGCGTGGAAGTCAATTGGGTTACGAAATAAGGGTAGGATACGTTGAACCCCTCAGTGGATTTGCTTGGCTAAGCCTTGTCACGTGTTAGATAAATCATTGTAGGGGGTTGACAATATGCAATATCCTTATTAATACACAAGAAACTTCATCTTCCAACCAACACCACTATTTCTCTGCTTTCCAGTCACAAGAAAATGGTACAGGGTGAGTATTGCAAACACCTCGCGACTCATCGTTACGGGCCCATGTCAGTGGGTGTAAGTACGAGTATGCACTTTGTACATCATGGAGAAAGAATCAGAGGCTTAAACACCCTTTCGAGTATACTCATACTCGGCTAAGGTATAATAATACTCGTATGGATACTAGTTTTTCCTGGTGCTCTACTTGTAAGATTAGTCATAGGAATACATGACTGGCCAATCGCAATTTTCAATCGTGACCCAGAAGAACGAAAGAACGAGATGATATCCCGCTTTCATATTACTCTGGACTTCACCTATGCTTTGACATTTGACCAAATACAGCAAAATATGCTATAGGCAAAGTTTAAGAAGACGCCTGACAGCGTATCGGACGTTTCTCAGAGAAGAAGTCAGCAACCAGCACGTACGCCAGCCGTTGAACTCGAGAGCGACTTCGGGACTTCTGTGCGGTCAGACCAACAACCAAGAGAGCTGGAGCTCACCCAAGTTAGCCAATACGACTACACAACATTATACGCTGTAAGCACTTCGGATCGAAGTGACAGCAGATATTCGCGCTGCGAGTGACACTCAGAACAAGGGGGAAAAAAGGAATTTTACTTTCTGGTTTTTTGAGCATGGCGCTGCCAACTAAAGCGGGAGCAAACAGTTTTTCACTGGAGTTGCCAGAGAACCGGAGGCGACATGTTCATGGCCATGACACGCGGCCAGCCAATCACTATGGAATAGACGAAATTGTTGAAGATGGGGGCGACGACGTATCAGCACAGAGGCGTCTTAACACGGAAACTCAAACTCCGCCTGTTGTGACGTCGACCAAGCCGCAGCTACCCCGGCGTTTTAGCGGTGTACCAGACCCTCGTTCACCACCCAAAGTTATCGAGAGCGGCATCGCTCATGATTTGGCCCACGTGAATTGCATGCCAATTCCAGGAGCCCAGGGCTCAGATGCTCGGCTGGTTGCCACCATATTTTACAGAAACCCTAGTAGCAATGCAGGGCGGCCAATTGCTAGCCCTGCGCCACATGAACCAAAGCCTGCAGTTGCCACGAGCACCAAAGCGACCGGAGATACAGACAATAGCAGCAGTACCAGCCATGTAGAGCAGTCAGTTCCTTCGCTGAGCTTGGCACCTGCTGCGGCAGTCTCTGATTTTCCGCTTGAACTTCCGCTCCAGGACTCGGAACCGCCGCGTGACGGCCTATATGGTGCATACGTCAGCTCTATTTGCATTGCTTCTTTTCTACACCTGATGTCGACCTTCCCTCACCGAACTTCGGCGGAGCAGGACGACTCAGAAACCGAAGGCAATGCAACGAGTGGGTCCGGGGCAGCCGTTGCCTTCTCGTCTGGCTATGGTTCTGACCTCAAAGCAAGCTACCGCTATCTTGATCGTGCCGTAGAGCCCCACGTCGTGGAAGTGGTGTTCGGCCCGGCTCCTGCATTGGCTGTCTCTGACCTACGGAGGCATGAGCAGTTATATCGATTTGAACGCGAGTGGAACGTCGAAGTGGTTTTGCAGGCAGATTCTCTGTGGCGCCGCCACCCGCGCCTAGTTGTTTTTGACATGGACAGTACACTGATCACCCAGGAGGTGATCGACATGCTGGCAGAGGCTGTTGCGCCTGACGTGGCAGCACGCGTTGCTGATATCACGCACCGCGCCATGGCGGGTGAGCTCGCTTTTGAGGACGCTTTTCGTGAGCGCGTGCGTCTGCTGGCTGGGTTGCCAGCGACGCTCTTTGACGATCTGCGGTCGCAGCTTCGGGTGACAGAAGGCGTGCCGGAACTGCTACGAGCCTTGCGGCGTTTGGGAGCCAAGACAGCCGTTCTCAGCGGTGGATTCCAGCCTCTAACTGGCTGGCTAGCCGAACAGCTGGGAATCAACCACGCTCACGCAAACCATGTTGTCATTGACGATGACGGCCGGTTAACTGGCGAGGTGAGAGGAGCCATTGTGGGCCGTGAACGCAAGTGTGAGCTTTTGAAGCACATTGCAGCCAAGGAGGGGATTGATTTGCGGCAGGTTGTGGCAGTTGGTGATGGCGCAAATGACCTGCTTATGCTTGAGGCAGCGGCTCTTGGAGTTGCTTGGCATGCAAAGCCAGTTGTTCAGCTCGAGGCCGATGCACGCCTGAACGGGTCATCATTGCTGGACCTCCTGTACTTTTTTGGTTTCTCTCGACCAGAGATCGCAGAGTTGGCAGCACCCGGGCATTAGGCCTCTACATCACACGGTTGTCTCAGTGTCTTGTGTTCCATAATTAAGAGGCACGAACTTCGGACTTCACGAATCTGTTTCCTTTTGTCCTTTTCTGTACTTTGTTCTACTCCCCCCCCCCCCCCCTCGTGCACGCCCTCTCTCTCTCTCTCCATCATTCTATCCCCCGTCTTCTCTTCCTTTCTTTCTCCATTTATTTTCTTATGTGCCTACGCCCACTTTTGATTTTTTTATCCTGTTCTTCCAATGGTTCCCTCTGCTGAATGCATTGGGGCTTCACCCAGGGTATTTAGCTAGGGCAAGAGAAGTGCCAAAAAAAGTTTTTCTGATGATGCCAGCCAACAATGAATGTGACGGCATTTTAACCAACATTGAGTTATTGAACGAATGACTTCTCTGGTAAACTTCGCTAACGCTTTGTGAATTCCTACCTTTTTTTTTTCGATCTCAAATAGGCAACACGGCGAATACAGACATGATCTCTTGTCCGGAAGTGAAACGAAAAAACTCCATTTAGCAACGAAAGCCAGACCGTTTCATATCCCTCTTCACTTTCCACATAGCCTCTTTCTCAGGTGCAAATCTTAGTCGTCTATCAGCTTCTTGAAAATCTACCCACTCGGCAACCAGGTCTTCGTGATCCTCTTGTGCACCTGGGCCCATGGGCAATGTTGAGTCGGCTAGAGCGGCGAAGAAGAACACAGTCTTTATTGTGTTTGGGGTTGCTGCCTGGAGGTCTGGGTACTGGACTATGCCGACCAGCTCGCTGTTAAATAGGTCGCACGTCACTTTCGGGTCCGCAACAGCGGCTGCAGCAATTGCATCAAGTGGAGTGTGGCTCTTAAAGCCATTGGTGTGCTCTGGAGGCATTTTCTCGTGCTCGCATACGTCTACTGTGGTTGCGTCGTCTTCGTCAATCGTTATATTGATATCATCAGGGGAAGTGTCGGGCCCCTCAGCTGCGGCATCTGTTGAGGCCGTTACTGCTTGTTCTGCCACGGCGGGATACGGGGAGACGATGGACGACGTGGACATGGAAGATGAAGAGCCGGTAGATAAAGACGCACAGGATGTGGACGTCCCTGCGGTCGTGCTAGTGCTAGCGCTGGTGGTGGGACTACTGGCGAAGCCATCGAAGGTCATAACTGGGTTGGTTGAGCGCGTGCGAATTTTCAGGGGCAGCAAAGCTGCACTAACACCGGTTTCCTCATAAGTTTCGCGCAGCGCAGCTTGGTGCAGATCTTCACCAATGTTTTTACGGCCCTTTGGCAGCTGCCAGATGCCGAGTCGTTTGTTATAAATGATAAGGACGCGCGAGGCACAAGGGTCGACACATATGGTACCGCATGATATAGTACACTGCTCAGATGGCGTGAAGGTCATGGAGCGGTTGATGTAGTCCATGTCCAAAGGGGATTCGCCAGGATTTTCGTTGTGACAACTTGAATTTGCCATGTTGGTCAGGCGTTCTGTTGGAGAACGGCGCGAGCGATGGTTGAATATCAACGGGAATCAGTCAAAAAAAGAAAAGGAAAAAGAAAACGTGCAACGACGGCAGAGGGTAACAGTAACAAAATGGGGCAAGAAAGACGACGATTGATTTGATTGATTTGTGAGCAAACTTCAAGGCGATTTTGTTGGATAAATGGGGCGAGGCCGGGCTGGCGAAAACAAAAGCAACAGAAACTGAAAAAGTGGGAATGACGAATGCTCTGTCCGGCCAGTATGGTTGGATTTGGCTTACAGACTACAGCTCGTTTTTCTCTGTCCTCGGCCTGCCTGTTCGTTTATTGGCTCTATGCATTGCCTCCCGCCTTTTGGGGGCCACAAGCGCGCGTAAAGGAATGGACGTAGGGTCTTGTGCAACTACCAAGGGACGATGTGTGAAGAAGATAGGGCCGTGGGGAGGACGGGAAGCTGGAGACGAAAGGCGGGCGGTGGGACGTGGGACGTGGAGGTGGAGGCGGAGATGAGAGGTGGGAGGTGGGAGACGGGAGACGGGAGACAAAATGATAATAACTGATGCAACAACAAGGCTGCAAGGCGATGTGTAGTTTTGGTGGATTTAGTCGGCTCTCGCTCTTGATTTGACCAATGCTTATGTGTTTGGGAGCCGTGTCGGTCCGGGGCTGGTAAAAGCAGAAAAAAAAGAAATGACAATGATTTGAGTTAAATATCTCTGGGTTAACCCATGACAGTCAAAAGATTCGAGGCTGAGGCTAGGTTGTTGAAGGATTCGGCGTGTACCTCTAAACCCATGGCCATAACGGGGGGGGGGGCGGAGCAGAGCAGAATCCAGGCAAGCAACAAAGAAGGGCGGGTGAAGATCAAGAGAAAGTTTCTGGTGAACAAAAAAAGAAAAGGAAATCAAAGGGGATGGGATCAAGGAGGGAAGAAGGAGTGTGGGGGGGAGGGAAGATGTGATATAGAAGGAAGCATAGACAGAAAAAAAAAAAAAAGTAGAGTAAGAGAGAGAAAAGCTAAGAGAAAAGCCAAATTTGAGATGGCAAAACTCCAAGGATTACCTACAAAGGAAATACGAGTCGGCAACGTAGAGATATAGTCGTAGTTTTATGGCCACAATCAAACCAGCAAGGACCTTGCCGTTTTCTTAAAGGGACTCTGGTAAACCAGGAGAAGACCGGTGCCCGATCTGCCACGCAAATTTCCTCTCCCCCTCCCCCCCTCCCCCCCTTTTCCAAATATCTTTTTTTGGCTTCTCGCATTTTCCTATCAGTATATCCCATCTCTCTGTGTTGGTCTTCGCCTTCGAAGTAGTCGTCTTTTGATTCTGCTCGTCGACGCGCTCATATCGTGTGACGTAGCCGACAGAAGAGAGGGGTGCGGAAGGGGGTGCATCCAGTTACAGCAGTAAACGACCAATATACCCGGTCTTCCAATACCAGACTGGCACAGACTGGCAGGTCTGTGCAGCTCAGGCACTCAAAACAGATATGCCAGTACAATTGCAGAAGAGCAAGGGCACTCAAGGCGGAGACAAAACGTTGAAGGTCAACAGTGGCGGGCCGCATTTAGCCCCTCGCGACCCCAGACCGTCAGTCGATCACAAACCAAACGGCCAAGCAAGGGTGCATGTAGCGTCTACCTCTGTAACTTTATTAGTACCTACCGGCTTGGCCCCTGAGAAATTCATTGACCAGGTCACTAAAGGAGACATCCGAAGGAGTCTACGACCCTGGTAGTAGCAGAAGCAGATATCAACAGGACAAGTGTGCAAATTACATCCTGGAATAGCAATTGCTATGGGATGGGACATAGAGATAGGTATGAACGTACGAAGTGTCAGCCAGACAAGGTTTTTTTTTATCCTCTTTTATGAGCGGTATGAGCTCGACTTCTTTGGGAAAAGAGAGGAAAGGGAGGAGAGAGGAGGGGACTGAAGGAAGGGAAAAAAAAAGGGGGGGGGCGTGTAGGGAAGGGCGAGGAGCGGCAGGAAAGTGAGATCAAAGACTGGAAATTGGGCTGGAAAGAGTCCGACTACCAGCCGGTGTGCGTGCCATTCAATAGTCACCTTACCCAATGTGATTGACATGCAAGTCCTCACAGGCTTCGACAATGGCCGACCAAGTGTGTGATGAGACAAGGCCTGCGAAGCTAGCCAGCGCAGGCCACTGCTGCGTTCTCTTTCTCCCACGTCTAAACAAGCTGCGGCTGCATTCAACGGTAAGTTCGCAGGTGTTGTGATGCGATATGTCTCTATAGAACTGTTGAGTTCTTCCTTTTACCTGCTCCTGCCTCCTGCACCCCTCTTCTATGTTTGCTGCTAGCATGCAGGATATTGATGAAGGCAATGACGGCAGGCATCAAAGTGAAAGTCAGCTTCCAGCAAGAAAGCGAAGCGGGGGCGGCCGAGAAAGCGGGCTTGGTGCATAAACAGAGCCAAGGGGCGGCATCTTTGCTGTCAGTGCGAATATGCAAGTGACCGATCATGGCTACAAAGTAGATGAGCAACAGCATAAGCTGGATGGCAAAGCTCACCGAAGTGCGCCATAACCAGGGCTAGAGTGCATACAACCCCCCCCCCCCCCCCCCCTCATCCTCCCCTCTTCTTTCTTCCCTTCCCTCCTTTGACTCTTGTTGTTTCTAAGGTATTTGTTTTGCCTTGACCGGAACATCCCCGTGCGCCCTAGCTTGGATGAATGGGGATTGTGATCACTTGGGGGGGAAAGACAGGGTTTGGAACCAATATTAACTGGCACATGTGACTTGCACATGGGTTGCTTACTGGAAAGAGAATACTGCCTTTTCAGTCCTCATTACAATTGCAGCTGCATTTGCGCTGGGCGAGGCATTGAATCACTTCCAGTCTGGCGGCCAGTCAATAATCAAGAGCCCAACGTTGTTTGTCTCCCGAAGTCGGCCGTCCGGAGCCCAACAAGTCAGATGGTTTTTTTTTTTTTTTTTTTTTTTTTTTCAATACTTACGGCTGCGTACGGTCAGTGACACGTCCTTTTCATTTGCGTCTGCTTTGCATACAGCATCTAGGGCTTTGTATTACCCCTTGATTTGCCAATACAGAGATCAACACATCGTACGAAACATCCGTTGGATCTGCGTGTTGCTAAAATGATCAGCGTCTGGGCTATGCAAAGCATTTCAACAGTGGGCACACTTGACCTGTCTTCCGAGAACAGAGTGCTCACAAACCGGACTAAAAAAAAGACCACCGGAAAACCCAACCCAAACAGCAGAGGCCTATGATTCTCCCGTATGTAGTTAAGCATGATACGCTCGACGATGGCAGATTGTCTGTCTTCTCTAATGTCATAGCCTCAAAACATTGTGAAAGACCGGGGAAGACCGGGGAATTGCAGAAGTGACCGTTATCTTGCTTAGGCACAAAGCGCCGTGTCAAAAGGCCGGTAAGAATCCATCAGGTTTGTCAGGTCGAAGCTCTTTGTAGGGCCAGACGCGTATGACTTGTAAGAGGACGAAAAAGCCATGGATGGCTATTGGATGATCCGGTGCAGCGCGGACGAAACAAGAAATCCCGGACAGCTCGATCAAGTCGGGAGGGCGTTTTTCCCTCCGTCCTAAGAAAAACCATCCTCACAGATCGACAGTGGGATATCAGGGGTGACAAGACAAACAATAAGCTCAGACAAAGCCAAAAAAAATTTCAAAAATTCATGTAAATTGTTAAAACAATCAAAGTGCAGGGATTTGTTTCAGAAACGGGACATCTTCGATTGGGGGATCGGCCTGGAGGCAGGCAAAGGCCTGGTGCAGCTTGTCAGTCAATGATCCCCTCACATCAGTACCACCAAAACCCGGTGGCCAGTATCCGGCCCCCTCCTCCGAAAAAAAAAAAAACCCCCCGGATTCTGGAGTGCCAGTTTTTGGCTCGTATGTCAATGCCCTTTTGAGGTTGCAGTGACGAAAGGCGGCGGATACGTGGCAGCGACAAGAAATCACATCCGGAGCCCGGAGCTACTCGTATAATCGAGGCATCTTTACGAGATGCTTGTCGGCTTCTCGGATGTGTTAAAAGTTGTTGACTGGCGTAAGCAGATAGATGCCCGCAGAAAGGAATCAGCGACCGAGTTGACGTTTTGTGGGTTCCCGTTGGTGCTCTGCCTTCTACATCGAGCAAAACCTCTTGGGTCTTCGAGATTTGATGGTGCCTGCCTTGCTAGAAAGCAAAGCACAAGTCTTGAAGGAGGAGGAGAAAAGGAACACGGAGAAGCAGTAGCAGAGACAGCACCAGTGAGGCAAGTGAACGAATTAAATTTTATTATGCCACAGCAGCAAGTTCGAGATTCGCTCAGCCATCGGCCTCACTTCAAGACCCTGTGTCTGTTTAATATGCATTTCACATTAACTATCACCTTAAATGTTTTGCTCATTCACCCGTTTCCCTTGATGTCGTAGCTTTACCGTCGTTGGCTTTTTATAAACTCTCTCATGCCCACCTTCCCCTACCCGACAGAGACGGAGCATGGAGAAGTGATTAGAGTAGTATTATTATAACGATGTATGAACTGCCTGCTATGCGCGGGGTCAATGTTCCTTCTGTCTCTTCAGTGTCCCTCAAATGTTTTGGCCAAAAGGTTTCAATTTTCATATTCCTTGCGTTATACGCCGATGTGAGCCACATCGAAAATTTCTCTATCCTGAATATACCAACTCTAAACTCCAAAGCTCGCTGCAATGATATCTTAAATGCAATATGACATTAAAGTTGACACGGCCCACTCCACCTAAATCTCTGCCCCTTCGTCTCGTCGTCTGCTATGCATACCAGAAAGCAATCAAACTGTCGTATGGCGTGCTTGCCGACGGCTGGGCCGATTTGTGAGCTCAGTGTACCGGCGAACACGGCGAATGCCAAGTCGGCGGTCGTCGCCCGAAGTGCCCGGGGAAAAAATCCAACGAGAACGTTCAGCAGGCCGCAGATGGACGCCAAGCTGCTTGTATAAAATCTCCTTGCTGCGCACCATTTTGAAGAGCGGTTCACGCATGAGGTCGTCATTGACGCAGAAGCTTAATATCTCCGCAATACATGTCACGGCATGTGGAAGCCGAAAGTGTTGCCGTCCAGGAAGCATGGCCACAAGGCAGGCAAAGTATATGACGAGTAAAGCCAGGACAAAGCCATACTGAATCATGTTGGGCACCATGCGTACCTCACCCGATGGAGCAGTCAGCGCCAGAAAAAGCCCGCCCGCAAGCACCGGAAGAAGAACAAAAACTGTCGACATCAGTGACAGGGTAGCCAGGCGCCATTGTCGATTGCGTGCGGCATGCCAAGCGCTTTGCAGCGGAAGACACGCGGCGTAATCTGCCAGAATTGTCGTTTCGGGCCGATCGCCACCGGCGTACTTAGACAACTGAGCCCACGGCTGTAATATGCGGAATGAGAGCTCCAAGTCCGCAAACCAGAGAAACATGATTTGCCCCAGAAGAGCGGGCAGGAAACTGTAAAGAAAATTAGCAGCCGAAAAGGCGCCTGCCCCAGCTGCAGGGTCGACGCGAGGCAAAAAGCCCGCGGCAATACTGGTGGACGGCAGGAAGGACACGATGAACACGGACAGTACGAGCGCAAACATCGCGACGACTGAGGAGAGTAGCTGAGTGTTGCGCAAACACCAAGGAAGGTAACGGAAGCGCACTTCGTCTGCATGGGGAGACAACGCAAGTGCCTCGACATCTATTCCAACATGAGCATCGCCGCTACCGGCCCCAAGCACCGTCCGCCCTTCGCTTGATGTTGGCAAGGTGCCCTTTTCTGTAATTTTTTCCGAGCCGTGCGGGAGCGAGATGGTGTCATCCTCGGTGCCGATGCCGTGCCAGATTTCGTCGGAACGTCCATCACGCCAAGTCCAATAGCCCAGCTTATCGCCGGTATGACGCCGGAGCAGAGACCGCAACTCATCGCGAGTGGCGAGAACCTCGCTGCCACGGTAGTCTGCAAGAGTGTTGCTGTTAGACGCAAGAACAATGAAGTCGGCAATGGACCGAGGATCCCAAAGAAGGCCAGTTCGGCGGCGGTAGTAATGCGCCAGAAGCCACGCGTATGTGACGGCGAGACATGCGTACAGCCCGACCAATGTCCATGCAACACCCTGTACGGTTGCCCAGCGCCACTCGTCATTCACTAAGACAAATGAAAACAAGGAGCTTTGCAGAGGAACGGCAAAGTTCATCAGCCAAAGCACCAACAGCGGAGGCCACATTTGCTTTCGGCTAAAGCCGGTGGCCTGGGGCCAGAAAAGGGAACGCGGATAGAGGTCGCTGAATATGGCACCACCCCGTCGATCTCTCGACCTTGGCAGGACAGATACCTCCATGCTAACAAAGGGATGAATCCGGACAACTGCCTGGACGACGGAACGGGCATGAAGAAGCGCAACGGCGGCGAGCAGCTGGGGAAGAAGACGAAAAAGGAAGAACTGCCCGCCGTAAATGCTACCACTGTATCTAACGAGGCCGCCCTTGGTTTCTGAGTAGACAGCGCAAAAGATTAGGCCAGCAATCATAAGCAGACAAAGGAAACAGAAGATAGCCATTGAAGCAGGCCGCAAAATAGCAGGCTTGAAGTCGGGTCTCTGTATTGCGAAGTGCGCCTGAGACGATAGGCGTTCGTGATCAACATGAACCCATGAATTTTTGTCCTTGCCGCCAGCAGAATGCGGCCGGAGAGACTGTGACTCGGGACTGGCGTGGACGAGGGTGGATAGTGACGAGGCAGTTGAACCACACACTTCTGCTGGCGTGGTAAGGCTGTCTTTTAATTGGGTTCGCTCAACAGGAGCACTGTGAAGCCCGGTGAATTGCCAGCGGCTTCCTGGCATAGCACTGAAAAGACCCGGCACGGGCGTGGGCAGCGTTTTGGCAGCGGTCATGACAGCAGCAGCAGCACCAAGGGTCGTCTCTAGTGGCAGATTCTGAAAGTGCTCGTCGGCAGGAGAGGAGCGCCACGAAGAAATGCTATTTTTGTCAGTTCCGCCGCCGCCGTCACCGCCGCCGCTGCCATCTGCAGGTCTGTCTGCAAGACCATTCCATCGAGCGCCAATGTTGCCTGTAAGAGCATCGAGAGCAAATAGTATGTATGGGGTGTCGTCTATTCCAGGAGTCACATTAGAGGCATCGCGAGCTAGCGCATCCTTGTACTGCTGAGAGGGATCAGCAAGCATTGGATTTATGCCTGCGCTCGCGCTTGCGCTTCCGCCCTGGATGGCGTTTGCCCTATAGTCTCCATCTAGGCCAAGCGCCATACCGGTTGTTGCATTCGGCACCATTCCAGGCAGCGGAGCCACAGTAGAAGCGCTTGGAGCCCTTCTTTGGCTTGAAGCGGCGGCCAGAGAGTCGTTAGCTGTGGCGGGGCCAGCAACGAGATGAGTCCGGTGCCTTTCGCCGGCTTCGGCAGTTGCAGATGTATTGCCAGATGGAGCTAGAGGAGGACCAAATAGCCGGTCCGGCCCGTACAAATCACTAATGCTGCTAGAGCCGCTCGACATGGAGGACTCCGCGAGGCCAAGGAGAGGCGGTGTCGGAGCTCGCGGAATGGCGGCCAGTGAAGAGCAAGACTGGCTAGGCGCCGAAGAGACGCCCCCAGCTCTCAGGGAGCTCTTGTTGGCTATAGTTCCAAAAGTGTGATACTGGCTATCTTCCAGCGGCCGCGTGGTCTGTTCCAGAGGCGTTCTTGGGGAGCTTGGCCAAGAGTGCTGAGCTACACAGAGCTCGCCGTTGCGTCGACCTATCAAAACAGCGGCTGAGGTGCTGCATTAGCGCAAAAATGTAAGGCCGGATGAGTTGAGGCGACGAAGCCAGGGCAGCCCAGCAACTGGCCACTGGAGATCTGATTCTCACAGTGGGCGGAAATTGAGGGCGCGGAGGGGCGCTGCAAGCACTCTGCAGTGCAGAGAGGCAAGAGGAAAAAAAAAAAAAAAGAGGCGACGTACTTTGCAGCGTATGCTCGACCGTTGAAGCTGGCGTTGAAAAACTCATTGCGGATTGGGCCAAATATTCATATGGAAGGCCAGGCCGGGCTCGATTTCCAAAGAATCCAGAT
Source organism: Raffaelea deltoideospora (assembly GCA_019925385.1). Taxonomy (NCBI): domain Eukaryota; kingdom Fungi; phylum Ascomycota; class Sordariomycetes; order Ophiostomatales; family Ophiostomataceae; genus Raffaelea; species Raffaelea deltoideospora. The sequence continues at coordinate 80,550 of JADHKP010000004.1, read as the reverse complement.
GCCTTCCAGAAACCTAGAATTCAATCAACAGCCTCGCCCACAGAGCTGCGTTGCGGTCGTTTGTTTAAAGCCAGCCTGCGTCAGTCGCATTCCTCAATCAAAAGGTCTCGTCCAAACAGATTCGAATTTTCCGGTCAGCATGTTTGTCTTCCTCAATCTCCCGCGAACGAGAAGTGGCGAGGGACGGGTAGACTAGATAGCGGCATGATATGCGGCCACGAAAAAGTATATTGGGCCGAGATTTTACGAAGAGGCTGGTTTGTAGGAGGTTTTCTGGCCAAGTCATTCTTGTTGGATTGGGTGGTTGGGGATTGTGTAGGCTTTTTTTCTCTGAGAAAGACCACTCAAACTTTTTAGGGAGTATGGGTAATAATAGCGATGTTTCAACCACTGTCAAGCTGCCCAGCGACCAGCCACCTACTCGTAAGGCTGGGGACACAATGGCCCAGTTAGGATGTTGCGGGGGCTTGGTTTAAGCGTTTTTAGTTAGTGGGAGGCCCAAGCTCCTGCACCACACTTCCAGCTTCACGTTAAACTCTGTAAAATTTGTATGTACGACGTATCCATATTACTCCGTACTCGTACGAGTAAGAATACGAGCTCCGCGATATCAACCAAAAAGTTCAACAAGAATGCTCAAATATCCCATACAGAGCACGAAGTACGGAGTATTGCAGAGCAAATTTTGCTTCCACTGAATGCGCTTTACGGAGCAAGCTACAATGTCCCATCACTGAGAGCCCCTAAGATGCCATACGACGTATTAATATGTTGTAGGACTAAGCTGTAGGAACCTTGATTGCCATAGAGCTTGAACCTTGTCCGTCGCCGGTGCTGATGTTGTCCGTCATGGGGGACTTGTTGCTGATATCAAAATTTGCGATTTATGAATACGAGTAGGTTCTTACGAGTAGATGAGACCTGGTCGTGTTCAATGGTACCACAACGCAACCCCATATGTGCCGCTGTTTGATAGAAGGCTACGGAGTACATTCTCAAAAACCACTCGGAGTATCCATATTATGTAGTAATACGGAGTAATAATCCGTCGTACTAGGACTCCGTACGACGTACGACGCACGGAGTACTCCGTATTACATACTCCGTACGGAGTACTCATACGAGTAAAACTTCTCACCACGAAGGAGAGGTGGAGAATGTTAGTTAGCGCAAACTTTTTTTGCAATGATAAAGTGTGGAACCTTATTACGGCGTAATAATCCGGAGTAATACGACGTACGGAATACGGAGTACGTTTATACAACTCCGTACGTCGAACGTACTCGTAGGACCCAGCCATCGCACTTCCGCATTTGACAGCACATTCGGCGCTCACAACAAACAAAGGGTATTAATACGACGTAATACGACGAGCGGAAACGACATCACAGCCGAATCAGTGAAACCTCTTCGTAGATTTTCTAGACTGTGCCTCTCCGAGTGCCATTACAGCTATCATGTCACCAGCCATTCAAGCCAGCACTTGGCGGCACCTCGGACTTGGTGTAGCAGTAACGTTCGCCGTTTTTGGTTTGAGCGGCATTGCCTCTCCAACACAAGCAGCGGAATCGGCATTTGGGATCACCACGGCCGCCAAAAAAACCCAGGTCCCGTCGAATGGCGATACTGTTGATGTTGCGAGCATGCTCATGCCACTGATCGGCCTTCGTGATTGGACAATTGCAGCGACCCTTATGATGCTGTATCGCCGGCGCCTTGGCTGGGAGATGGGCGCTGTCATAGTAATGCGGACCGTTCTCTGTTCTGCTGATACATTGCTGATCGCGCAGGTGAAGGGATTGCGCCAGTAGGTTTAACGTCTTTGCTACCCCAACCTTTCTACCCCAAACGCAGTATTAGTCCCTGCGTTGGTGGTTTTGCTCTCGCCTTGCCGTTACATGTCTGACATTGAATGCAGGGGCCTGACGGCCAGCATCGGGCTGGCTCTGTGGCTTGTTGTTGGTTTTGGGCTACTGACATCGACGGATTGATTTGTAGGGACAGTGTGTGTTGCCGTCTACAAAGCCGTGCTATGCTACTCCGTTAGATATATATTCTGCCTATTTACGCAGTCAATGGAATGAATGTCGCCGCATTCATTTCCCACTAACATAGATAGCCTGTGAATGTGCGTTGGACAGAACAAAGAGCATCTGCGTTTACTCCGTACAAGTGGTGGTATTACGCATAGACTTTTTTGGCCTTGCAATCTATTACGACGTATCTATATTATTACCCGTACGCTGTACGTCGTACTCGTATTAATACTGATGATCAGCCGACTTGCTTTATTAGTAATAAATTCCTTGGTGCATGGGGCGTTGCTGTGTGAACAAAGACAGCGTGTGACCGAGTGCTTAACGTGATCAGCGTCTCTGCTCCTTCTTATTGAGGGGTTGAGGCATCATCCATCTGTCTCGATTCGTTTGATAAAGTGCTTTAAATACACATACATCGTGCACGTCGACCCATAGCTGCGTCTCTGCGTCTGCATCCGCGAGTTTCTAAGCTCAAGCTTTAAAAAACATTACAAGGCTTCATACCATCTTAGCAGTCTCAACAATGGCTGGCAATGAGACCCAAGAGCCTCTTGTCGACGAGAGCCCCATCTCTCCGGTTAGATCAAACAACTCTGCCCGCCGGGACTCGCTAGAGCATCGCCTGCAAAACCGACCTAATCGCTCAGATTTGGTAGAAAGTACATATGGAGTTTATATTTCCCCTCTCACACACTTCTCTATGAAACACCATATTGTTCTAGTGAACTATTTGAAAATGCGATTTCTGACATTTGTGTACTCTGGTTTGTCCGCTTTAGAAAACATTTTGCCCGCGTCTACTGCTGCTCCTGGTCTTCAAGCCCAGCAGAAACAATTGGAGAAGAGCATGAGAGCCGATTCGCTGAACGAGAAGATTGCTCACCGCCCGCAACCTGAAGAGCTGATTAAGAAGGGCGTGCTTGACGAAGATCCCCGCTCTGCGGAAGAGAAGTACGAGGAGGCCATCAACGATGAGTATGCTAAGCGGGAAGGCGGCTCTTAGGCCAGCTAGTAGACTCGGACCAGACAAAAAAAAGTGTGTCATCCCCCTAAAAAGTAGAAGGGGTGAGGGCCATGCTGCGACAATCGCGTACTTTCTAGGCTGATTGACGAACTGACGCATATAAAAGATGAAGTTGACCACTTTTTCCTTACCTGAAGACTTTGCGTTACGAGGCCTTGTACGAAAAAGGTTGTGATGCCCCAAACTAGGTTCAGGAGGCATGTCCGGAACGGTTCTCCTCTTTGCTTTTGTTGCCTGACTGCGGTCTATGCTTTACGTCTAAGCCGCCAATTTTGAGAAGGATGTTTTTGCCTGCTGTTTTGCGTCTGGGAATGTTTTCTCTTTCATGCCACTACTCAGGAACGTAAGGACTTCGGCAGACATTCGTCGTGCAAGTTCCTTAGACTTTCTGCCCACTTTGTTTTTGTTTATAAATCAGATTGTCTCGTCCAATGTCCGTGGGCATAGTAGCAAGAAGCTCCGCAGTACCTTACTTTAGGTTCGTTAAATTCGATGATGGGAGGCTTTACGTGGTTAGTTGCATTTTGACGTCCGGAAGTTGCTCCGTATGTGATTGTTGTATAAAGTTGCTGTCAGTGGAAGCAAAACGACAAGATGCATGCTCTTCCGTCTACGATCATCTTGATGTGCTGTGCCTTGGCGGCCAAAACTGGAAAAGCTTAAATCTGAGGTTGTTGTGCCATGCCAAGTCGCTATACGAGTAATGTGATTAGAATATGGATACGATTCCAGCAGAGGCATATGTGAGCTCTCTGTATTATTGTGGACTATGGGTGGTGTGTTGTTGCACTTCGTTGATCGCGGTATTGCAGTGCGTATGTCAGAAATTATGTATTAAAAGAGGGACAGAAGGATATGGATAAACAGCTTCAACCCATATCTTACATGGACCTGTCAAGGTGTTATGTTCTCGCAGTTTTAGTTGAACAGCAGTATTAGTCTAGAGATATTGTCAGGCTAATGAAATACCTCCTTGCCTTACATAAGGTTAATACTTTCACTTGATTGCTGCATTATTACTTATAAAACATATTACGACGTATCCCACGTATTATGGAGTATGGATATTACGGAGTACACAATTCCGGTAGTGTTACTTTGTATTCTGTATTAATAGTAGCAATATTAGCTCAAAAAGTACACCTGTACAATTAAGACACATTCACCGTCGCAAACAAAAGCAGTCAATCTTCCAAGAGGAGACAACCACGTCGTAACATACTTCCAGCCTTCTTACTACGCCTCCCCCTTCGATATCAAATAAAGGACGCAACATGAAAAAAACTCTAGTCTATCTGTCGCTTCTCGCCTCTGCGGCGGTCGGTGTTCTTGCTGCTGACCTCAAGATTGATGTCACCCTACCCGTTGAATGTGATCGTCGGACACAAAAGGGCGACAAAATTTTTGTCCACTACCGCGGCACGCTCGAATCCAATGGCCAGAAGTTTGATGCTAGTATGTCCTTCCCCGACGATAACCCCTTGTCACACTTTGGCTAAAAGTGTTTTCTTTTAGGTTACGATAGAGGAAATCCTTTTAGCTTCAGCCTCGGGAGTGGTCAGGTAATCAAAGGGTAAGGCACGTTTCGCTGTCGGCGTTCTTGTATGCCGACTGCTGTCGAATTATCTTCTAGTATATTAAAACCCTCTGTTTTTGTAGGTGGGACCAGGGACTTTTGGACATGTGCATCGGTGAAAAAAGGTACGTGGTAGTTTACCCAAACAATTACCCAGCAGCGACCAGAACGTGTACTAATGCTTCTTCTAATTAGAACTCTCACTGTGCCTCCTGAGTATGGCTACGGCCAGCGGAACATGGGCCCTATTCCTGCTGGCTCAACTCTTGGTGTGTTCTTTGTTGGCTTTTCGTATGACGAAGTATGGATTCTGGGGTGGACAATTAGCTGACTTGCATTCTGGCGTCTAGTGTTTGAGACTGAGCTGATTGGCATCAGCGGTGTACCTAAGCCAGAAACCATTGTCACCAAGTCTTCCCCCAAGACATCTGATTCGAACGACGAGGCAGCATCTTCAAAGACGTCAGAAGTGGATGCCAGTAATGCGCCGAAAGCGGCTAAGGAGACAACTACCGCGTCTGACGTCGTTCAGGAACACAACGAGCTGTGAAACAGAAAAGTAAATGAGTTTTTTCACCCGGTATCACGGTTGGTTGTGATATGCAGAACGAGGAGTTTTGTCTGCCTATGTGTCGCATTGACTATTTATGTCAGCTACTCTTGTAAAAGTGGAAGCGGGAGATTAGAAGGCCAGCGAAAAGATAAAATCGAGAGCTCCAAAGTTTTACACACATGAACTGCACTTATGAAGTCACAATATTTTCCTTTTCCCTAGGGTCCCCATTTTTTTACCAAATTCGATAGAGACGTGCGTATGTTTCTGCAATCTCCCCTCTGCCAATGGAGGACGTGACAACCTTCTAATAACAGACATATCACATGTACATGCGACGGTAGATTAGAGGTGGGTTTTGGAGAAAATACAGTCAAAGAAGCAGCCCTGCTATGAAACCATGGGTGGCTGGAGTAGCTATCAGGCCTCAAAAATAGCTATCAAAATTTCCTCAGGCTTGATAGCGGTTTCTATAATCAAGAATGGGTTGAACACAACACCTAGACAAAGTTAACTAACAAATAAGGAGCCTTGCATCGAAATACAGGAGACCCCCTCCTCTGATACGTTTGGAGTGTTTTTAACATGCCAAATAATGGAACATCGTCACGTGCATTCTAAAATGGGTCTCCGTACGAGTACGGAGTACGGATAGCTGTCTGAGAGCCGACGACTGAACACGTGATGTCGCGTCGGTTCTCGTGTCGAGTCTTTAAAAACACCACGCTTTGAAAACACGTTGTTAAAACTGTTTGCCCCAATTTCGCCCTTCGAGACATCTTTCTACCACATGGGAACGAACAGGCATTCTGACTGTATTCGTTCTAAACAGCCTTTTAATAATGAATCACGCATCAGGCCTAGACTCTTTTGTTTCCAAAGAGGGCGCGGTAGGCGAGGCCGAAGATGCGGATTGCCGGTCTCAGCACGAAACTCTTCGGTACTCTCTTCAAGGACCCTCGTTACTGAAAGCAGGCCAGCACTCCGTTGACCAAAAAAAAGTGGGGATCTTAAGCCTCTTTGGCGACTCTTGATACCAAGTTTTCTTGTTAAACCAGACAGTGACTAATCTGTTAGGTCTCGGACATTATCTACGATGCCTCGAAAGGAAGCAAATATTTTGCTCGTGAAAAAGAAAAAGACCGTGTTCTTTCCCTGAAGATAGAGAAATTATTGGCCACAAAAGCGCGATTAGAGCGTCTTGATCAATCTCGAGAATTGAGATTGGTCGACAATCTAATTTCAGAACTGGATGCCGCGCGTGACCTATCTCAATTCATTGTTCACGTCGACTGTGATGCTTTTTACGCCGCTGTTGAACTCCTAGACCGACCCGAACTCGAAAATGTCCCATTCGCAGTTGGCGGGGGTGTTCTCACCACCTGCAATTATGCAGCGCGCGAGTTTGGTTGCCGAAGTGGCATGGCGGCGTTTGTTGCCAAGAAACTCTGTCCACAAATTGTTTTGTTGAAGCCTGATTTTGCAAAGTACAATGCAAAGGCCCGGGAAATACGAGAAATTTTGAAGCTTTATGACCCGAACTTCGAAAGTGCCAGCATTGACGAGGCATATCTCAACTTGACGAACTACTGCAATGTCAACCAGCTGGAACCAGGTGACGCGGTGGGGAGGTTAAGAACGGATATTTTTCAAAAAACAAAAGTGACAGTTTCAGCTGGCATTGCTGCAAATACTCGCTTGGCCAAGATATGCTCCGATATAAATAAACCAAACGGACAGTATCATTTGCCAAACGACCGAACCACTATCCTTGACTTCATGAAGAACCTACCTTGTCGCAAAGTTATCGGAATTGGCAGAGTATTTGAGCGAGAGCTATCCTCCATCGGCATTAATGTGTGTGGCGATATTTATCCTCAGAGGCAACTATTGACAACTTTGTTTGGAGCCAAGGCTTGCCGCTTTTTACTACAGTGTTATCTTGGGCTTGGCAGGACCCGAGTTCGACCAGCGGATGTGTATGAAAGGAAGAGCGTGGGCACGGAAAGCACGTTTGAAAGCATAAATGATCCAACGGAACTACGCCAAAAGCTTCGGTCGACAGCTGAAGAGCTAGAACGGGATTTACGGCGTGCAGAATGCAAGGGGCGGACGTTAGTTTTAAAGATCAAACTACACACTTTCGAAGTGCACACGAGGCAGACCGTTATGCCCCGAGCAGTGAATTCGGCTGACGAGCTTTACGAGCATGCAGTTGTCATGCTCGGAAATCTAGAACAAGAGATTCAGAACATGACAGTTCGGCTGATGGGCTTGAGATGCACGCATCTATCACACAAGAAGCCCGATGTTTTCTCATTTTGGAATTCTTGTGATCCTCAGCGTGTCGAGGCGTCGTACAGCGGTATATCATACGATGTTGGTATGAAAGCGGAGCAAAGACAAGATCCCAAGGAGGTCCAGCATTCAGAGATGCAAGATGGCACTTCCGAGCAAAGTGAAACACAGTTAGAAGACGAGAATTTTTCATATAGCGGCTCCTATACCCAAAAGCAACCCCCCTCTATTGTGCAATTGCGGCAGCCGGATGCTTCTGTCACTAAATGGTCCGATCGGCAACATGGAAAGGAAGCCTTCGTTGGTGACATACCAGCCTGTGGAGAAATACATGGGCAAGAAGAGAAGCTTGACAATTCATGGCAGTGTCCGGTATGCTTTCGACCTCAGCCAACTGATGAAAGGCAGTTTAACGATCACATGGATGCCTGCCTGTCTCGTCGTGCTATCTTGAAAATATTAAGGGAAACGTCACACGCCGATTCAAAAGCCTCGGCGGGTATATCACACCCGCATACAGAATGGAAACATGGTGGGGCCGACAAACATAAGAAGAGAAGAAAAACTGCCGAGGCAGTTCGCCCAGGTCAGAAAAGGCTTTGCTTTGAAGCTCTATAGATTGAAAGTTGTAGCGTAGTTTCTCTGCGGTGTCAGTCAGAGTGTGCTGTTTTTGGTAGAGCGAAACTAGATGAGTTATGGTTGTTGTTTAAATGCAGCACTAAGCTTTAGCCTTTGTTGCATAGGGCACTTGCTTTTTTAATTGGCTTCTATTTGCATTTCTTATCACCTCTTGCCAACATCTTGTAGGCTGCACAGGAAATGGTTTATCTAAGAAACAAAACCGACCCAAAACACCGCACCAAAGGCCAACTAATATATAAAACATCTCTGGCTTTTGGTGAACGTAAGATGGACGATAATAAATTCTCGCCACCCTAACCAATCGGTTTTTATACCTTTTAAAGTCCAATTAGCAGAAAAAACACCGGCCTTCTTGTTGCTCCCCCAAAACAACTCCTGATATATTCGTATCTGAAATACTAAATCAGACAAAATCGCCCGAGAAAGCGGGTCGTAAAACGTCACAGTAACAAATACACCCGCTAACATATGACTCCCACTATCATAAAAGAAATGATCTCAACATGGAAAATCTCGACTCGATCATCAAAGCCTTTCCTCAGAATCACCGCCCCGCACAAGACAAACATTTCCTATTGTCGCCGAGATTACTCACGGAGCATGAGAAGCACACCACCTTTCCGCACGATTTACAACAACAGCCACAGCTCCCGGCATCGCTGCCATCGTTCAATGTCATAAATACGTTCTCGTCGGATATTACAGCGGCCCCGCAATCGTCACACATCGCCTCTGAAGGGTCTGAATCCGACATGGTTAAGATAAGTGGAGCCGAAGATGGACGTATGAATGGTGTTGGAACGTGGGCTCCGTTGGAAACGCATTGAGGGATTTTCCAATAAGCATGGAGAGACAACTGGTTTGAAATTTGACCAAAGCTGTTCTGAGACTGGCCGTGTTGGCTCATGTATGGTGTTGTGGTGGCTGTAGGTTGATCAACTCGTCGAGGCGATTGCCGCTGAGCTGAGTAAAGAATGTCAAGGGTATGTTCTATAAGAGGCCAGATGGTCAGCAATCGAACAAAAAAAAAACCTTTAATTCAAATGATGTTAAATAACTTACGATAAACAGCATCATCTGGGGGTCGGTTATCACGAAAGCGCTTTAAAGTTCGGCTCGGAAGATGCGCCGGTGCGCTGTTGGAAAATGGAAACGACAGCTGGTGCTGACCAAATGTCACAGACAACGAAAAAGAGCCATCGAATGACCGGAGTGGCGAAGACTGTGTCGTGCTGCTATTAGTGGACAATTCTGACTCTGATCGCTTGCGCTTCAATGGCGCAGACATGATTGTAGCTGGTTTGTGGAGGGTACCTGCAAGCTGTAGAGCAAGTACTTGGTGATACGGTGTCGAACAATGATGCAAGTTGTGAGCTGTGAGACGATTGAATTACTTCAAAAATGAAGCATTGTGCTATTATTTTTAATGACTGGTACGAGTAATGTCTTTGGTCTACTCCATATATAAATGCCGGTGGCTACGCCATTTTGTCAGTGCGTAATGTGTGTGGAAGTTGGTGTTCTGTGTGGCCGTATCTGTGACGCGGTTCTGTCGCGGCCAAGACGCGTTTCTTGGCATTAATGGGGTGGCACGTGCCATCGCGCATCAAAGCGTGAATTATTATCCATACTCCTACTAACCATATTTTTCGTGCGTAATATGGATTATTTTCAACCACTTCTACGTCGTATCCATATACGAGTATCCATACTCCGTATGTATGGATATTAATACTTCTATGTAACATCATTCCATGCTTAATAGTTACCGCCAAAGCACATTTTAGTTTCAAGCAACATTGGGTTATTCAGGGACAGCTTAGATATTGATTCTGTTTGGGTATCCCAACTAAACCATTTGCCAGTTTGAGAGTCAGAATTATCTCGGAAACGAGGCATATGGGTGCGGTCCGTGATAAATGATGACCGAGAAAAAAAAGAAAATAAAGGCCTCTGTACGTTGTTCTAAGTTCCGTATTAAAAGCGATGAGGCCCACATAGAGGGCAGTTCGTATTGTGACAACGCCTACCCACTGCTTCGAATCAGCGAGTCTGACGGCCGAACTCGTTGAGCCCATTCCCTAAAAGTGAAGCTGTTAATGATAATCGTATTTAATGGTGGTGCAAGAGGAGTACGCAAAAAGACTTACGTCCAGCTGCCGTCATAGACCCTCCTAGACTCGGGCTGGCCAAAATGGGCCTGCTCTAATGCAGTTTCGATCACACAGGCAGTCACGCCCGTACCACAACTCGAAATGATGGGCTTCGCTGGATCCAGCCCCTTCTTCTGGAATATTTCTACCAGCGAAGATGGAGGAAGGAAAGCTTTGGAAGTCGGGTCCAAAACAGAGTCAAAAGGAATGTTGATCGATCCAGGCATATGACCAGAAGACAGGCCTGGTCGCGGCTCCGGATCTTTACCCGTAAAGCGTCCACTTGGCCTGGCATCAATAATCTGAACACCTTCTGCGCCCTCTTTATTGTAATCAAGAGCAACTTCCCGCACGTCATCGTAGCTTGCAACTTTCTCGCTTTGGATTTCGGGGATGGGGTAGGTGCAACACTCAACATCATAAACCTCGCCCGACTCAGTGGGAAGACCTTCTTTGAGCCACAGACGAAAATTGTTTAAAATGTGAACCTTCAGATGTCCAAACACCTTGAGCGTCCAGGCAACCCGTGGTGCAGAGAAAATGCCGAGTTCCTTCGTATCGTACACAACCACAATGTCCTCCCTGCGAATCCCCAACTCAGACATCGCAGCCGCAAAATCCTTTGCACTAGGAAGCATATGTGGGTATGGGGAGCGGCGGTCAATGACCTTATCGAGATCAAAAAATCGAGCCTTCGGGATTCGCTGCTTTCGAAAAGTCTGGATTCCTGTGCGACCCTCCGGGTCATTGGGAAGAAACCATGCCGCGCATAGGGGAATTACACGTGGATCCGTACTTATTGAAGAAGGCGGGTTCTTTTTGAGAGCATCGTGCAGCTCTTTTGGCGCGACAAGATACGAGGAGAAAGTCCGCATTGAGGTTGTCCTGTAAGTGGCAGTCGGTGAAGTAAACACCATCGAGCTGGCTCGAGATAAAGCCGTCCGGGATAGAAATATCATTGTGTTTACCAATTCGGAGTAAATATACAGGCCCGCAGCCCAGAATCAGGTCTGGACCCGTCTTATCAAGATGTGAGCAATAGACACCGGCTTCAATTCAAATGGACTGTCTCAGGAATAAAGATATTTGATAAAACTGGACTGTTGGGCTCAAAGACCTTCGCAGGGGTACCGGGAAGGAGTTCTGCCGTTTCTCCGCTTTTAAGACTCTTTAACTTCTAGAATCCTGACAAGTCAGCTCAGTTTGAAGTTTTCTTGAGTTCACATCACGTTTAATCAAATTCGCGCTTGAAATGGTGGGTGCATAAGTCATGGCAATCGAAAAGAATTGGAATATGTTTGACGAGGTAATTGATAGATCAAGATCCGATAAGTTTAAAGCTCCATACCTTAAAGCAGAACTATAATTGTTCTTCGAACATTTTCAAATAATTTTTATCTTGGTCTAGAAATACCAAGTAATAACGTCTGTCAAAATTTACAAACTTCGAGACGTACGTCGTACTCCGTACTCGTAATATTATGGATACTTCTTAAGTCGTTCCCTGCGGGGTTAATTAGCATTGCATTTTGATTGGCTGAAGCTATGACACCAGACGACGATTATGGATACTAAAGTTTGAAGTATCACTTCTAAAGTCGTAATTTTGTATTAATACTTCTTGGAGCAACATTGGTGCCAAGATCATGTGAAATGGGCTCGATCCTCTCCTTCTCCCTCGTACCCTTTAATCAAAGAAGTCAATTTGCAGAACCCAATTTATACTCCTCGTTGATTCGAAGGTCAGCTTGTTTAAGAAAAAAAATGAAGGTCAAAGTTCAAAGTTGGCATGCCGTTGCCATATGGCGATGGGATCTTCCAGAAGACGATGTTTGCGGTATCTGTCAAAACCAGTTTGACGGCACTTGCCCGACGTGCAAATACCCAGGCGACGAATGCAGCCTTTGTAAGCTGGGCAAATATATTTTATTTTTGCTGACGGTGTGGTTTGATGTGACTGATGCAGCTTCCCGATTATAGTATCTGGAAAATGCGGACACAACTTTCATACGGTACGCTTAAGCTCGTAACAATATTTGATGCTGCTGCTTATTTTATTTCAAACAGCGACTAACTCTACTTTTCTATAATAAAGCACTGTATATCCGAATGGATCAGGCAAGACTCGGCCAAGGGGCAGTGTCCGATGTGCCGTCAAAGTAGGGCACCCTTAATCTGCACCTAGACTTCGGTTTTGTTACACATAGAAAAGTCCGTCGTACGCCTCATACTAACTATTATTTCTTCAGAGTTCGAATGGAGCGGTGACATCCACTCAGACCATCAAGTGGCATCATAGCATCTACCTGGACGACCGAGGAAGCTGACAGCAATGTCCAGCCGAAAAACCGTTGGCTACAAGAAAAGGTGCCAACGAAGGCAATTGGGATATCAGATCTTATTCCGTTAGCTATGAAAGGCATTCAGAGGCTTCAAGTGGTACTGATTGGTTCCCACAAATCGGGTTGCTTTACCTGCGAGGAGAGACATCTATCTTACAAAAAGTACGATGTACGAGTACTGCGCTGGTTTCCTTCCATCCCTCCGCGAACCGTAACCGAAAAATAACTCTCAATGTGTCACGTGATGTTTTGTTTGGCTATTAGCGCCACTCAATTTCGCCCTTGAATAATAAGGCTGAAAATCGATGTTCATTACTACGAGTACCCATAACTCAGACCGTCGAAAGCAGTAGCAGGGTGCGTCTTCTATGCCATGGAAAGGATAATGGCCTCCAGTTTTCAACCTTCACATTCCTCGGTCAATGCAACGAATAGGTCACCGCTAGCTTCGGTCGCTCCCTTTCACGATACAAACCCGATGACTCAACTCCAGCAAAGTTTCGATAACACATATCCCATTCCGAATTTTGCAGAAGAATCGACCATCCGAGTACACTCACCACTGCCCACTCTGAAACCACTATATACCACAGTTCGCGATGCTCCGACATCATCCTCTACGATAGCAGATACATATTACCCTCGAGTTCGGTATATTTTCGATGACGACGACCCCGATTTACTATCTAGCACACTGGCAATTTATCATAATTTGCTTTACAATGGTCATGCAGACAACAACACCCCTCCCGATCGCGCTATTCTTCTTGATTTAACCTTGACACAGTCCGGTTATGAGGTTGCGAGTACTACAAGCTTATCTGCGGACTGGACGGTCACTCGTGCGCGATTGAAACCCTTAGAAGTAAATCAAGCTCGTTCAGAGACCGAGGCTAGCGGATATCAGGGTATGATGCTCGAGATTGAAGGAGTCACTTTGCCAACTGAGATTTCGTCTAACGCACCATCAACAAATACGAAACAAGGGGCACCGCCGTACTCTCAAGCCAGAAGGAGTCAATCTTTGTCGGAAGCAATGCGGCTGTCTTCCAGTGATTATAGTGCGCTTATACTTGACTTTGATAAACGCCTGGTTATGTTACAAAAAATTGTTCAAGATTCGAAAGAAAGACACGGACGCCTTGCTGGAAGCAATAAAAAGCAAGAACCGTGATCCCACAGATCAGCCGGGTTATCCGTTATAGAACCTGGTTCGTGGGCTTAAACTTGTACGACAAGTGCGGTCGATAATTTTACGAAGACGCTCAGCGAAACGATGCATTTTATGTCAAGATGAAATTCAACTTTGAAATTGTTGAATGACACTTGTGCCACTGTTTTAGCTCTGATTCTGTCTCAAATCTGCTTTCTCCAGAATTTCCTTAAGCAGTCTCGAAAGATCTTTTTTATAAACAAAAAGAAGCTTAAGGCCCTAGCCAAAGCACTTGTTCACAAAAAGGTTGCTGATATTGGTCGAATCGACCAAGCTGGTTGCTGGCAAATTATTCCCTTATACAAATGAAGGAGGGTCAATTTGCCTTTTAGGTCACATAAGCGACCCGACAGCAGTTGAAACTCGTTACGGCGTGTGATAATACCTCTGGGCACAAAACCATCCAAGGTAGAAGATAACGAAAAATAAGAGAGGAAACCCCAAAACCGGTGCAAAAAAGGGGATGTGGTAAATTCATAAAGCTTTGACAATGCACAATATTTTTATCCTCTTAACATCCAATAACTAGCATTCTGGTCCATCTTACATCTACGTTAACATCTTAATTTTAAATGTCGTCACGCCACTTTGCGCCGTGGATGGGCCTCTGTGATTTGTTGCCCTCTACTCGTACTTTTTGTCTTTCACAGTCTGTTAAGATAATCACGTTGGAAGGAAGAACCGGAGAAGCAGCCACCAAGCAACAATTGATTATGTGACTGCAGGCATGTCCGACAACCAAGCTTGCCCCCAACTCTCAGCTCCTTTTTTTTTAACAGCTGGCCGCCCGTTTCTTTTCTTATTTTTTTTATATCATTTTCTGCATCTGTAACCCTGATAGCATCATAGTATCTCTCCCAGCATTATAATTCCTATACCGGAGGATCGGTAAATTCCAGGTTCGGTCCCGCGTCCTCATAGCAGTCCCCGCTCCTTGCGCTACAACCTTCGTGTTTCTGTCTTCGCGCTGACAAATATTGTGTCTCGTCTGGGTTCGTCTGCCTCCTTCGATAGCGGTTGCGACCTTAGGGACGTGCACGACCTGATTTTTATATGGAAGAGGAGAAGAGAAGACGGCGGTCCCGACAGTTCTGTGTCAGAAGCCCTAAAGCTTTGTGGGGGAAAGGGAACGGTTACGACAAGAACGAAGCAGTGTCGGTTGTTGCAAAGGCAGAACACTTTTATTCTGGACTATTGTTGTGTGGGATAACCCAGACTAGCAAACATCAATTTGCTCATGCCACCTTTCCAGATCGTTGATGATAACTAACGCCGAGTTTTCGAAAGACAACCTATGTCATTATACTGACGTGACTACCGCTTGCCACTAAAGAGAACCATTGCATAAAACCAGTTTTTGAAAGGCAAATTAACCCCCAAAAGTTCGGGGGGACGGTATATAATGTTGATGTCCAAAACCATGAAATTTCAACGGACCGTTAGCGGACAGCACAAGAATTTGTCGTTGACTAATCGTCTGCCTCCCTCCATTTATGGCCAGAAAGACACAAAAAAAACCCACAAATTGTCTTAAGACCATCAATATCAAAACAAAGGGAAATTCAAACATGACAAAAGAAGCAAAGAAAAAAAGGTATACTTGAAAATATACCTCCCAGCCGACCTTTTTTTGACAATTCCTCCCTGCGCCTCTGTGATGTGCCTTGCGTCTCGGTCAGATTGATAGGGAACAGCCGCTGAAAACAATTGCGATTCTTCGCTAATGTTTAGCTCTTGTGTGATGCACGCATACGAGTATACGGCCCCCCCAAAACACACTCCAAAAAAACACGTTTGCAGCCATAATACCACTTCCGCTACGTTTGGCTATGAAGGAGAGGCCTCGACACCGTCCGTGAAGTCGGTATTTAAAACATATTCTTCAGACAATCCAGCATTGTCAACGGACCGAGATGTGCCTGGCAATAGAGGGATGCCGCTAGCCCTCTTCGACAATCGGTTGTAACGGTTGCTGTGTGGCATGGCGTTTCGAGGAGCAACAACTATAGCTGTAGGCGGATGTTCGATGGCAAAATCAAGCCCTCGTGCCTCGATGCTTCGTTTTTTCCCCCCACTACCTTGCTTCGTGATCAACATATACACCACCACTATAACCACGATGACAACAATAATGGCGACTAAAAAATCACAAGCGATTAGTACTTTTCTGTAGAGCTGTCCCATATTGAAGAGCCACGAAACGAATAATACGTACCACATATACCAAGGCAGATCCACTTCTTTTTGCGGGTCTTCTTTGCAGTTGTGACTGCAACAGCAATTTCTTCGTTGCCCTTGTCAATGTTGACAACCGCTTCTTCAGCCTTCTGTTCGATCTGCATGACCTGGACGTCTTGCTGGACAATAAGTGTGTCCATGTCCTGAAAGAGTTGGGCAAGTTCAATCATTTGCTGCTCGATTTTCTGCAGCGCGGCATGGCGATCTTGCACGGCGCTGAGCACCGCACGCGCTTGGCCACGGCGGTCACTTTGCATCATGGCCTGCTGAAACATCTGGCCGCCAGCAGGTGTATCCTCAACCACTGCGCGCACTTCAGATTCTGTAGCGTCCGGCCGAACAATGCGATACTGGCGTGCCATCTGGTCCTGTGTCTTCTTTCGAAAAGATGATTCTACCTGCTGGTAGGATTGAATGGCTTGTTTGAGCCGGCGGTCGACACGCCCCACCTGAGGTGCATTTTTTGGCTGCTGAGCTTCGCGTTTGCTCTTCACCTGGCGTACCCGCTCTGTTAGTTGGCGGTACAAAGCCATGGTTTCCGATGCAAGTGAGTCCAGCTGCCTTGATGTAGCAGATCCAGACGCATCGGCTTCGTTGAGCGAGCGGTCTTGTAGCATTCGAAGTTGGTTCAAATTCTGCTCAATCTTATCAATGCCGCTGTCGATACTTCTACACTCGTTTAAAATTGCGTTTGGATCGTCGGATGCGAAAGAGCTCGCATTCTGTGCGAGAGATGCCATTTCGACATTGCCCGACGCTAGCTTCAATTAGCATACAACCACGGTCTGCAAACAGAGTGTTCCACCATAGCCAAGGTGCTTTTTCCCAAAATCAACTCACAGCTATAATCATCACGGCCCATGGCCGGCCCTTGGTTGTACCGTGAGACGCCTCCGCCGCCAGGGCGAGGTCTCTGTCCCAACCCCCCCGGGGGCGGTACTCTAGAAGGAGCGCCATACCCACCACCGTATCCGCCACCAGACGTGGTATCGCGTTCGTCAAAGGGGTTCGCCCTGCCACCGTATCTAATGCGTTTCAATGAGCATCAGCAGGTTGGAACAAAGTGACGGTTTGCAAGTATCAGCAGCCTTCTAAGATGAAGTCGTCTTGGGGTGCTAAAACTGCTTTCCAAAATCTAATAAGCTTTACTAACCCGTACTGTGCCATAATGTCAGCCAAAATATATCATGGGTTTACTTGAGCGGATGCAAAAAGCATACACAGGACACTCGGAGCCCGGACAAGATGTGGGACCACAAAGAAAATGATAATGAAAGTGAACGAAGGAGCCGATGTAGAGTGGATGACAGGCAGCGCACAGCGCAGCCGAAGTTGACCAAGTGAACGGGAGCACAAATAAAAGCTAAATGCACAAAAGAAGAAACCAGCGAAGCAAAAAAAACGAGAAAGAATTTCTTTCAAGAAGATTGCCCGACGCTGAAACAACTAAATAAAATGATGGTTTGAGTTACTCACACTCATTGTTGGAACTTGTCTGTGCCAGAAAGGGATTTGTGTGTAAAAGCCTGGCTGGCTAAAACTCAGGCAAAGAAAGAGTGCGTGCCGCAGCAGTGATATATGCCCCCTTTTCAGTCAAGCAGAACAGAGGCGATGTAAAAGATAGGAAAAGAATAAGAAAGAAAAAAGAAAAGTTGAATTTAAAAAAGGCGCGGGACTGGGAATGAGGTTAGAAAGGGAGCAAATGGGGAAGAATTGATTCAAGAAGCATGCTGGTATTATTACGTCGCAACGAACTGCAGATGAAGAAAAGGGGCTTTGTTCCTTGATTAACTGTTTTGGTTTTGTAACGTCTTCCCAACACGAGTGGAGCTTCCCAGGCGGCATTTTACCTGTTGAAACCAAGCGCTAACTGTTGTGATTAAAGCTCTGGACCCTTACCAGTCCTAACCATACGAGTATGCCTACTTGCGAGCATTACGTCGTAATTGTGATTATTTCAATATTCTATTTTTCGGAGTATTACGCTGTAGGCACATAACGGTCTAAGAGCTCAACGCTGATATAATACGGGATAGGGATGTAATTTTGCTTGGAGTACGAGAAACGAATCTGGAGCAAGCTGCCTTACTCTGTACCTGAATTTGTATATCCATACTCCGTACTCCGTACACTAGGCAGGATGGCGCAGGAACAGCTGGACCTCCTTGGGTACTAGTGTAAGGCAGAAAGGACAACAGCGACGAGTCAAAAGTACTCGTATGTAATCTTCAGCCCTCAGGGCTACTAGTACTCCGTACGAGTATTCCATACTAGCTAATACTCCTAATATTAACACGGACAAATGGTTTTTTTTTGTACCTATTGCGGCATGTAAACCAAAAATTACGGTGAGGCTTGATTTTACGTTGTAATACGGAGTAGAAACGCTTGACACGATGTGAGCGGATGGGCCTGTGTGCATTTTACAAGGAGTTGTGGAAGCCAATCAGTCCGCGCAGGAAGCTTAGAATTGCAACCCCTCTCTTCTCCCTCCGTTTCAAAAGGCTGATCGACCAAAAATATGATTAATCCAAGACGAGCGCTGGTTTTAAGAGTCTTTGAAATGATCCGACCAATGATATCTCAAAACACATAAGGTCCAGCTCGTACAAATTTCATTACTCAAAATGTTGCTCCGTATTTCGTGCTTTCTCTACGAGTAACATCTTTTACTTTTGCGAGAGGTCAAGGTTAGGATGCGAATTACGTCGCGATACTCGTAGAATCTTCGTTGCGTCTGTGCTTAATCGTAAGAGGACTTGGATGCTCTACTCGTAAATGAAAAAAAGACATAACGGCGAGGCTACGAGCAAAATGACGATAACAAAAAATCACACTTGAGCCCGTCAATTCTGGGACCCACTAACCCGCCCAAATAGCAACAGGTGTTCCTAGAAAAAGTCGTCAAAGTACAGCATATGCAGCACCGTAGCTAACACTTGAGTCAGACGTAGTTTCGGCTAAATCACTTCTTTCATATCGTACAAAGCGAAATTTTGCGCAGTACTCGGATCGGTCGCTGTTGGATGGCGAACCAGGACCTGCCGCTTTTGTAGCTAGCTGCTCCAAAGCTGCCATAGTGACGCTGATGGGGTGGCGGCCGCAAACAGTGTTTTCTGTCAAGCGTAAATATTCGACAAACTTGCTCTGTGACCCCGTCTCAATGGCGTGAAATGCTGCCTCGTCGAGAACACGGATGAACTCATGGATTGGAGGCTCAGAAACATTCGGCTTCGAACCGCTGCGGGGTGGGAGGGTACGAATCTTGCTAAAGTCGGTTCCAGGGCAGTATTTCCAGAACTGAAAATTCCGGCCCCAGTGGCAGAAATCGGAACTCACAACGAAGGCGTTTTCAGGGTCCTCGAAATAAGGCAAAAGCAGCTCACCATATTCCCTTTCCGCAGCTTCATCTCCATCGCCCACCATGATAGGTACCAGCGTAGGCCAAGCTGCTCCGACGCCGAGAGTCCTCTCCAAAATTTTCCAGATATAAGGTAAGTGCATCTCAAGGCTGTGTTCGCTCACGTCGTTGTGTCGGGGTATGTCTTTGAATTTTCCAGTGTTCTGAAGCTGAGCTATCACGCTGTCGTCCACCTGGAAATCTCCAAATGGAGTAGAATAGTTCTTGTAGGTCGTGAGGGCACAGCCACGCAGGTAATAGGTGTGGCTCGGGCCAAGAACGAAAACACGTTTTGCTTTGCTAAGATCCAGAGCTTTGTAGGCCCATGCCGCGCAAGGGCCGGAGTAGCGGTACCCGGCATGTCTGTTTAAAACAAAAATAAGCATAACGGTAGCTGTGGTCAGCAGCAAGCGTGCTCGGACAGATCACGGTACCAGGTGCAAGATGAGACTCACGGAGCAATAACAACCCGAGCGCCTGGTATTGGCAATGGTTTTTCGTCTATGGCAGGGGGCACCTCCTCGAGCCAGCCATCAAGCTGAGCTGCAAGCGTTTTAGGGTTGGAAGTATACCAGCTTCCAGCGTGATCGGCCACGCGCGTGCCTCGGAGCGCCATGCAGGGGGGTTGAGGGAAGAAGCAAGGAAGAAAGAGAAGAAGAGAAGAAGAAAAGGCTACAAGGCTTTGAAAATTCCTCAGTACTAAAGATGAAAATAAAAAAGCACTTATAAACCGAGGCCGCGCTAGGCGAGTAGATGAAAGATGTTCGGTTTCCCGGGCCAGCAGCAAAGTCGTCAGTTCGAGGAGGGGTTTGAGGTAAAGCTTTAATGAGGCGGGGCAATGAAAACTATTTAGGTATTCAAATGCGGCACGTATTATTAAATACGAGCAGTCCCTCCGTAGGTAGCGCGCAGCGGAATGGTTTGGCAGGTTATCTAATCCGTAATACGACATAGAGGACATACGTATTAATGCCTAGGCGTAATAATGCAGCGTAGCACGCGTACTGGGCTTAAGCGGTGTTGGGGAATCTACGAGTAGGCGTGCGTGATGTATTGCACAATAACACCCGTACACCAGATATATCCATATTATTTAAATCGCCATACTCGTAGTTTCTTGGTGTTTGTCTCATATTAGTAGGGCTTTACTTCGGGGACCGCAAAAAGCATTGGGTTCAACACTAAATATTGACGCTGTTGCGAAATAAATGGCTCTAGTCCAGCTTGCAAGTTGCTGGTAGATTCATTGGGAATAACAACCCACTGCCATCAGCGTCGAGGCCTGGACATACCCCGACTACGGTCAACCGAATCTTTTGGCTGGCTGCTGCTAAATTGCTAAATGTCGACAAGCCGCGACTCGGGGTTTGCGAGAACGATTTCTTCATATGATCATGCATGACTGGGAAACTGGGACATGTCTGGCGTAAAGTATTGTGGTCAAGTTCATCTTGTTGCAAATAGGGTGGAACGCCGCTCCAGTTTAAGCCTGGTACGACGTACACAATGCTGCTGGTCGTCTTTTTTAATGACAACATCTGTAAACCAACATCCCGACATCTTGTACCAAGGGGCTCCACGTGATATTTGGCGAAAGCCTAGCTGTGCCAATTGCTAGTGATGCGCTGGTTTTGGTACTTATACGAACAGATATGTCACCCTAATGCTTCATCCCCATCATGGCTTGCGCTTGCTCCTATTCACAGTCCGCTTGTCAGTGAAAAGGCATGGACTAGTCCGAGGACGCTTCCGGTATCACCCATTGGTGCCAGAGCAGCAACATGAGACAGCTATTTCTCCAGGTTAAGAGCAGCACATCGTCGCTGCCTACAGTCTGAATGTCCGAGTAAATGGGAGTGATCCAGGTGGTACGACTGTTTTGGAAAAGGGGGGGGGGGGGGGTATAAAAAATGAGGACAAGCAAAATTAAGTACTCTCTTCCATGACAAGGCCGACATATTGCCACCCATTCATTATATTGGTCGACCTTGTTTTTACGCCGGGTGTCTTTGGTTTTTTTCCTCCATGTGGTTGGAAGCCCCAGCAACAAAACTTGGCAGAGGGCCATAACCAAAAACCGGACCACGGAACTTGCTGGCTATGCGCTCCGAGGTTTTCAATTAATCGACGAGCTTAAACCAGCTGGGACTCGAGGCGGTCTCGGTTGCCTCGTTGGCCCTGGAAATGGGCAGAGTTTTTCTTTCGTAATTAACATGGTTCTCCATGCCGAAAACCACGGCTGTTAGCGGACCGATTTTCGTCATGTTGTGGCATTATACGATGTAATTCTGGTAATACCTACGATGTGGCTTTCCCGGTATGCTCTGCCCTGCTGTATCGTTGGCCTTAATAAGTGCAGCCACACAAGCAGTGTCCATCATCCTGCTCAGCGACATTGTCTGTTCCTGGAGTGCCGGCCAGGGTGACCATCTTTCATGGGTTTCAGCACTCCGACTCGACCACGCTGCTCGCGGCGAAAAGTTCAGGGGCACGCATCGTCTCTTCCAACCGTGACGCAGTGCGGTTTTGAAAGCCAATATTTTTCTTAACATTTGCCGGGTAATTCGAGTCAGCTTAAATGGCTCCAGTAGTCACCGCCGAACGTTTCTCCCTTTCAGAGCCGCCAATGACCGCGAGATACTGCACAGCTATGGCGGTCCAGCTACCTCATTAGACGCCCAAGTTACTTCTCGGAGACCCAGCTTCCCTCACTTTGGTGCTCAAGTCATCTTAGAGAATCTAGGATTTCGTCTTGGTTTAAGGAAAGGTAACGGCTTTTAGATATAGGACCCCGTGATTATGCTCTGGCGTTTAAGCAGTCCGTCGGCCTGTCCGTCCTCGTCAACGTAGTGCCGCCAGGG
The DNA here is from genome assembly GCA_019925385.1 of Raffaelea deltoideospora. Taxonomy (NCBI): domain Eukaryota; kingdom Fungi; phylum Ascomycota; class Sordariomycetes; order Ophiostomatales; family Ophiostomataceae; genus Raffaelea; species Raffaelea deltoideospora. The sequence continues at coordinate 58,211 of JADHKP010000004.1, read as the reverse complement.
AGTGTGACTTCGGGGCCGAAACGAACAATCTGCCATTCGAGATGCGGTTGACCTCGAATCAGACGAGACGAGTTTGCCGGGACAGGGTACTAACGGGAATGTGGCGAAGGGGCTCGTCATTTAACTCTGAGACTCTTCAGCCTGGATTGAGTTGGTAGCCAAAAAATTTGTGACATCTGCAGTGTACGGAAAACCCATCATCTTTTAAATGCCACCAAGGACAACAAGGTGGACTAGACAAGACCAATATTGACACGTTTGTGTGGTGTAAGCTATGCCACTCTAGCGGTCTCGGTACGGGTAATATGGATGGTTTTGTATATCGCGAAGGGCAGTTAAATTTGAGAGCATCACGCAGTGTTATGCAGCCTCCGATACACATCACTTGTCAGGCACTAGTAGCAACAGCTGTGCTTAACCTATGGCAGAATCAAATGAACAGCGGCTGATATTCGCAGGATGTCTGGCTAGGACAAGACCGAATCGGCAGCGGAGAGTCGAGTGCCCCAGCTGACAGAACCAGTCACGACTCTACAATTGCAGAGATAGGATTCTTGGGGAACGACTTCATGTGGCCCTAAGCTGGTTTTGCAGTGGGATTCAAAGCATCTGAGATTTTTGCACTAGGAAATGCACCCACTGTGTTGGCGATCATGTAATACTCCTCAGCCAAGTTGCCTATCTGAGTAAACGAGGAAAGACCGTTCAGCTTAAATTCCTGCCTCGTGCCAAAACACGTGCATGTCTCTCGGTTCTATGAAGATATGCAGAGGGAGTGTAGGGTTCTTTTGCCATGCGGAGCATGACCACGCGGTTGAGTGAGATGGCTTATTATGACCAGTGAAGTTTGATTTGGCTTGAGTGGTCCTGTGATGGAGACCGTTCTTCTGGCTACCAACGTAAATAAGCTCTGCGTTTAAGGGCTTCGTCGCAGCAGCTGTCCTCTTTTTAAGCACGTCTTGGTCTGTCGAATCATGTTGTGGGTTTTTATTCGTCAGACTGTTAAAACATTGGGTCATTGGGACCACTCAGAGCTGTAGCGCAGCTGGTGTCAGGAGGTGGATGAGTCTACCTGGAAAAGGCTAAGCTGTTAATGACAGCAGATGGAAGCGCTGATGCGGAAAGATGGAACTTGCAAAAGGTACTTGTGAGATTTAGGGGCGTCAACGGGGTTCTAAGGGTAGTAGTGAAGAGATCCTAGTGAAGAGATCCCGAGTATTATAAACGCACACATGACATAATGCTCCGTGGAGAACAGCTGCTCGGAATGTAGCATTCATTTAGGCTAGGAAACGCAGTCGCAAAATAAGCAGACCAAAAAATCACATTTTGTACGCTGAAGTTTCGCCCGTGGCTTTGATTCATTTTTTTCGTTTGCATTTCACTTTGACCAACTAGAGACAATATGTTGAAGTGATCAGCACGTTTTTAGAGGGAGCCCGGAGCTGACCTTAAGTGAGCAGTATCCAGCTCGTTGACAAAGACGGCAATACAAAGTATTCGCATTTTTATATCACGGGCCCAACGCGATGAATGACTCGCCAAATGTACGAGTAGCATTTTGGGGAATTATTGATTAAAAGGCAAAATGAAAGAGGGTGACCGAAATAAAAGATTCGATGAACAGACTAAAATGATAAAAAGGAAACAGACCAGAAAATAAGAAATACTTGGATTACTCCCGTACACACAACAAACACGAGTAAAGTCTGTATAGCCGTTGCAAATCAAAAGGAGAGCTTGGCTTGGCTGTACACGTGGTTGTGACTCGGAAGAGAGGAGCGGAAGAGAGGAGCTCTGGTATCAGCAGAGCTAGATGCTGTTCTTTTCCTCCTTGGCCTTCCGAGCTTCGTAGCCCTTCTCGGACCAGGGGAAGTGGAAGACTGGGACGACGAAGAAAGAGTTGCTAAAAAAAAGGAAATGTTAGCGTCCACACTAGCAGGTTCTGATAAGATGGCGTATTTCGGACCATGCCATGTGCACTAGCGGCAGCGGTGGACCCTCTTGGACCATCTGAGAATAGTAATGCTTCATTCTCTTGGAGGCAATTGAGGGGACTATTGGGGGTTTTTATTGGAGACCAGGTGGGCGGGGTGGTATTTTCCTTTTTTGGGTTCCTTTTTGACTCCTTTCGGCGTGAAACTTGGATAAAAAGAGTAACAAAGCCCCGTCTCCAAAAAAGCCCCCAAACGCCAAGATGAAGCCCAAAAAAAGCCAAAGATTTAAAAAGGACAAAACTAACCTGCTGTCTGCAATACCAGCGAAAGCATTATACCAGGCAAGGAAAGCTGCAAGGAGGCCAAAAACACCTCCTGCCTTGTTTAACCCTGTTGCGACTGACGCATGGCCGTTGTCTTTGACAAATGCTGCACAGGCCAAGAACAGGAAAGCTAGATCGAGGGTAAAGAAGAGAGAGAAGAACATCACGGTTGACCGAAGTGTGCAAATTAGGAGCATAGTGGTGAAGATAAACCAGCCAGCGAGGAAAAATCCAAGAGCCGATTCGACCACGAGGGGGTCGCCACCTGCTTTGCCGGCGTCTTCGTACGTCGCGAGAATATTCCATGACGGTTTTAAAATAATAGCATACGAGATCCAGAAACCTCCGTATGAGGACAAAGCCGTAGCACCAAAGGTGTTACCGACAGCCATTTCCCTTTGAGATAAGAGTCAGCGAAGATTGTCGGGGTAAAATAACGGGGGGGCAGGGAAGAAAAAGAGAAAACCGGAAGGCGGAAGAGAGAGAGAAAGAGAGAGCCAGAGCGAAGCATACCACATGCCAGCCAAAAGCTGGACAATGCCGCCATAGCCGAGAGCCAAGCTGGCGACGATGTTCGGTTCAGTCACGCCACGGGTTTGGAGATTGATGAGAGATAGTACAAATGTTGTAAGTGCAAAGGCACTGAGGCCAAGCGGTGCCGGGTTGGCAAACTTGCGATGGGCAATGGGCTTGTAGAGACCGGGTTGAAATTCACCGCCAAAAGCAGGAAGGCGGCCCTCGTTACCCTGGTGTATTTGGTAAAGCGGATTGCCGCCATATTCGAGACGGTGCACAGGCTGTGACCCGTTAGGCGCGGCACCGGTGCTGCGAGAAGCAATCTTCTCACCGTCTGTCCCTGGAGCAGGCTCGGATGTGGCCATCTTAAAGAGGGTAGAATGTATGACGGGCGACTTAGAGAGCGGTAAACAAGGCTGTTTTGTCTTTGCTTTTCTCCTTCTGGCAGGACGAGGATAAAAAGAGGGGACAGTGCTTTCTCTAAGTGTCGTTTCCTTCGTGACTAGAGAAGAGGGCTTGTGTTTCGGGCGTCGAGAGCAACTGTTATGTATGTGCTGTTTATATATGCTGTTTCTGCGGGTCCAAGATGTCGAAGGATTGCTGTTGGGGAGGGCTATTCTATTTTGCCTTATTGGAGCATCAAATTTGTGCGGGTCGGTCAAATCCAATTAAGACATGTGGGAAATTACCGAAGAGAAAAAAAAGAACAAGAGTTGGAAAGAGGGTGCTAAAGCCTGATATATGATGGGAAGCCAAGGACGGAAGATCAATCAATGGCAAAATAGAATGGAGGTATAATACACCATAAAAGGCAGGGTCGATCTAGAATAAAGGTAGGTGGTATTATAGTACGGCGACCGCAATTACAGAGAAAAAAAAATGCTGTTTTACGACGTAAATGTACGAGGGAAACACAAAAGATAAAACAGGGGAAGAGCGGGAGGAGCAGGTATATGTAGGCTCCGCATTTCTTAATACGTATAGAAACAAGTGTTCAACATTCCTGTTGGAATTGTTGGATGCGGAGATGGGGCCAGGACCAAAGGCTGGTGTTGAAAGGTCTGCCGACCACGGGTGGCAGGATGAAGAGCAACGACCACCACCACTGACAAGGTACGGAGTACATGGCTTGTACTCGTACTTGAACGAACCACTCCACCTGTCGCCGAAACAGCTTCGGCCATTCTCTCGAGTGCAACCAAACGAACACCTTCGGCGATTCGTTCTCGGCAAACTAGTGCTGTCAGAGTGAAAGACGACGCGAACGGAGAAGAGGAGAAAAATACTAGAAAGAAGGAGCGGGGAAGGGGAGGAAAGGGTGAAAAGGTGTCGTGATGTACTCGTAGGTAGGAGAGGGTGAAAGGGTGAAAGGGTGAAAGGGTGAAAGGGGGGTAAACGAAGGGGAGAGCAGAGTGCGAGGGGGGATCTACAGAGTCCATTATCGAAAAAGAAGAGCGCCCTGGTCACTAGGCGAACGTAATGGGCATAGAGAAAAAAAGGACAAACGGCAAGAACTAAAAGATCATGCTCAGCCGGGTATGATGACAATCGGCGCCGCTTTCGAGCACTATGAAGAAGCCCACTGGGACTACCGGCATAAAGAAGAAAGAAAAGAAGAACAAAAAGAGCAAGGGGGGGGGAAAGGCCCCTAAATTCAAACAGCATGACAAAACGGCTTACGAGTACGAGTACGTCGTACGGAGTAGGTAACCATACTCGTAGCTTGTTCGCTCGACCCGTGGTAGCCGAGCAAAATGGACTTGATGGCGTTAGAATACCAGTGGAAATTAACAAAAGGAGAGAAGGAGGAATGTTTTAATTTTTTAATTTTTGGGTGAGCGGTGGACCGAACAGAAGAGAAGTCGGGGTTACTTGAGGTGGTATGATGGGCCGCCTATGCTTAGCCAAATCCACGCACCCTTGTACGAAGGATTTACACAAGAACGGCATATTGCTCCGTTTGCTCCGGCCTTCGTACGACGTACTCGTAGAAGCAAGGCAATGAAACTCGCGCGCTCCAACGGAAGTTGGAGAAGTGTGGAGTCGGTGTGGATGGCCAAGTTCAGCTGGATCATCCACGTATGCTCGGAGCTGACACGGCATTACCAATAAACTGTGATGTGTGATGCCGAGGCGAAAGGTCTCCCTCCATGGAATACGAGTCCGATATAGACCTTGAGACCTTGAGTTGCAATGACTGAATCAAAGAAGTTAACAGAGGACTCAGGGCACGAACAACTCTCTACGGAGTACTCGGCACATATCGTTCCCTACACGTGGACTACTATACATCGCACGGAAAACCTTTGGAATCGTGGAAAAAAATCCTTCGGGTGGGGTCTCAAGACTCAAGCATAATTGTACTTTGTACTCGTACGTCGCAATACAACCTTTTTACGAGTATGGATAGTTATAGGAGCGTCTTGTTACTCGTTACTCTAACTCTTACTAATACATTGCGCACTACCCCACTGAGCATCATAATTTATTTCCTGATCCAGGCATCATCAGACCACAAACCCCGACCAAAAGCTCTCCCCATTCTTGTTCGTGGTTGCGTCGCATCACATCCAACCATGTCACCAACGGCAGAGCGGGGAAACTCGTTCGACAACAAAGGGCAATGCTCTCTTTTGAGAATAGCACGCAGCCCAGCCGGCGCTTTTACTTTTTTAGTCGACAATCGACAGACGGGGTCCAGGAGGAGGGGTCCGCGTAGCGCAGAATTTGGAGTACAACATTATTACTCCGTATTACAGTTTTATTACGATACGGAGTAATACGACGTGCATTTTGAGCGTCGCCCGCATTGTCTTTGGTACTCGTAGATCTTTACACGTTCTCCTTGAGGCAGTCGGATGCTCTCTCCGGGAAATGCTGCAGTTAAACCTTCAGTTTGAGTAAGGCCCAGGGTTGGTATAAAAAGCTATTGTTATTACTACTCGTACAGGCACTAATACTGTTTAGATGACAGTCTGTGTTACCACGTGGGATGTTGCTGCGCTACGGAGCACAGTTTTCTTGATTATATGGATAGAAAAAAGATATCTTTCCTCGTACTCGTAAGATGGGCAAATCAACTTGACACAATGTCCTATGTGGGCTTTAAGAAACCCCGAGAATCCAGGCCCTTATCACTGATTATGGGAATTTTTTTAAGGGAACAGCTATATGACCAGAAAGAAATAGCTAGATCACCAGAAAATTGGAGCACAAATAGTGGGTTTGTTCAAAAGATACTTCTAATAACTAACAATGTGTACGTCGTACTGAAATAACTGTATCCAAGTGACAAGCCACAAAAAAATTACAAGGCCCTCTCTCCTTCCCCCCCTTTTAAAAATCTAAATGCATTATTTACGGAGTATATCTCCTCTAACTGGTTTTTTAAGCCCGTTTATCAAAAGGCCCTGTAAAGGTGCCTCATACAACCTATGGTCGAGGGAAGCGCGTGTTAAAGTCATATATGGTATACGAGGTGCCTAAAGTGCGCTGTCGTGTAAATTACGGTGCTGAAAGGTTTTGTTGACAATTGTGGCTTGTCGCTCGTATACCACTGTTTCAGTACATAATGCTAACTATTGAAAGTATCTTCTGGACGACCCATTATTTATGCTCTAATTTTCTGGTGATCTAGCTATTTCTTTCTGGTCATATAGCTGTTCCCTTTTTTAACCGTACAGCTGCAGTTGTCTTTTGTCCTGGGGCAATGAACAGGCCTTTTTTGCCTGGATCCAGATGGTTTATTATAGATCCCAATGATACCAAGTGCGAGTACGCCTTTGCAAACCGCTACCTAAAAACACGACGTATACAACATGCTATAACTCTTGTTACCTGATTAAGACACTATTCGTCGTCCCTCGTTTTATTTTTGAATTTCTCTCAGTAATACCGGGTCAGTTTGCCTGTGGGAGAAACCGACATAGAAAGCCTATCGGCACTCTGGGTACAATACGTACGGTGACAGTATTGTGTAACTTGGCACGGCGTACTTTGAAGCAATATGATGAGCTCTCGCCTGTCCTCTTCCCATTCGTAGCACCATCTTACATTGTGGCACAGTCCCGTATCACGGCGCACGCCAAGTTCCTTGAATGTGGGATATATGGTTTTTTATATTTAAAAGAGAAAACACTGTCACAGTCGAGCTGGAGTAACGTAGGACTAAGGGGAAGGCTACCGAGGTGTGTGGTAATGTGGTTGACGGATGAAATATAACCAGTAAACCACCACGTCTTTACCCGATACTGGGTTTTACCCGCGCAGGGAGAGGGGAAGGGGTGGTTTAAAAAAAGTAAAAGACTTTTCACGTACACGGAGTAGAAAGCCCAACATCGTACAGGGTTGCTGCGCTTTCATCACTCGTATTAAGGTGTATTACAACATGCTCTCGCCATATCTGTGAAACCGCTTCGCTGTTGTCCAGCTGGCTCCTTGACGAGTACTTTGAACTCTCCCAGAGCGCAAAGGCCAAAGAGACGAGCAGGGTCTAAGTCAGATATGTATTCCTATATTCCACGTGGAAAGTTAGGCTTTTCTTTCGTCACAGACGCGCGGAATACCCGTACTCGTGGTGGTGGAATCAGCCAAATATATTTGCATGGCCCCAGGTCATAACAAGATCTATATTAACCACCGTAGGCGTTTATGCACATCAAAGCGACATGCAGTGTAATAAGAGGCCAATGCCTCAGCCAAATCAGCGGCGTGCACAGCAACCAGATGGGCAGACACTTTCTGGATCACGAAAGGACAGCTCGTATCTTGTGTTTGCAATTTATTTTTCAAAAGCGACAACCGACAAAGTCCTAGCTAAACCTCACTTGAGCTGCTTACGTGGCAGAAAACCACAAAACCCAGTGAAGACAGAAAAAAGACGACCAATGTGAAGTAGGGACTGCCTAAAAGCCAGGATGGTCCACTAAAAGAAATATGTGAAGAGTAATAGATCTCACCTTCAAACATAAGCTCGCAGTTGGCGGCCGTGCTTTCGGTCCCCCTATTTCAAGAAAGCTGTTGTCATGTGCTATGCTCGTCGTCTTTGTGACGGTTGTTCATTTCCTAGGCTAGGACGGGAGGTGTTTCTTTGGGCAACTTGCTTCGTTTCTTGACATCTGGCCGTGAGAAATAATGCAAATTGTGCATATCAAGTCATCAGCAACACCCCATTTCCAAAGCGATATCAGAACAATGGCCCCTTCATCAAATAACGCTCAATATTTTTCGATTACTGCAAAGCGGTAATTCAACTTCAAAGTAATAAACACGCAGTTTTACTACATCTCTTATCCCCATGCAAAGTCTAGAAAAATCCGGTATTGGGGATTGGGGTAGGCGGCTACCGTAGCACACATCTCGACCTTGTGCATCCCACGTGTAGAAACAGTTCCTACTCCACACTCTTCCACATCGTATCTAATACCGCTTCCCGTCTCTTAGGGTGTCGGCGAACTCTTCGAGGGGACTGCGAATCAACTTCGTTTCCTTCCAAAGGTTTGGCGTCAAGAAACCGTACGTGTTGGAAACCGCGGCAAACGTGGCCTTAAGCGTGTTCTCGAGTGTCTTAGTCGAGCCAGAAGATGAAGTATATGCATCCTCAATGCCTGCAAGCTGAAGCAGGCGCTTGACGGCCGGTGAGGCCACCAGAGATGTGCCACGCGGAGCAGGAATCAACTAAAACACCCAGTTGTTAAATCTCAATACGACACAAAGCCATGAGAAAAACCGAGGAACGGGGGGGACAATCGTCAAAGAAAATTCCCGGCACTACCGCCCTCTTTTAACATACCCTAACGGTTACAGAACCGCATTTCCCACTCTCCTTGGTGGGCAGAGAATGAGGGAGACCCAAATTGGTGCCCCAGAAACCTCTCCGAACAGGGATGACGCTCAGCTTGGCAATGATGATGGCTGCACGGATTGCAGTAGCAACCTCCTTCGAGGTCTTAATTCCCAGGCCAACATGACCCTCCGAATCGCCAATGATAACAATCGCCTTGAACCGCGTCCGTTGGCCGGCACGGGTTTGCTTTTGCACAGGCTTGATCTGAAGTTGGAGAGAAGCGAGGTTAGAGCTAGCGAAAGCAAAAGGACGTAGTACAAAACAGACAGAGAAAGGAAAAAAGATCATGGCACGCAAAGGTTAACATGCTGCGCTGGTATACTGACCTTCATTACTTCATCCTTGAGCTTTGGCAAGAAAAAGTCCACAATTTGGTACTCCTTGATGGGCAAAGAGTGCAGATAAATTTCCTCCATACTCTTGATTTTTCCGGCCTTGACGAGACGTCCCAGCTTTGTCACAGGCTGCCATTCCTTTTCATCATTCTTCCCCCCGCCACGACGTCCACCACGGCGCCCGCCACGTCCCCTACCCCGGTCACCACCACGGTCACCACGAGATCCAAATCCGCCGCCTCTAGGCGCACTCGATCCTCTGTCGGCCATGGTCAATCGACAATATGCTTAAGGTCAGGAGAGGAGTTCAGGTATTGCTTGTGGCAAGAAGTTGTGACACTTGGTCTCGGTGATTGAAGTACGAGGTTAGGTGCTAAAGTAAACAGAGGTTTTTTTGTGCCTTCTGTTCTTTTTGTCGTGAAAAACTGTCTACAAAAATCAAAAAAGAGTGGGGCTCTTGTTGTGCGAAAAAACCCTAATGGTGAAAATTTGGGGCTCTTTACTTGTCTTTCGGAAATATCCATATACGATATGGTGTCACATGTCACATGACTATCATCAGTGTGATTTTTCACGTGATATTACTTGATAAACCGAAGGGCTTACGACTAGGCGGTGTATCCATATTATTACTCCACATTCCTCTCCTGACGTAATATTACGAGTACTTTACGAGTTACAGTTTTGGGTACGTCAATACAGGCGTCGAGCATTCTGGCGGTGGGCCTGTCGTGGCGGGCGGCTAATCCGTGCATGGTGGTCGGCACCCCTGTCTTGGCCGATGCGAATTCAACGACCTATCTTCCACACAACTGCTCGTATACTAACTAACGACTATGGGCGAGTAACTGCAGAACTGCTGTGGTTCTGGAGGTTACATAAGGAGTAATATAGTATTGCCTCCACCCCAAGCAATCTTAACTATACCAGGAGTGATGCTTGTTGGCCAACGATGGGCAGCTGTGTAAGGGAGGTGCAAACTGCAAAATGAGAGTGCCAACAATCATAATTATCTCTGCTCTCACATTATTGCTATTGGTGCCACGTCATGGATGTGATCTCGTTGCGGATCAAAACAGACCAAACTGGGCCCTTGACATCGCATTAAATCGGGGCTGGCATACATAGCCGTGTCAACCATCGCACGACCATGTAAGGAATACTATTACTCCGTACATCATAAAAAATCGGCCGGTTAGGCTTCTCCTCGCTTATCGGTGACGTCGCGGTGTGATTTATTTAAACCAATATCGCGCAGCGTACTCGACGAGTCCAAAAGAGCATCATACTAACGCCTAGTACTAACATAATCGAGATTCATCCTACTGATCTGGTGACCAAGGTGCTGGGCTAATGTAGTGGACAATTAGACGTGTATAAAATCATCAAGCTTACTCCTATAACTCGCCTACAAAATGAGAGAGTATATAGCCGTCGGAAACCCACAAGAGTTCCATGTTGTGATACTGTCAGCGTGGGAAGAGAGTGGGAAAGAAAGAAGTGAGTTACTCTGCACCACTGTACTCCGTACTCTGTAATGAATACCGCGATGAGTTTTTTTTTAAAATTAATTAATTTATTTTAATTTCTCTCAACTCTGTTAAACTGTATAAATTTATTTTATCTTTTAAGTCAGCCTTTAAATAACGAATTTAATTTAAAACGTACGGAATTAATCAATGCTTGAAAAAATAAAAAAATCAAAGCTAAACATAAAGATTTTAATTAATTTATTATAAATAGTATTATTAAGCCAAAAAATATAAAAAGCCTCATAATATCAATGATAACTTACCGGATTATACTCCAGAAAAATTAAACAGTTATATATTTTAAAAGTACTATTTTAACGTACCTTACTTATAATAACCTATTTCATCTTATTAAGTCATAAGCTTTAAAATCAAAATATTATAAAATAACATAGCTTAATATAAACATTAATTAAACACATTAAAACTATTTATTTTAAGTTATAATAATACAGAATTTATATAAAACGCTTTATAAAGTATATTTTAATTTAACGTTAAACAAATATAATAAACAATTGTTATTTTTACATTTAATTTTATTTTAAAAGAAAGAAATTAATATTAGTTTAATGTTATATAAAAATTATTTAATTAATGTATCAATTTTTACTTTCGATTATTTATGAAGACATTTTATAATAATTATATTTATTTAAAATTAGTTATCATAATCTCAATACTATTAAATATAACTTTAATAACGCTTTCCTTCACTCTTGAGGTTTTTTTTACATTAAATAAATAAATTCGTTTAAGTTCGTTTAAATATTTTAATTAAATCCATCACTAACAAAGACTTATAAATAAAACTAATACTAAAAATAAACAACCTGTCCTTTAACGTGTCTATATAGTCGGTTAATAAAAATAAGATGTAAATTTTTTTTTAAATTTTTTTTAAAAAATTATAAAAGTACCTTTTTAAATAACTTCACTAATAAAAAACTTAATTTTTAACGGACAAAAGCTTTAAATAACGCCTTTTACGGTTATTTGTCGATATAATTAATACTTTATATATTAACTGTCAACCGTTATCACCGCTTACATTTAATGATTTATATATAGTATTGATTTTATATCATAAAATAAACACTTTTAACTCTCGTAAACAATTAATTATAATAAAAGAACATTTATCTTACGAAAAATGACTGACTTACATACAAAGCGAGGAAAAAATTATAGGCTGTCTAAAAGACACCTCAAATAATCAACAAAATGTACTGAAATAACTATATATAAGCGACAAGCCACAGTTATCAACCAAAAATTCTTCTTTAAGTGGTTAGGTAATTAATGGTTAGGGGGTTAGGTGTTAAAGTTTAAGGGGTTAAAGGCAGGGTTGGGAAAAAAATTAAAATTAAAATAATTAATTAAAACTAAATTAATTAATTAAAATTAATTTAGTAAAAACTAATTTAGTAAAATTAAATTAATTTTAATTTGACCGAAAATTAATTTAGTAAAATTAAATTAATTTTTTCAAAATTAAAATTAAAATAATTAATTAATTCCCAACCCTGTCAGTTTTCTTTCTTTCTTTCCCTTTTTAGCTTTCGTTGAAGGATACGCTTGACTGTAAAACAGAGATCTCATTGAGAGTAATTGTTGGTTTTCGCTTGTATGTAACAGGGTAGAGAAAAAATTAAAAATTAATTAATTAATTAAAATTAAATTAATTTTTTCAGAATTAAAATCAAATTAATTAATTAATTCCCAACCCTGGTATGTAGCAATTTAAATATGTATTGTTGGCTATTGAAGTGTCTTTTAAACGACCTATATGTTTATTCCCATCTGTTTACAAGTTAACAATTTTTCGTATACAGCATAAATATATAATAATATTAGCTTTAAGAATTATAACTTATTTAAATAAATTTAAAAGATTTTTTAATTAAATTTAAATACAGTTATTATTATTATTATTATTATTATTATTATTATTATTATTATTTAAACGCCACTACGTACTATGTATCGTTATTATAATAACATAAGAGCGAGCTATATCGCCTATCACAAGTATAATAGAATAAATACAGTCTGAAATAAAAGGGCAGTCTCCTTTTGTATGTAAGGTGTTATGTAAAGGCCTCCAGTCGCCTTTATATGTATACTTTAACATACGCATCTCGTATGTTCGTCGGGAATTGGTTAATCTTAAACGACTTTAAGTTATATTACATTAATAGGATATTTTATACGTATATTAAACTTAATTTATAAATGGTTAAAAGATAATCTTTTAAACACTTAAGTGTAACGCGGTTTATTATTTTTCCTTTTTTAATATTTAAGTCTCTTACTAACGACTATACGCCGTACGCTTACTTTTTTAAAAAATATACTTTAAAACATTTGTAAATAATGATTTCAAAGTTAAACGTTTTAAAAAGGTAACTGTTTATCATTAATATTCGTTAAGAAAAATGTGAAAAAGACAATGTACTCTTTTATAAAAAAACTTAAGATTAAACGTTCCTTCGCCGCGGGCAATTATGCTCTCGTTTAAAAAATTCAGCGACGTTAACAAGCCATAGGGTTATTAACATAATAATACATAAATCTTAACTGTTTACTTATTAATTCATTGGTTAAAGTAAGTGGTATAGGTGTTTAAAAAAGTAGTTAATCATTATGTTTTAAAAGGTCTGTAAAACGATACATAAATAATAAGTAAAGTTATATAAATTTAATAGGTTTTCGATTTTTATAAAAGAGTTAAAGGTAATTTATACGAAATAAATACCTTATATTATGCATATGCTATAAACGTTTTTAATTATTTAAAGCGCGGTAAAAAACCCCTTTAATTGTTATTTATTATAACGTAAAATAATACTGTGAATAAGTTAAGGGAAACGTTTTTTTAATAACGTATAGCTTTTAGCCCCTTTACGTAGGAAATTACAATCACCGTCCTTTTATAAGGAGAATACTGTAATCCGGTCATTTTATCGGTTGTTTTAAATTATTACTGAGAGAATTTTAAAGTACATTATTTTTGGTACAAATAATAAAAGCGTGTTTTTTTTAAAAAAAAATTATTTTCGCATTTTATTTTTGTCTCCCCACTGTATTAATATTTAAACTATAAATAAACATTTTAAAGACTTATTAAATTATTATAATAAGCTATCGCCTATATTAAATTAAAACGGGATATATAATCGGGTAAATATAGTTAAATCAGCATTTAAGTAATAAATTTAATAATATACCGATAATAATAATATTAATCTTTTTATTAATACTTGATATATAAGCTTTAAATTTATAAACCGTTTATTTTTAATTTCTATTAATTCTTTATTGAGAGTTAATTTAAATTAAATTATGTATTAATAAAGGTTTATGAATTATTTAAAAGTATATTTGTTATAATATATAATAACGTTATAAATATATTAAACGAATATAATAATTTAAGATTGAAAGACGTTTTAAGTATTGTATATACATAAATAATGCTTTAAATAATGCTGTTTTTAAATATTATAAAAATTACAATTAAAATATTCATTTTTATATTTATTGCACTTTACTGTATATATTATTAATATTATTATTTAAACGGTTTTAAATGATATTTTTTTAGTTACGAAAATAAAATAAAATTTAGTTAATTATATCTATAAATTAAATAAACGTATTAAAATAACTAAATTGAGAGAAAATAACCATAATTAAAGTACGGAAGTTAATTAATATAGTTAAATATATGTATAAAATTAAAAGCTATTAATTAAAGGTACAAATAAATGTGAAAATAATACTTTATATCAGTTAATTATTATAAAGTTAAAATATACCATTCAATACGATTACAACAATAGAATTTGATTTATAATATAATTAAAACAATTATTAAGTTAAATTTACTATAGCTTAATTTTAAAAACCATGAATAATAAATATACACTTACTTTAAACACTTATAAGACGTTTTCCGTAAACACGTGAATTTTAAACCAATTAACTTTTGTGCCATATTTACCACCATATATTGTCTAAAATGCGACCTCACGCGCTTTATTTTAATCGTAATAGCATTTAGTAATTAAAAAACTTCAACAGTAATTAAATTGAAAAAAAGACATTAATTACTTTTCATCGGCCCCTTTAAGGTATATAAACAATTTCTAAGTATTTAAACAATCTAAAGGGTGTAGAGACGTGAGAAGGTTTTGTCTCATTTTTAATCCCTCCTCACTACGTGTGTAAGACTGACACCGTTAACCTTCTCCTTAATTATGTGTGTGTGGTTTGGTGTGGTTAATTCTGTGCTTAACCTGATACGTTTTTAACAACTAAAATTTATATAAAAAAGGTTTTAATAGCTCTAAATAAAAGGCCTTAATTAAATTAAATTTAATTCTTTTTGAGATTTTCATTAAAGGAATATTAAATTATAAGTAAATACTATATTATGTTAAAACAAAAGCTTATTACATGTTTTTTTAGTTAAATGGTATTTAATAATACTGATTACAGTAACTCTTCAATATGAACTTAAATCTAAGATTTGATATCATTATATAACTTTAAAGAGTTAGATTTTATAAAATTTAAGGTATCAATAAATTAAGATGTATTTAATATTATTAAATAAGATATCAATCAGCTTAATTCACGTTATAGTTAACTTTTAATAATTTGTAGTTTTTTATTTATTATTATAATAATATATATTATTTCATAAACTAAATACCAATTCTTAATTACTTTTATAATTCATACAATATATATATATATATTTAACTAATATATTATTCCTTTTAACAAGGCTTAACAACACTGGTGTTAAAAACGACCTCACCTCACTAAACAAACGTTAAATCAGGCCCGATAAACATATATAACGGATATGTTACAGTGTATATAAAGGCGACTAGTCCGCTTAAATGCTATCATAGATGACGGTATACGTCTTAGTACACAGTGACGTTTAAATAAGGGAATTCTTATAGAATTAATAAAAATTCACCCGAAAGCTAACATTTAAAGTACGACGTAATGGAGTAGAATTATGAGCCCTCTAACGATACTTCCAATAGTTAACAATATGTATTGAAATAGTTGTATACAAGCGATAAGCCACAATTATAAATTCATTTTTACATCTTTATCTTTAGTCGTCTTATTAATCTTCGTCTTTATAAAGCCTTTACAGAGGGTCTTATGTAACCAATTAACTAAAGCGATACGTGTTATAAACGTTAAACAGTGCGTTATTCCCGCTGTCAAGATTTAAAGGGTGATAAACGGTGTTTTATAAGGCTTTATATAGTGCTTTATACAGTCTATAGTCGAAGAAAGCGCGTGTTAAGGTCGTTACGCGGTGTCTTAAGTACGTTATTGTGGTTTAAGGAGTGTTGTACGAGTAGGTTTTTTACTGACAATTGTGTTTCGTCGCTCGTATACCGCTGTTTCAGTATAAAATACTGATTATTGAAAGTATCCTTTAAACGACTTATTGTTTATGCTTTATTTTTTAATGATTTAGTTATTTATTTTTAATTATATAAATATTCCCTTATTAAACAACGAATTTTAAGATTTACTTAAAAATTAATGAAGATTAAAAATAAGTACTGGGTTTTAATATTTTATATATTAGTTATTAGCTTAATGTAAATTAGTTAACCCATTAAGAATTAAATCTTATAAGAGGTAGATTTTAACTTAATTTACTTTTTAATAATTATTACGAAACTTTCTTTGAACAATTTAACGTTTTTCTATTTCTTAATAAAGATTTAACGATAATATAATCTTGTTTAATAATATATATACATTATTTTAACTGGAATATTTTTAACTAAATTACAATATAAAAATTTAAAGAGTTTAATATCTTATAAGGTCTTTTAACTAACTTATAACTTATTCGTTATATAAATAACTATATTGTTCTATTAATAATACCGTACGTATACTGTTATAAATTAATAAAAAGCTTTCTTTTAATACTTTTTCAACTTTAAATAATATATTCGGGGGTTGTCTTTTAAATCGTTTGTCTCGTTTTATTGATACAAATCATAACGAGTCTCCTTAATTAAAACACCTTAGAATAATAACGAAATTATTATGTTTTTATAAAACTTTAAGTTTACGAACTTAACTTAAAAGTAATTTCTTTATAAATGTTTAAAAAATATAACCGTTAAAGTGGTTTAACAATTACTCTCGTTAAAATAAAAAGATGTATATAAATTAAATTACCTTTATTTTTTTCATTTACTTTAAAAAGTAAGTATTTTTATTACCCTTACCTTATCTTATTTATAACATGTCTTATAATAAAATTACACTTATTATAATAGGTAGGTGCTAGACTAGTAAACAAACAAGACATTAAAATTTGCAAACACTTTTATAAAAAATATTAAAATTATTAATATAAAATTAATACATTTAAAAGTTAAAAAATAACTAAATTTAATGATATGATTAATTGTTTTTTATTTTTTTATCGTTAACATAAATGTAATTAAATATATGTGAAAATTTTAATAATATTTTTTTATAAAAGTGTTCGTTTTAATGTCTTGTTTATTTACTAGTCCAACACCTACCTATTTTAATGAATGTAATTTCATTACTCCGTATAAAACTTATTAAAATTAAAGCGGGGCATGGGTACTTCTTTTATGTGATTTTTTTATAATCTTTTACTTACGATAATCCATATAATAGTATCGGAGAGCTTGTGAAACTATTAAATAATAATATTAATAATAAAAGACTATATATTTATAATGTTAAAATAAATCATGAAGGCCTCTTTTTAATTAACCGAAATAAAATAAATTTTTTATTTTAACGAAACAGTTTAATACTAAAAACGTCTACGGGCAGCAAAAAACGTTAAATGTACAATGATTTTTAATAAATTCCTTTACAAACTATAAACTGCGTAATGCTAAAAGCTTGTACGGTAACTGTTAAAAGGATCCTGTAAAAGCACCATAAATTGCCACTCGAGCCGAAGGTAACAACTGGCCTTTAACCTGTTTATTAACCGTTAAAAATGCATCTAGTTCTTTTAAAATCTGACATTTAATTGTTGTTTTATAAAGCTTTTCAAGAAAAATAAATAAAAACGCGTCTTACACGTTAACGCGTAAATTATTCCATACTAAAGGAACGCATCTAACGTACAACTTTGATTTTTTTTTTTTAAAAAAAAAACACGAAATTTACTCATTATTAATTATCTATAAAAAAAACTTAAGTTAGACGGAGATTTAATTATAATTATGAAATAATTACATTTAATAAGGACTTAAAAAAGTATAAATAGAAATTTATATAAATATAAATATAAATATAAATATAAATATAAATAAAATATAAATAAAATGTTAAAATTTCGTAGTAGGTGAAAACGTTAAAAAGTCTTTTTAATGCGACAAGCCACAAACGTCACGAGTGTCCTCCAACGAAAGTTAAAAATTAAAAAAAGAAAGAAAGAAACTGACCTTTAACCCCCTAACTCTAACACCTACCCTCTTAGCCATTAACTACCTAACCACTTAAAGAAGAATTTTTTGTTGGTAATTGTGGCTTGTCGCTTATATACAGTAATTTCAGTACATATTGCTGGCTATTTGAAGTATCTTTTGGACGACCTATGGATATATGTTTTATCCCCACTCTGCAAGCAAGTTAGCAATTTTTCGCATGCAGGATAGACATTCCCTTTAATAATAAAGACAATATACGTTAAAAAGTAAATAATTAAAAGGGAATATATATATAATTTTTTTATAATAAATAAGGATTAAAAAAATAAAAAATGTAATTATAATAAAGTTAATTAACTTTAAAAGGTTATAAAAGGCAATAAAAATGTATAAAACGTGAAAGGGGTTATTTTTAAAGTAAAATAAAAAAAGATTTATATTAAAGTTTATTAATATAAAAAGAAGTCTTTTTTAAAAAAATGTTAAATAAACTTTTATAGTTAATATCAAATTTAATTTAATTTAAAGTTTAGTTAAATTGATATAAAATAAAACCACTTAAATAAATAATTATAAATTTATAAAATAATTTATCTTACTTTAATGTAAACGTTAATTATATATAAAGTTGGTTAATTATTCAATCTATTATGAAAAGTAAGTTTATATAAAACGGCTTAAAAATAAACAATAATTTATTATTAAATAGTTATAATATGTGATAAGTAGAATAAACGGTATTTTTTATATTATAATATAATTTGACAGAGTAGAATTAAAGTTATCCTTATGGTTTAACAATAACGGTACATAGTACACAGTGGCGTTTAAATAATAATAATAATAATAATAATAATAATAACTGTTTAATATTAAATATTTGTCTATCTTATAAAACGTTTGTTATATATGAAATATGAAATAACTAATTGTTTTATAAAATGGGTTATATTAACTTAATACTAAAGTTATAAAACAATCGTTTTTTCATATTAAAATAATATAATAGTATTAACGTGTCATTATATATATATATATATTATTAAAATAAAAATCATTAAATAAGAAATATTCATTAATTTACTTTTTGATATTATTTCTTATTGTTTTTAAATTAAGGTTTTATTTCCTTATATACGATTTTAAAACATTTAACCCTTTTTATATGCTTAATAGTTTAATAATTATTTTACTTATACACTTTATGAATTATTTTATTTTTTAATATATTATAACTAATGAATTAATTAGTTTTAATATATATTTAAAAAACTAACCCGATTTTTTATTTTTTTTTATTTTTTTTCCACAACCCTGCTTGTAGTGCAACTTCGTTGTTATAACACCTTAATGGTAAGTATTTTAAAGCCTTTAAACCCATGCTTCAAAGAGGTTTTAAGTAACCCAAATTCATGGAATTATAAATAAAAAAATATTTGATAATTATATACGTTACAATTAAGCATAAATACGGCGTGTATGTGCTTACAGATTAAATGACGAAAGAAGACAAAAAAATTGGTTTAATAATGCTTTATTAAGTCATAAATTAACTTTATCTTATAAAATAATTTAGTTTAATATAAACGTTAATTAAATGTATATGACATATACTTTATATTTTTATAGCATTAAATTTATATAGAATGTTCTATAAATTAAATGTTAATTTGTAATTAAATAAATGTAATATTGTATAAATACTGCTTTATAATATTTAAATTCTATTAAAAACTAAAATTAAATAAAAATTTATTAAATAATTGCTTTTTTAAAGTTTTAATAAAAATTAACATTTTTTTTCTTTTTAATTTTAAATAAGTCTTTATTATTTATTAATAAAAAAATGTAAAGTTAAATAATTAATTAAACCATAATATATATACACATAAACTTTGATTATACTAAACTTCCGTACATATATATAATACGTGTCGTAAAGAATAATTAAGAAAAAGGTAAAGAGAGCTTTATATATTTACACACTTTTTTATAATTTAAAAAGTTAAATGATCGGTCTTAAAGGGAGAGAGAGATGTATCATTTTAGTTTAATCGTGTATATAAGTTAAAATTGTTTAATTGTTAAATCTTTGTCTTCCCTCTAATTTTTTTTATTTAATAGTCGGTAATTACAGTTAAAATATAATATATAAAAACCACGTCTTTAACATTAGCTAATAACAAATTTTTAATAAAGTTAAGAATAACGATAAACGAATGAAACGAATTGAAAAATCTTAAATCATAATATAATATATATATATATATATATATAAATAAATAAATAAACTCACGTATAATAATTGCCTTATTGTTATTATTGTTATTGTTATTATTATTAAAAAATTATTATATAACTAAAAAATTATTAAAAAATTAAAAAATTTAAGTATAAATAATAAGTTGACTTAAAAAATACTTTTAATAATTAACAATGTGTATTAAAATAACTATAATTAAGAAATAAGCTAGAACTACATCTTAAATAAAATATTTAAAAAATTATAAGGCCCTCTCTCTTTTACTCTTCTAAAAATTCGAATGTATTATTTATATCTCTTTTTATTCGTTTTTTAACCTCGTTTATTAAAAGGCCTTATAAGGTGTTATATATAACTTATAATTGAAAGCAGCGTATGTTAAAGTTATTATACGGTGTTTTATAAAAAATTAAAAGACGTTACGAAATGTTTAAAGTATGTTGTCGTAATTTAAGAGATATTATAATTACAGTGTTAAAAGGTTTCATTAATAATTATAGCTTCTCGCTCGTATACCACTGTTTAAAGTCATAATGCTGACTATTCAAAGTATTTTTTAATCGGCCTATTAATAATTTATACTCTATTTTTAATGATTTAATTACTTTTTGTCATATAACTGTTTCTTTAATTTAAATTTATTTATTTTATTTTATAACTAAATTTAAAATAATTAAATAAACTTAAAATTAATTAGTTAGTTTTAGTATTAATTTAAAAATGTTTTAATTTAAAAACGTATTAGAATTAATTAATTAAAATGTTAATTTAAAAGGTTAAATAAAAATACATACAAAGATTTTATTATAATATTATTTCATTAACTTTACCTTTAAAAAATAAACTATTATATATTGTAATTATATAAAGGTTAATTAAACATATGATAACTTCGTTCAATAAATATAATTATAGTCTTAAATATTAATCATTAGTTTTTCGCTTTTATTTTTTATTTAAATAAGTTTAATAACTTAAAAATTTAACTTAAATGAATCAAAACTTATGGATTGTATGTATGCTTTTATAATAAATATGTTTTAATTCTAATTAATTTAATTCAATTTAAACAAAATGAATACCATAATAAACTTATTTTAAAGTTATAAAATTAATTAATTCATCTTAGTACAAATTTTAAAAAATCAATATAAGTATATTAAAATTAATTTAATAAAACTTTTAAACTACTTGAATAGAAAGTTAAGGCTTTTTAATTTATGAACGTTAATATTAAAGCGTTATAAAATAATTCATTTTTTTAATAAACTTTAATTAAACGTAGAAAATCCAAGTTATTTTAATATTAAATTTATATAAAACGATATATAAAATAATTTTTAGTTTAATATTAAAGAGTTATAATATTTTTATATAAATAAATGATAAATAATATTTTATACTTAAATCTATTTTAAGGACAAGAAATCAAAATCAGTTAATCTTAATCTCTTCGTTAAATGCGTATTAAAATAATTTTAATCAATTAGTTTTATTCCTTTTCGCTGTAATCACTCTATCGTATTTAAACGATAGAGTTTTATTGTTTTAGTCTCTTTAAAAACCAAAGCTAATAAAGTAAGTTAACTAAGGTAAAGGGGCCTTTACTTAGTTAATAATAAATATAAAAGTTTTAAAAAATATATAGTTAATCGTATAATAAAAGCCATTTTATTAAAGGGAACATTTATATAACCAAAAAATTAAAACACAAATTGTGGATCTGTCTAAAAGATACGTCAAATAGCCAGTAAAATGTACTGTAATAGCTGTATTTATTAAGCGACAAGCTAATAAAACCTTCCAGCACCCTTATTACAGCATGTCTCAGATTACGACAGTAAGCACCTCGTAACAACTTATAATTTATTACAGCGCACCACGTAGCCAACTTAAACACACGCTTCCCTCGACCATAGGCTGTATAAGGTACCTTAAAGGGCCTTATAACACGCTATAAAGCTTTATAATCACTCCTCTCGGATTCTGATATATAAGGCTTATAAACCGAGTTAAAAGAGATATAAAATAATGCTCTCGAATTTTTAAGAGGGTGAAGGAGTAAGTGCCCTGTAATTTGTTTAATATTTCTTTTAAGATATACAGTCACTCAGCAAAAGTCACGCGCACATTTTTTTTTATTAACAACCCTCACCAATTACCACTTTAAACCTTAACATTAATCACTATCTTTTAACTCAAATTTCTCTCGATCCAGTTAATAAAGACACGTTAAATTTTAAACAAAAGATAAATATATGGTTTTAAAGTATTTTATTACCTTTATTATATTTTTTAAAAAAAATTTCGTGTAAAGAGTTAACTTTAAAATAAGTCATTTTTAAGATTTTCGTTAAAAAAGGCTTATAAAGGGTAAAAAAAATTTATAACGTTTAAAATCGCATTTATAAATTTAAGTTAACTTTAAGCCTTGATAAAAGCATGTAAAAAAAATCTTAAAAAATTTAAATTGACAAAACGGTCTACTTTTCATTATTTTATAATATATATAAATTTAAAGATATGTTGTCTTTTAAAATCTCGAGATATTTAAATTTAAAGTAAGAGAGTTTAAGGCATTTTTATATGGGAAATCAATTTGTACGCGTGACTTTTATAAACTTATTATAGTTATAACTTTATTATAATATGGATATATCCGTATATTATTAGTTATTAAAGGTATTTTTTAAACGACTTATTATTTATACTTTAATTTTTTAATAAATTAATTGTTTTTTAATTATATAAATGTTTCTTTATTAAAGTTATAAAACGGGTTAAAAATTAATTTTAAGCGCCTTTAAGGTTAATAAAATTTAACCTTTTAATTATTCATATATACTTTTTTTATACGTTAATAAAAGGTTTTCTTATATAAATTATTTTTATAAGATTTAAAAAAGGTGTAAATAAATATATTATTTAAACTTACGTATTTAGTTTTAAGTTTATAATATATATAATTCGTTTATTGCTATTTTTAACTTTATCTCAGTTTTTATTAACGTATATATAATTAAACTTAAGTAATATAACAACTGATCAGTTTCTTTAAAGAAAATCACCTGTACTTTTTATGTCGTTAAAGTGTGTAAGAGATTTGAAATATTTAAAAGATTTAACTTTTTTATTAATCCGGTTTTAACCTTTTTTTATAACTACTTATATCAAGTTTAATATAGTTAATTATTTTAACATTATAAATATGTATTAAATTTACCGTTATATTCTTTTATTATTTAACTTTACTATATATTTTAATATTTTAATAAAGAATTAATGGTTTTTTAAATTTAATTATAATTCTTTTTTTTTTAATGGTAAAATAAAACTACGAGATTTCAAGAGTTTATTAATACTTTTATACGTGATTAAAATAAATATGATATAAATATGATATCTCGATTAAGTAACCTTTTATAACGGATTACTAGGTTTTTTAATTATTAATTAATGTAAAAGGTGTGTATATTAAAGTTATTCACTTTTTTAACTTTTCTTTATAACGTATATTATAACACTCTTCTTTATAAAGAAATTTAATATAAGAAAAATACTTTTTATTATATATTTATTTAAATTTAACCTAACACAGTGTTAATATTATTAATAAAAGTAATAATATAATAAATTAAAGGAATCTTTATAAAAGTTATAAAAAATCCTTTAAAAGGTAATAAATAATAAAGTAAAATAATAAGTTATTAAAAAAAACTTATAATAATTAATAATATATATATTAAAGTAATTATATATAAACAAACCAACGTAATACGTAAAGTAAAAAAGATAAATTTATTTTTACATCTCTTATTCGTTTTACTAATCTTTATCTTTATAATAAAGTGTTATACGAATAGGTTTTATTAACAATTATAACATGTTACTTATATACAGTTATTTTAATATATAATGTTAATTATTAAAAGTATCTTTTTAACGGCCTATGATTTTACTTCATTATTCGTAGCCTTTTAAGGGATTTTACGTACCCTTTATAGTGATTCCTTAAAGTAATAACGTAATACCTATATAATCGTTAACAATGCTTTTATAATTAATTATTATATTAAACTTAGTTTTATTTTACATTATAATAAAATTTATTAATAATAAATAACTAAAAGGGTTTTAAATATTTAACGTAATATCTTTAAGCTTAATTTTTTTCCGATATTTAAGTAGTTAAATATTAACAGTGTTTTATAAAGGAGATTAACTTATAATGAGTTATGTGTAACTCAGAATAAGTTACGTATACGAACCTTATTTTAATAATTTTTACAAATTCTATAAAATATTTAACGAAAGTTGTTCATCTTACAGTAGTATTAAGTTTTATAAAAATAACGTTTAATTAAAAAAACTTGAATAAATTTACATTTTATAGTCTTGGAAAAAATTTTAAAAAATTATTTAAACCATAATCGACTTTACTATGATCCGTATTACTTTTTAATTTCCTCAAAAGAAACAGTTTATTGAAGAATGACAGACCTCGCTATGGGTTTGCGTAAACAACCACTTATGGTTTTTTATTCGCAAGCCCACCGTTATCGTATCGCGCTTCTACAGATACAATCAGATTGAGCAAATGCACTTACGTTAATCGTCCCCGTCGTCAATCCTGAATCCAACCGCAGACTATTTTAACTCACTGAAAAAAGTATAGGACAGCGTCACCGTCTCAACGCCTTTCATATTCAAATCGTTTGTCATATCCGGGTCAAGATAGAAGAATACCGGCATATCCACACTCTCGCCAGCACATAAACGTTGCTCTTCGAAACAGAAACACTGTATTTTGCTGAAGTATGGCGCCACCTGCGCCGGGGTGACACTGTATGTAGCGACGCCAGTTATGTCTTTGTCACTTTTATTCGTTGCTGTATAGAAAGCAAGAGCGGTCTCTCCAGGTAAAACGCGAACCTCACGTTGCTGAGGAACAAATTTCCAGGGCAGGGTATCCGAGACGGAAGAACTGAATGTCACACGTATGCGCTTCGCATTCGTAGAAGGTTGTAGTCGGCTTGCCAGTTTGCCTTTAATGTTGTCACCAGCTACGTCATGTCCGGGTGCTCGAACTGGCTGGCCCCCCCAACCTGTAGTCTGACAAATCTATGCTCAATTCAAAGTTAACCGAAATGTAGACGCTCACGTCGCCACGGGGTATACCTGATGGTCCTTTCTTGATCTAAACCCACCATTTTATACATTGGTACCGAGCCGTATGAGAAAGCGACGGTGCCTAATATGAGGCTCAGCGTGTAATATCTGTAGTTTAAAATTAGCAAGTAAATGAGAAAGCCGTGTAAAACCCCTTGTAACCTGAATGATAGGTGTAGAATGCTCGCAAGGCTAAGAGATAAGGACAAAAATGCATATTTGAGGTAGCCTACAAAGTTGTTTTATTGCGATGCTTATAAACCGCTTGCATATCCTTCATAGTTGGAGAAGCTGTGTTGTGAAGCTGTCGGCTGGTCTTAACTGTTAAGAAGTTGAAAGAGGTCCAAAGCTTGGAGCAACCCCTACATGTTTGCAGAGAGTATTTGGTTTTTAAGAACCGACAAACCGGTGGAACTGAAATCCCCATCCTAGTTGATATGCAAGCGCATGTATGTTTGAACGTTGAGGCCAATTCCAAAACACATCTGAGATATAACAATGAATCGTATGAGTATTTTAATCCCATCCAAAGGAGACTGTAAACTGACACGTGACAAATTCACTAGCCTGAGGCCTCGTTAATATGGCCTGATAAACTTGTCAGAGCACGTGATCTGTTAGACATGAGTTAATAACTATTATTAAAGTATAAAATATGATATAATATAAAATTGTGTTTCTTTATATAAAACTCTTTATTTGCTTATATATATATATATATAACGTAATAAGTCTTTTTTAAGCTTTTAATAAAAACCCATTTTTATTTATGTCTATATTAAGCTTAAACAAATATTATTAAAGTTAAAATCTCACTATTTAAATTATTAAGCTTAATTATGTTTTATTAAAAATGATATTAACTTATTATTGTTATTATTATTTAAACACCACTATGTATATAATACTGCTGACTATAATAATATATGAGCAAGCTATAACACTTATCATAAGTATAATGAAATATAGTTTGAAATAAAAGGAACGGGACCTTCTTTTATATATAAGGTGTTGTGTAAAAGCTTCCGGTCGCCTTTATACACACTATAACATATTTATTATAAATGTTTATTAAGTTAAGAGATATTAACTTAATAATAATATACATAAAGTAAATGATTTTTATTTTTAAATAGCTAATAAAAGATTATTATATTAAATAAAATTTATAACCCACTTTATAAAATTATCAGATATTACTAAGTAAATGATATCACGTGATT
Organism: Raffaelea deltoideospora; assembly: GCA_019925385.1. Lineage (NCBI taxonomy): Eukaryota > Fungi > Ascomycota > Sordariomycetes > Ophiostomatales > Ophiostomataceae > Raffaelea > Raffaelea deltoideospora. Next base: position 31,587 of record JADHKP010000004.1, on the reverse strand, counting down.
GGGCATGGGTCAGTCTCCTTCTTTAAAACAGTTAGTAACTGGGGATTGTGAGATAAGGGACGACGGGCTCAGAGATACTGCGTTAAATACCTGGTGAATTCCCTAACACCCAGCAAAGTCCACTGAAGAATCAGTACGAGTAGTTGGGCCGGAAACGCCATGACAAAAGTGAAACGTAACACGCTTGAAGATTAAAATGAGAGTACATTCCATCACACTTCATGATTTAGTTATTCTATTTACGAAAACATTTAAATTCTTATAGGTCCTACATACATTGTTATAATAAAAGGCAAGTCTTCCAAATAGTTCCGTCTCTTAAAATAAACATCCATTGGCAGCCCAGGAAACAAATTCAATTGAAATACGTGATTCGAAGGCCAACGTTGAAAACGTTGAAAAAGAGCTTCGGGTCTGTTTAGCGTTGGCAGTCTGATTACCGCTGACGCTGGTTTCGCTTCTCCTTGTGGTTCTTGGACTCCGCATCTGAGTTGACATTTGAAATACCCGAGATAACATGACGATATGACTTCGTTCCACGCTCACTCTCTGTGACATCCTCTGTCCAGCCGCCCACAACATGTGATTCAGCTTCGTCAAATTGAATATTGAGATTCGCAGTTTGTCGTATAGGCTCGCTATTTTTATCATATTGCCAACTGAAGTCTCTATAGGTCCTGGCTCCTGATGCATGGTTTCGGCCTTGCAGTCGTTTCGCTTCAGTGAAAATAAGCTCATTCTCGCGAGTCGCATTACGGTCAGCTGTGCTGTATACCTTGCGAATGCCTCCTGTTGCCACGTTCTTGCTTTTTTTTGTTGGTGTACTAGTTGGTGTCACCTCTCGATTGGTGATGAGTTCTGAGGTGACAGTACTCTCACTCGCTGCTGTTAGGGTACTTGGTTTGGTAGAACCATCCCAGGCAAGGCTGTCGCTGGCTTTATTGATACCACCAACGCGCGCAGATTTTTCGTGACGATAGTTTCTCAGGTATGCCTGTGCTTGTGCTTCGGCTTCCTCATCTACCAAAATACCATTCTCAACCTTGCGATAGGTTCTTTCCTTATTTTTTAGATTTCCACGCGCATCGTCTTCTCGGCGTCGCTCTTTGGCCCGCGCGCGCTGCTCGCGCTTTTTGCGGCGACTTTCGCGGCCAGCAATATCACTAACACCAGCAGTGATACCGCTCAAATCCGTACCGCCAGAGGATGACGTGACGACGGTTGTTGTATCTTCCGCATAAGCCTCACGAACATCTTTGTAAACGCTGCCACCACCCAGATTAGTGCTTGGTGTGGCATTGGAAAGAACCGTTCCATTGGGGCCCTTGCGCCTTAGAACAGTGGACTTGTAATCGTCCCAATCATTTTCCCCGAAATAAAACCCCCCATTCCTTGCCCAGAAAAAGAACCATATGATAGCGATGCACAAAGCCGCACCGAGTAACCCAAACAATGCAAACATCCCCTTGTTGTTGATATCGGTAGGGTTTGTCAATCCACTGTGAGAGTTGCTTAGGGAAGCGCTGTCTCGACGTAGGAGAACCGCTCGAGCAGCTAATGGGCCGTTAGAAAGTATGTCGAATGGTACATCAGCGGAGCGCATCAAATATCTCGCCACAGAGTGGCGGATAACAAAAGGCGCCATGCTAAACAGTTTCGCCGATTATTTGTCGTTGAACGATAGTGTCAACCTGATGGATGTTGTCGAATATTCAATTGCCTGAGTAACTTGTTAGACAGGAAAGATAAACTGTAAATGTGCTTTGCAAAGTAGAGCGACTTCATGCAGTGGACGGTATGAAATGAGAAAGGGGAAGAACAGGAACAAAAATCTGCCGCCTGCTCATAAGTAAATTCTTGAGAGCCTTCACGTAGTCCTCACAAGTGTGGTCACGTTGGGTAGTCATGCATCGTAAAATGTCAGTGGAATCTGGCGAAGCCAGGACAAGCAATATTTGTTTTTGTCGCTGTTTCCATGGAAACATGTCAGTTATGCCTGGGCAGTTTTCATGTGCCTTGGTCATTATGTAATGTTTTGACACCACGAGAACGTCCCCTGCTGGACTTGTCTGAGCATGTGACTGATCACGTGTGAGGTTTGTGATATTAACCCCGACAACGCCCTCTTTTATTACAGAGATGACATGATGTCACTTATGCTGTGTCCCACGGCTCTTAAGGTTGTCTGTTAGTTCGAAGGCCAAATTCTCGTACGCCTCGTCAACAAAATACCCGTCAACCTATTCACGCTCTAAACCCGCTTTCAAGCATCTATGGATAGCTCGTCTACCAACAAAACGTAAACATGTGTGCGAAACTTATTAAGTGAAGGCAATGTGGAAGATCTATGGATATAACTCGTACCGCCAGTACCCCATATTTCATATTAGCCCCTACCTTCGATTGATACAGCTGTCATGCCACAATTTGCGTAGCCTCACACACATGCTTTTATCATCGTCAATCTTAGATTTAACCTCTTTTGGCATTTGTAACAGTCCTTAACTCTCCTTGGTGATTCAAAACGCTACCCATTTCGACCCAAAATTCTGTCTCCAAGTCACGGTCGACTTTGTTACTCCTGCTGTTCAGCCATCCGATGTCCATGTCGCCAATGTACCCGATGCCATCAGGTCCAATGGAGGCACCAACCAATTTTGTACCTTTTGAAGCAATTATCCCTGACTCTTCCAGTGACCAAATTTGTCGCTTAAGCCGTACATCGACAGTGTGAAGGGTAGTCAAAAAACAATCCACAATATGCTTAAAAGAACTCATTTGCGTATTTGTACAGGCCGTACCAATACGAGAAAATAATTTCGTCGACTCATCGGATTCATGATCTGAGTCAAAAGCGGCATTCGACAATGGTAAAAGGGCTTCGTTTGTTAATGAGATAAGAGCTGCGATATCCTGTATTGAAAATGTAAAATGTTCGTTCGCACTTGGTTAGTCGAAACGGCCTCTAAAAAAAGTTCAGTGTATATCAGTGTATATAACAGGAACACGACAGATAAAAATGCATACAATATCAATCTCAGCCAACTGTCCTAAACGCTCCGGCAACGTGAACACGCCGTGAAAATTATGCTTTTCTTCGCTCTGTGATGGTGTGCCCATCGTGTAGGCTTGACGTCGTTATAGCGGTCGAAAAACACACTTTGCCTGTTCGGTTTTTGGATGATTGATAGAAACGGAATGTTTTCATATATACTCCGTGTGCTCGTTAAGAGTATTAGAACCAAGGGTACGAGAAGATTAGCACTGTAATACTCCATACGTTGTAATAATAAGTGCCAGAGAAGTACCCATAAAATTGCACGGTGCAGTGGGGTCTCATTAAAAGGGAATAATTTACGCGACAAATTGTATAAACGCGGCTTTCTTTTTTCTTTTTATAAAAAGCTTCATAAATAACAAAAAAAGTTAGATTTTAAAGAACTCAGTGTCTTTTTAACGGTATGTCTTTTTAACAGTGAATGAGCTAGTAAAGGGACAAATATCATCGTTTACTCACGCAGTCATTCATAGTACTGTTTTTTTCAACCCCTTTTTAAACAGCTATAGTTGAAGCTTTTCAAGCCCCGCAGTCAACGATTCATAAAACAAATCAACGTTTAAAAAAATACCCCAAGTTTCTTAATATATTAAGCTGTGAACGTTTTAATAATTTTAACTTTATAAACTACGTTTTTTAAAGTATTTTTTTATAATTTAACGAGCTCTTTAATATTATCATAAACGTAAATAAAAAGTAATAAATAGATTATTATTTATAAAAAAAAAGAATTCAATTTATATGCGTACTTTGTCCGCTCTATAAAAAATAAAAGTTAATGATATAAACAATTTCTTTAACAATGACAGTTATTTAAACTTTTTTAACAACAGTGTTCTTTAAAATTTTTAACATTTTATAAAAAAATATGTAATTAAATATATATATATATATATACTACTTTGAGTCATTAAAAGATATTAAACAATTTAAACGCTACTATGCACTAAGGTACTGTTATTTATAAAAGCATTCAGGCGGGCTAAAGCGCTTATTAAAAGTAAAATACAGTCTGAAATAAAAGGGGGGGTTATCCTTTTTTATGTATAAGGTGTTACGTAAAGGCCTTTTTATACCTTTATATATACTGTAACATATCCGTTAAAAACCCGCTATAAAGACTACTAATTAAAGGTATTAACGTATGTTAAAAAAGATACGTATATTTAATGTTATCAACGATTAGATATTCGTTAAGATTAAAACGCCTTTAAGACGCTGTAAATAATATCACTTATTTAAACATTTCTATATAATAAAAATTTAAATTGCTGAAGGAGGCGGAGGTGGTGGTGAAGCTGGGGGGGGTGGTGGCGGTGGAGGTGGTAAGGGAGGGGGGTTATGAAAAGGTACAGGCAAATTAGTAAGAGGCGTAGGTGGTGAGTCGTCTGACAGTGGTGGAGGCGGAGGCGGAGGCGGCGGCGGCGGCGGTGGCGGAGGCGGAGGCGGAGGAGAAGCAATGTTCGAGTACTGCTGAATCAAACCACCCAGACCACTGGCCAAACCCGGCGGCCCAGGAAGTCCCGGGTTGCCGGAAGCCGATATAAGTCCAGCGCCTGGTCCAGTGTTCATTGGGGTGGGATATCCAGTAACGCGCTGGAAAGGAGGCGGAAGTGTATTATGAGCAGCAGGTGCATGATGCCACATAGTAGCGCCTAGAACCGCCGGGTCACCACTTCCACCATTAGAACCACCGGTGACATTGCCATAAAAGTCGCCATCGTGTTGAATTCCATGAGCCCGGCTGACGCGATCTCGAGCCCAAGGGGCAGCACTCCCTAAGCCGCCGTCGTAATCGTGGTCATTCGGTTTTCGCCATGGAGCAAGGCCCCCTGTGGGAGCTCGATGCCATGGTCTGCTGTCACCAAGTCCGCTTTCGTTAACAGCTTCATTGCCTCCAGGCCCAGATTCAATACGTCCTGGAAGTCCTGATCGTCCTCCCAGTTCTTGCATGAGTTGCTAAGCATTTGCCGTTAGTTGAACTCAGCTACAACAATGTATCAGAAGGGTTCGCAATTTGACTTACCTCGTACTCCCGATCTGCGGCGTCTCCCGCGTTGCTTGTGCTGCCCAGTTTACCCGCTGCTCGACCAGAACCATCGTTACGCCAATTCGTGCCCCTCACTCTATCGGGACAGTCTCGAGCCATATGGCCGGCATTGCCACACACGCGGCAGATCATGTTGGCTGTATAATTTTGCCTCTCGGGGCAATCAAACTTCCGATGACCTATTTGTCCACAGTTCTGGCATGCTTGATTTTCGTCATCACGAAGTGTGCCATTTAAGGTTGCTAGTTCGCGAAGCTGATTGCGTTTGAGTTCGTTCTGATCCTCAGGTATTGAGGCAGCCTTTGACATGAGTTAGCAAAAATTCATAAAAGTCCCTGAAGGAGCATAGCACATCAGCAGGTATCATCACAGAAAAATCACATACCGTTTCGATGACGTTGTGCACGAGGCGTTTGGCGATGTTCACCTTCTCCTCCGTATCGGCCATAATCAAACAATGAAGATCCTCTTCCTGGTTGCTAGAATGAGCAGCATCAGAGCGGCCTTGTGATATAAGTTGAAATTTAGCTTCGTATACACAGCGATGAGGGCGAAGACAGATTCCACATACCTTTGCCTTCTTTTACAGAGCCTTTCCCACGAATGGCAATTTTGGCACCCGACTCCGCTTCCATCTTTTTTAAAGTATTACCCCTAGGTCCAATGAGCAATCCGACTGAAAGCGAGTGAAATGTTAGCCTTTGTCTAAAGAAAGGGCCTTAATGTAGGCTTGGTCGATTCAGGGCACAAAAAAGAGACTTGCACATAACGAGAACTGTTTTTGTTATGACCAAACAGCTTATAAGGTTTAGTAAACTTACTAAAATTGATCTCTGGGTAGTCATTAACAGGAACATAAACTTTTTCCTGAGTCTTTGTCGGTCGACGGTAGTCTTGAGGGGGGTGGTAGTTTGAGAAGATTTTGCACGCCTTTTCTACCAATCTGTGCCTTTCTTCCTCAAGACGCTTTCTGTACCGAAACTCTCTAGTGTTTATACGCCGGCCATGGTTGTCATATTGGGGAGGTGGTGACGGTGACCTATTTTTGTAACACAACATCAGTATCTGCGAAATAAGGCGTAAAAGTCAAAGTAACGTAGTTCAAAGCCTGAAGAAACGAAAGGGAGAGCACGAACCTATCTCTATCCGCAGGAACTACGTCATCAATCTTCAGTTTTTGTGTGATTTCTTCAATGCGAAGATGAAGTGTGTAAGCCTCGAGCTGTTCGCTTGTCATATTGGCCAAAATAGCAGTAGGAAGCCCCATGAGGCCAGCGGCTTTATTCTCGGAGGCATCACCCCATCGGTTTCGTTTCCTTTGTCGTGGTGCTCCACCAGCTATTAATCCTGCCACATTAGCAATTTATAGGATCAAGATAAACACATATCGAAAACTCAAGACTAAACTCACTCGCTTCCGGGCTACGTCCACGTTTTAGGTCGTAACCATCTTTTTGGTGATTCGCAAAGGTCTGATCGTTGACTAAATCACCATCACCAGCGAGGCGGCGCGACTTCCCCAGAGGGATATTGTTAGATCCCGTTATTCCTTGATTTCTCCACGACATATTTTTACAATAGCAATGAAAGAAAGTTAGCTGTTGAAAGAATTTATCTGGTTGACAAAAAATTTTAAGAGAAGGTGATGAGGTTAGGATTTTCAACATACGAGTGGGTATTAAATGAAGGTTATGGCACTGGGCCTTTTGTCACGTGAATCAACCGCCTCGTTGAAACACATGAAGTCTGAGCATGTGACCGAGTGCTCATAAAAATCTCCCACGCACTAACAAAGGAGGTTTTTTGTCGATTTTTCCGCCTCGTAATAAAAAGGTGCCTTCAGTTGTTTCCTTACTGTCTTCTACTAATACTCGTACTCTGTACTCGTACCATCTTAATAATGCTACACAGTCTCACTTTTATAATAAAAATATAAATAAACTTAATAAAAGACTTTAGTAAGCTAACGTGAATATTATAACTTTTCTTATTTATATAGTTATCAAGTTTAATTTTTTTTTAAAAAAACATACCGACAACATTATTGTTAAAACTTAATTAGTTATAAAGATTATGATTATGCTCTTTTATACTTTTTATTTTATTTTTTATTTTATTACTTTCTCTTTATCACTTTACTTATATAAGAATAAAAATTATAATAAATAAAATATATAACTTTCATTATTTCTTATTAAAAAAATTAAAAGAGTGATTTTTTTTTTCCATATTAAAGATTTTTATTTTATTAAGTAAATTCAGAGCTAGGCCTGTCACGTGTTAATAGATCTGTGTCAAAAATACTCGTATGAATGTATGGCTTACTAAGATGTTTCTAATGATGCTGCCATCAAGTGTATCCATAGCCCCTTTAATTGAAGAAGCGATATAAACGTATATCCGTCCAAGGTAGTATCCATATAAGCTGAGTTTAACCTCATCTTTAAAGGTAAAGATATCTTGAGCATTTCGCAAAGTATTACGGATTACATTTGGGAATTTGGTGTTGACGGCAGAAAACCTTTACATTGGGCGGATGCAAATAAAATGGGGGGTGACCACAATTAAGAGCTTCGATACATGTGTCTCATCTTCACGCTACCATCAATTGCATCTGCGTTACCTGCGTTCTACACCTCTAAATATCTCTGCTTTGTCGAGGCGCCTGTAACTATCAATATGTGCTTTCGAAGAAGTCAGCATCTATAACAATGAAAGCTATTTTCCCAGGCAAGCCAGAGCCCCGGCAACAGGCTCTAACGACCGGTTACTGGGAATCTCGTCGCATTATCGTTAGTACATCATCAGGCTTTAGGAGCTATCGCTCTTCAAATTGAAGCGCACTATACTAATAAATAGCAAACAGATATATATCACCGGCAACGCCCTTGCAATATTGGGCGACCATGAAACGCTACACCAAACCATTTATAACGACGACCCAACTCCCCTTGAGGCCGTCGCTTTTGACGAGGTTTCTGGTAACATCGCAGCTTCCACACAACGTCTCATCCGAGTTTATCGCCCTGTCGGACAATCAAATGGCACATTATCCGTATGAATGACTCTTTATTCCTTTTAAAATTGAGATTTACTCAATATTGACGTTTGATTTTAGTGGACCTTATATACATCATTTGCCCCAATAGTTCAACTACGCCATGAGAACCAAGGCGACAGCCATAGTCATATTCCCATGACATTGTCGTGGGGAGCTTTTAATGAGCTTCTTGTTGGGAACAGTTGTTTGGCCTTGTATCGCATTGGGTCATCGCCGTCGTGCGATTGGCAAAAGGTCTTATCAAATCCTGTTCGTTGGGCATATCTATCAAATGATTCAGCGTACATTGCGTCCGCTGGCTACTATGAACGATTGGTCAAGATTTGGAGACGACTGAACTTCGACTCAGATAATGTTCGATTTGATTTCTTCTACTTACCACACCCGGCACCAGTTACCGGCCTAGAATGGCGCAAACCCTTCCATGTTGACCATACTATTGATTCCGTTCTGTATACTTTTTGTACCGATAAAGTATTGCGCATCTGGAAAAAACTGGACACCTGCATTAACAGTCAACAGCGGCTTAGTCTATGGGGCACGGTCGACCTTGAGGCGTCAATGCAGAATGCCGCTCTTGGCAACAGGTTAGCTCGTAAGAGCGCCTGTCTAGCATTCATTATCCAGGGTAGGGATTTATGTGCAGCTACGGAAAAATCGATTCAAGAACTCAGCGGACAGGCCGACAGTGATGTTCGCGCTTTACACCATCTCGTGAGCGTCACCAACAGGAGCTCTGGTATGTGTTTGGTTCTCGATGCGTATGGAACACTTACGGCGATATCACTTGAAACCCATGACTTTTACGCCCAGAAGACAAACAATCTTCACAACATATTCCATATCTTATCATCAGATCTTAATTTATCTCGCAACATCAACCTTCCCACAATATCTCAAGAAGTCCATATTGAGATCAACTCTTTTTGTGACAGCTCAGACGGCAATCTCCATATAATGGTTCACCACCTCGGCAAAAAAATTGAAGTTTATGAAGCAGACATTGCACGGCTACTTGATCAAACAACAACAAAACCACGCTTATGGCGGAAGAGTACCTGGACTGGTCACTCTGAACCAATTCAAAAAATCATCCGCAATTTTAGCGGTGATGCAATCGTCTCAACAAGTGGGAGAGAGAGCATTATTTGGAACCACAGATCTGAACAAAACCACTCATCTATGTTACCCCAGAATACGCTCAACGAGAGCGAGCCGATAAGCCGAATGTGTTTTTTGGAAAAGGGACAGTTTTTGGTGGTTCTCTTTCACGAAAGCCTTGCCGTATGGGACTGCCGCGTCTCTACACCGATATTACTAGCTCGTTGTAAATATTCGATTTCAGGCACACCACTCTGCTTGCTGGTCTTACCGCGGGAGAAGGAGAAACCTGCAACAGTAGCTCATGTCGCCACAGTCACATCTGACAAGCAAGGGCTTGTATGGGAAATTGTTTTAACTTCACTCGAATGTACAACTAATGCTTCGGAGTCGCCACCAATCCCTTTAGCAGCGGCACCCTACGAGACGCTCAATAAAGGCGCACCTTTGGTCTACGAATTTTCCAGGTTTGAGCTTGGACATGCTGGAGACCTCGCGTACATGCTTCCTGTTGATCCGGCCGGTACCATCCCGAGCATATCGGGCTTTCTAGACATATTCGCCCGTGACGTGGCTATATCATACACAAACTCGGGTAGGATCGAGTTTTGGACTGTACGGATCGACCATGATCGAAACCGTGTTGACTGGTTGTCAACATCATCGATGGAAACTGGTGTTCAAAATCCGGCACTGCTTAGCGGGAGCACACGGAAGAAGGCCGCACTAGTCAACTCATGCCGATCGGCCATAACGATTTGGGACACTAGGGGTGCTCAGCTAGAATATGATGGCAACTTCGAAAGCCACGACGCAGTTCAAGATCTCGACTGGACTTGCACGCATGGCTCGCAGTCGATCTTGGCTATTGGATTTCCCCACCGCGTTCTTTTGTTGTCGCAGCTTCGATTCGATTATTTAAACAAAGGGCCGGCTTGGGCTACGGTCCGAGAAATCAATACATGCGAGTTCACACCGCATCCCATTGGTGATTCGGCGTGGTTAGGTAATGGTGATCTTGTGGTGGGTGCTGGTAATCAGCTTCTAGTTTTTGATCGGCATTTCAGAGTATCCAATTCCCTCATTACAGGCCTACGGTTACCGTTAACGAAGGATCGCAGATGGGATCTTTTCCATGTTGTAGAGAGGCTAAATGGACCGCTCCCCGTTTTTCACCCACAATTTTTAATCCAGTGTATGCTAGCTGGGAAGAACGGGCTGGTTCGACGCATTCTATTTTCTTTACACAGGACTCTCAGATTTATGATATCTGGTGAAGCCATTGACGATTATCTCGGCATAGATCTGGAGGACGTCTACAACGGAGAAAGGGTGAGTCGCTTTAATCATTTGAGGCTTGCGGCCGTTACACGATTGGTTGGTTTTTGTTTAAAAATGCTTCGGCGGCGATCCCCACGTTTTAAAGACTTGTCTCTGATATTGAAACAGACCCGCGGTATATTTGTAGAGAATGACCCATCTATGTCTTTCTTTGCTCGCCGTGCATCGAGAAATGAAGAATGCGAAGTCTTTTCCGAGGAGATAGCACAAGCCATGAGTGAGAAGTTGATGTCCGTGGCATTGCCTCAACTTTCTGGACCTGAACAGATCCAGCTAGTAGATATCATTGAATGCGTCTGTTTTGTTGAGAAAGAACGGCGTTCGATGGATGAAAATGCGACCCGATTTGTGCTACTTTTTCGCCAACATGCTCTTCGGAAGGGCCAAACTAATGAGATTCAAATGTCTTGGAGAGAGATTAATTGGGCATTCCATTCAACATGCCAAGAGTTGCTTGTTGACTTTGTATATAAGCAACATCATGGCTCGGTGACGTGGAACGATGCGCGCGAGTGCGGCATGTTTATGTGGCTTTCAGACAATGCTACCGTGGTAAGCCAAAATGTTCCATTCTTGTTTTATACAACTTCAAAGGGTGATTTAAAGTAACTCACCTTGTTTTCAATTGCTGGCAGAAAGCGCAATTCGAGGCTATCGCCCGCAATGAGTACTCTAGGAGCGAGCTAAAGAACCCGGTTGACTGCAGTTTGTTTTATCTGGCCCTTCGAAAAAAAACCGTGCTCCAGGGTCTTTGGCGCATGGCATCTTGGAACCGAGAACAGGTTCCTACACAACGACTACTGGCCAACAACTTTGAGGAACCAAAATGGCAGACCACAGCACTAAAAAATGCTTACGCATTGATGAGCAAACGACGGTTTGGTACGTATAATGTTCAGGTCGCCTTCTAAACATTTGTAGTCAATTGCTATTAACATGAACACAGAATATGCGGCAGCATTCTTCTTGCTGGCGGACCACCTTCAGGATGCGGTCCACGTGTGCTTGAACCAGCTAAAAGACATGCAACTCGCGATTACCATTGCGCGAGTATATGAGGGCGATAATGGCCCGGTGTTGCAGAAGGTTCTAGAAGACGAAGTTCTTCCCGTTGCAGCGCGTGAGGGCAATCGCTGGCTGGCATCTTGGGCGTTCTGGATGCTTCATCGACGAGACATGGCTGTCCGTGCGCTTGTTGTAAGAGGCCTTTCCTACTTTGTGTCACTTTCTAGAAGATGTCTTTCATTTCGCTGTACTGTGTACAAGCACGGATATTGGCCTGTATACTCTTGCTCCATCTTCGACATCAAAAGCTAACAGCTTTTTTTTTTCAGGCACCTGTCTACAATATCATTGAGTCGCCATACTATCCAGAACTTAAATCAAGGTCTTTTTTAACGGACGATCCGGTTCTTGTGGTTCTCTACGCGCAGCTACGCCAGCAAAATTTTCAAACCCGTCGTGCTGCCTCAAGTGTAACGCCAAGGGTAGAGTGGGAGCTTGTGCTTCACAGTGCACGACTCTACGATCGTATGGGATGCGATCTGCTGGGTCTTGATCTAGTTCGCAATTGGAAGTTTCTTCAACCTAGGCCGACAACAGCACTGGGCTTAAGTCGTGATGAGGTTAATACTTTTGAACGAGGAGGGTCGCGCATGGCTGCAGATCTACCAGTGTCTTCCATATTGGATGATTCGCCAGCCGATCCTACGACAGATGATCGCATGCAGACGACACAGATTCCTTTTGAAGAGCCAGATGTCAACTCGTTGTTGGAAAACTTTGGCTTTTAAGTATGAGATAACAGGGTGCCGTAAAAATCACATGCTATTATTACTTCATATAAGAGTATAATAAAATAGTTATAGGCTGATTTTAATAAGATATTAAGAATATAATAGATTTAACCATTAATAAGTTAACTTAAAGACATTTATATTATATTTTTTAAAAAGGTATAAAATAATTTAAATAAAAGAAGAATTATATTTTTTAGAATAAGTTATAATTTATAAGTCGTGTAAAAGTAAAAACAACCACAGAAACCTTACTGTTATTATGAATCTTAAAACATTAAAAAAAAGGAGACGAGAGCGCTTTTACATTAAATCCAACTCCATTAAAGCATCACCCCCCCCTCTGTTATTATAAGTCTCAAGACTTGATTCTAACACCGTAAAACCCACTGCCGTAGCCCTGCGTGTCTCATGCTGGAGCTCCGCAATCCGAGAACGATCGGTCTTATCCTGGTGACGCTTTAAATCCTCCAGGCTCCACGTACTAATACCTTCTTGATCACGGGCGTGAAAAGGTTGTGCTATGTTGCGTAAAAACTTCTTAGCATTGCTTATAGCCATATCCGTGCTCAAGTTGGCGTCCGCCTCGAGCAGTGCTTGGTTTATCCATTTAGGCAACTGATTCCTTTTTTTTTGATACCGGCGGTCAGCTAGTACCATGATACCGTAGTCGTCTTTTCCGCGCAACACACGGCCCAAACACTGAGCGGCATGTCTCATCGCATCAAAAGAAAGAAAATCATTTTCACGGATTCGGTACGTTTCCCTCAGAAACTCAAGGCGTGCTTTAAGAATTCGAGACTCGGTGTACTGGAATGGAACTCCAATCGACAACACAGTGCGGCCATATTGATGGTCGAAATCAATCCCTTCAGATACCTTACCACGAGCCACACAAAGAAGCACTGCCCCACGTCCATTACAACACGCCGTGCGATATGTTTCAAGAGCAAGCGATGTTTCTTGCGCATCAGGTGTCTCCACAAGGATGAGCTTATACTTCCAAACTTCATCCAAGATGCCCATGCCTTGCCACATGCTAATGATGGATTCCATGTAAAGGTAAGATGGAAAAAACACAACCATACCATCCGGGGTAATCTTTGCAAACTCAGTCAAAAGATTACCGTAGTTACGCACAACACTTGGCTCGTTCCGAACCTGGAAACTAGTTGAGATAGATGCTTGGTCGCTGCCTCGCGTAACAATCATAGGTAAGAAAGATCGCCTTGCAAGCGTCATGCTGTATGACTCTTGGACGACCGTGGTAAATCCCAGCATCTTCGGGTACATCTCTAAAGGAGATATTGTTCCTGATGTAATAATAACGCTCCCGAAACGATCGAAGACGGGCTTGATAGCAATTGCAGCATCTAAACAAGTAAAATGCAGAACGGGATTAGGTACTTCTGCAGTGTCAGACTCAAAAGGTTCGAGAATCAGCAAAAAGCCTTTCTCGTATGTTGCAACAAGTGTTGCAAACGTGGCGACTTCACGGAGGGCCTGATAGTCCTCAATATTGGTCAACTCTAATGTGCGAACCAAAGATGTGAGCCGCTCGGCACAGAAACGCAGCGGCTTTTTCTCAATGAATGTGTATTCTTTGAGGTGGGTAAGAAAAGATGAAGGTGTCTCCGAGATAACTTGGCGTACTTTCATACGCGTCTAATTAAATCTGTTAGTGCCATCCTTATATAAACGTATAGCAGACGTAACGATTCTTTTATCACTCAACGCTAGGCAATCAAACAACATTTACACGCAATCGAACTTGCCCTCAAATATTCAATGAACCTCTTAACAAAAGCGATGAAGTGCTCCGCTCGCCTAATATTGCCGGGTATGGCTTCTTTAAGAAGATCTTCGGGAAGGGCTTTTGTCATGAGGAATTATTGAATTAGTTCAGACTCCCTCCAGGTTTGCACTAATTCGTAATCCAAGGTTCACTCACTGGGATTTGCCATGAAGGCATCTTCTTGAAAAGCCTCATCTGCATCTCTTAGTCCCTGAACGAGCTTCTGATACTCGCTTTCAAGCAGCTTCTGGTCTGTTTCTCTCATTTCGTTTATTTTGCGCTCAAGATTTGACGCTCCCCTTGTGGCTTTTCTCAAGGAATCTTCCGTAATATCTGTGCTCAAAGACTCGATGCAAACGTTATCGATGTTATGGGCTTCGTCGAAAACGACGATGCAATCCTTTGACAGTTCTCTTGACACGCGTTCAGCAATTTTTGGGTCCAGCAGATAATGGTATGAATAAATGATCACATTGCAAAATTGCATCTGTTGCTCCGTCAGCCCAGAACTAATCACATGGGTTTTCGATTCAAAAGCTCTCGATTCAAATTACTCTTACCATGCGACGTGATGTGAAGTATGGGCATTGTTTATGCTCCTCGCCATAACGCAACAACCCGTCAAGTGTCCAAACACCATTCGGAACTAGATTGTGGGGCTCAAGCTTGTCAAGATTCTGGCCAAGGTCAGATATTTCACCCAAAATATAAGCCGCAGCAAATATCAAGCAGCATTAAAACATACGTCGTGATATATGCAAATGTCGACACTTTCACCACGCTCTCTTTTTTCTCTTATAAAACCGGCAGTCAAGCTGCGGCACCGCGCATCAACAACAGTGCCACTTTTTTCGCGCTTGACCGATGGGTGAAGACAAAGATTCTTTCGGCTGGTGAGACCGAGACCCCGAAATTCCTCCTCGTATCCCAATTCCTGGGTTCGGTACTTCATCAACGCTTTTAATTCAATAAGAGCCTTTTCGATTTCGGACATAGTTCCTAAGACATTGCAAACCCTCGGTTAAACAAATGTTTTTGGAGGCGAGGAGAGGAGATTCGCCGCAAATTTATTCAACATAATAAATGCAAATCCTGAGCCAAAGAAGTCATGGAAAATGGCAATCACTGACGGGAACAATATATCAGCTTTCGCTGTCCAGGGTAATGCTGTTGGTATGCAACAATAAGGGAGAGAAGCGAGATAGTCTTTCCCGTGCCTGACGGCATTTCGAGCACGCAGTGGCCAGTTGCATCGAGAGTTTCTATGCACGAAGGCGTAAGCAAACACAGCCAAACCCATCCCATTCATTTAGCTCGATGAGACGACAGGAGAAAAACCCAAATTTAAACAAAAAAAAAATTAGCCTTAACGATCTGAGAAACACATACTTTTTAAGTCACACATATAACTCCAAAAAGCTGCATTAGTTAAAGATCGAGTAGAAGAAACGGCGCTTCAGACCGAGCGGGGGATTGCTATCCAACTTACGCATATTGCTCTATGGTGACGATATTAGAACTTTTCCTCCGAATGCAAAATATATCGAGGACTGGACGTACCTGGGTAGATTCGTGGATATGGAAACAAAACAGGAAGGTCGCTATTGCAAACACCCAAAGTTCAGTATTACCAGTTCGTCCAGAAAATGGTGCCAAACTAAGATAAAAGGGCCAAATTTGTCTTCCTCTAAAAAAAATCCCGGTATGCTCACTCAATATTAAACTTCATTGTAGGTACCTGACACCGTGGTCAACTTGTAAATCGTAGTCAATAAGCTTTTATGGATTGCATTTGCACGTCGGATTTCTCGAAATAGTAAAAAAAAACCGTGAGAAGGTTTTTGCAACAGGCAGCTTCAGCGATCAAGTCAAATAATCCAATACTGAAGTTGCATTGCTCTCCGGATGGTGTTGTAAAAAAAAAATGTTGTCTCTGCATGAAGCAATCTGTCGAACTCAAGTAAGGATACCCTTATTACGACGTATTATTACTGGCCTTGCTGCACGATGCACGCATTCACGTGACGAGTGAATTTTGTTGGGTCGTTACCTCGCAATACTCGTAATGTCATAAGCAACCTAACAGTATGAGTATCCACTTGCTATATCCATATACACGTGACTAAGTTTAGTTATCAAGATAAAATATTTTTGGTGCGATACTTCTGGGGCTTGACTTTTCTTACTCTGACAAAGTTGATTCACCCGACGTGCAGAAAACAGGCTTGACGCGTATTATCTACCCTGCGAAGGGTTTCAAGCACGCGACAAGTTGTCTTGGACGGGAAGATTGAACTACAGTATACACAGCTGTAGGCGGCACTTTAAAGAACTGAATACTAGAGCATATAACTAAGTATGCAGTCCCGTTGCGTTCCGACATGAAGATAAAAAAACTCCGCTTCGAACTGTTCAGCCTCTCTTGCAACAGTTGTTCACTGTGGCAATGAAATAGTGCCTAGCACTTGTATATAGTTAAGAACCGTACTGTCTGTCACATCTTTCATAGAGTAATGGCTCACACTTCTTCAGGCGTCAGTTTCGGCCTATGCTTCCGTTAAGATATCGGTTGAGTGACAAACGTCATATGTGTTTAAACTGACCAGCACCAGCTCCTTGCTTGAAGAATTACTACGTCTACCGATCTTTTATTATCTGATTTCTAACAAAATGATTAGTATCTTGAACAACCACCGAGTGCCGCGTTTGATTCCTTGTGCTTGTCCTTATATGTAAATATCGAAGCACGACACACGAAGTATGACTGTTTAGGAACTTGAGATAAGTCAGTGAAGGACTTTTTAGGGAGGTTGCGAAGGAATTTTGCTATGTTGTTGCACTGCGTATTACGGCTACATGTGGTACGGCAATTCAATGTTGAACTAAAAGACTGAGCAGAGAATAAATCACACAACTTGCTGCATTCAACCAAAACATGTTTTACGAGTGTATAATACGGTGTATGTCATAAACTAAGAGTACTCCGTAATAATACTCCGTGTTGCTCGTTGACACGATTAGGGTTTTACAACGTCAAAGCGCATGGGATTGCATTGTCTCCGAGGCCCGAGCTCTCCAGTTGTGAGACCTTTTATATATATTTGTAGGCATACGATTGCATGTATGAGCCTGCCTGTTATTTTTTTTCCAATTGTTCACCAAAATATTTTTTAAGTCATTGGAGAAGAAAATTAATTTACAAACACATTTTTAAAGATACGGCGCAGGAAACGGGATCAGGTTAAGAAGATGAGCGAAGATAAGCGGTAGGTTACTTTACTTTCTTTATCGGTATACGAAGCACGATTTACATCCCAGCACTTTTCGCACTACGACTACCTTACATGTGACTTCTCAACATCCCAAGTGGACTGACTATATGGCTGAGGGTCTCGCTTCATTTTTTTCCTAGGCAGCTCTAACAGTTCTTCCCGCTACTCTTTTCGAGCAATTTTCTATTGTTTGACTATACACAACGGGCTGACGCCATCTTTAGGAAAAAAGTTGCTATTGTTGGGTCTGGATGCTCTGGAATTGCCGCGCTCTGGGCACTGAGTTGGACACATCATGATGTGTATCTCTACGAGGCAGCGGATCGTCTTGGCGGTCATACCAACACTGTAGATTGGCAACGAGGCGAATACACAACAAAGGTCGATACTGGGTTCATTGTCATGAACACAGCGACATACCGTACGTATGCGCTCTTTTTTTGTACAATCATTCTAAGTCTGATATTGACACTTCGCAGCAAATTTTACTAGGTTTCTCAATCACATGCATATTACACCAACTGCAACTTCAATGACATTCAGTGTGTCGCGGGATCGGGGAGTTTTCGAATGGGCTGGCACAACACTGAACTCGCTTTTCTGCCAGCGCAGAAATATATTTTCCCTGCGCATGTGGCGCATGTTATTTGATATCTTGCGTTTTAACTATTTTGCTCTCGATCTTTTGCATGGAGATGAGGAAATCAGCGAACCCATGGCAAACGATTTGTCGATTGGCCAGTATCTTGAACGGGAGGGCTATTCTGACTCCTTCCGAGATGATTACCTCATTCCCATGACCGCCGCCGTCTGGAGCACCAAACCTGGCAAATGCGCATTGGAATTCCCTGCTACTACCCTCGTGCGTTTTTTGTGAGTATAACTCCTTATAATTGCCGCGTGTTGTTATCAGTAACGCTTATTGGCCTCTTTTAGATGGAATCACCACCTCCTGTCGACCACATCACAGCGTCCCCCTTGGTTGACTCTCTCTGCCGGGGCAAGCTCATATGTGAAAGCTGTCACGGAAAAAATCCCAAACAGTCATCTATTTCTCAACTCACCTGTACGGGCCCTCACAAATGAACATAATGGGCAGGTGCGTCTTCACCTTGATGGCGGCCGGTATGAGATTTATGACCACGTTATTTTAGCTGTTCATGGCGACCAAGCATTTTCCCTTGTCAAATCTTCTGCTAGCCCGGAAGAGAAGAAGATTTTATCTTGCTTTAAAACCGAAGAGAATGTTGCTGTTCTGCATTCAGACGTATCCCTGCTGCCGTTGTCTCGCAAGGCATGGTCTAGCTGGAACTACTTGTCCCTCTCGTCTCACCTACCGCCGTTTAAGATCATTGACCAGGTGTCTTTAACTTATAACATGAATATCCTGCAACACATTCCGGTTGAAATCTTTGGTGATGTTTTGGTCACGCTTAATCCCTTAACCGAGCCAGACCCAGCCACGGTCCAGGGCCGGTTTATATACAGGCATCCACTTTATACAGCATCCTCCGTCAAAGCACAGCTTTTGCTACCACATATTCAGAACACCCGAGGTATCAGTTATGCAGGAGCTTGGACTAAGTATGGCTTCCATGAAGATGGTTTCACCAGTGGACTTCTAGTTGCAGTGGAACATCTGGGAGCGAAACTCCCATTTAGCATCATCGACTCTAAATTCAGCCGAGGATTAACTCCAAGGCGTGGCATCGTGGACCATGTTATTCGTGTCTTTCTGTGGTTCATACAGATTTTTGTGATTGGCATCTTAAAAAGGGTAATAGGCTCAACGCGTTTGGTCAAGGAGCCGCTTAGGCCAATGTCATTCTTAACCCATAGCTTACGAAATAGAAGAAAGGGGAAAACTGTATAATAGAATCATTTGACAGTAAGAACGACCTTTATTTTCCCTGTCCCAGCTAATGATTAAAAGGTGGTGTTACTCGCACATCTTATTTCGACTCATCAGAACTCAATTTTAAACTGGCCGCTTTCACCCCTTATCACTGGTTTCAATATCATCTTTCATAACATGAAATTAATGATGATTATAAGACAGATAATATTACTATTACCCTTTTATTAATATACATATCTCTCTCTATTGTGGAGGGATAATCATTATAATATTTTTTATATTTTTATATTTTTATATTTTTATATTTTTATATTTTTATATTTTTATATTTTTATATTTTTATATTTTTATATTTTTATATTTTTATATTTTTATATTTTTATAGTTATATTAATAAGTATATAACTTTTTAAATAATAATGGTTTATTAATTTATGTAGTAGCGGTGAAATAAGAAAAGTAAAAGAAAGAGAATAATAAAAATTAAACTCACATTAATAAAACTATGGTGTAAAACTAATAATATTATTTCTTATATGTGTTTATGTTTAAAGTAATAATTATTTTTAGTTATTAAATAATAAAAATCTTATAAATAATAAATAATAATAAATACACATAATATATTAAATCTAATAAATTAAATAATATAAAAAAAATATATATATAACTTAATTTTATTTTATAAAATTAAATTAATATTTATTTTATTAGAAATAATAAAGTTAACTTAAATAATAAAGCATAATATAAATAACCAATATGTAAAATTAAATTATTAAAATACTAAAAGCTTTAACGGTAATAAAAAAAATATCACTTCTAATTTTTATAACTCTATTTCTCTCGTGCTTCCAGCCTATCAATAGCAGACAGCTGTTTTATGGCTTATAAATTGTAATATTTTTCTCCACCATGCTTTTTGCCTTCCGCGCCCAACAACTTCTGATTAAACAACCGCATAAACCCGACGTCGACCTGTCTTCTGCCTTGGGTTTGGCCTCTGATATTTTAGATACCTTACTCGTCTTGATCTGCTTGTCATCGCCAAGTTCATACACTTTGCACCTTGCTCTGATATGTTTAATAACCTGCTTGCCATTATTACCGCGCGTCGAATATTGACATCGCTGACTATCATACTCCTTGATAGCTATTGTCTTTTTTTGTACGATCATAAAAGTCATGTCACGGAAAGGACTAAAGCAGTCCAAAGTTGCCTACATGCAAGAAGAGGATGACCTGGGGAATATTAACGAAGAGAAAGGCGTGACGTATGCTGCTTCTACGGTCAACAGGATGGCTAAGGAGAAAATGAATACCGGCAAAAAAAAATCACGGCGAGGAGATTCGCCAAAAGCTGCAAACGCTTTCACAGACTCCGATTCTACAATTCACCCACGCCGTGACTTGAGAGGGAAATCTACGACTCGACGGGAAATTTCGCCCCCCAAGAAGTCGCTCAGTCTGAGTCGTCACACGCCTAGGCATCCTCGAATGGTTCCCACTGGTGACGAAAACATTAACCGTCGCAAATCGAGAGATGAGCCATCATATTACGGGCTAGACCCCGCTGTTGTTGCTTCGGCTTCCCGGACTCGGTCGCATACAGCCGCTCCTTTACCCTCGAGTTACTGCGCACCTTCCCGGCCTCCTGTGTCGAACGCGCGCTATCATATGATGCAACCGCAGCCGCAGCCACAACCCCCTCCCCCGCCACCGTCGGTTCTACCGAATAACCACACTCTCACGACAGGTTACCAACCGCACAACTGGCAGGAGTCGACGCTTGTCAATTATTCTATGATGCCTCCTCATCTTGCAAATATACCGGCTCGAGCAACACCTCTCACATTCCAGTCCGATATCTCCACAACACCACATCTTCCACCACAAAAACTTCAAGAGCGGTTTAAACTTAACAGGCCTCAAACCTCTACTGGCCACCGATCTGTAGCCCCAACAGAGTACGAAAGCACACATGGCCAAAAGCTAGAAGAACACTTCCCGGACATCAGACGACTTTCCGTGAGCCACAAGCCTACCATCGATGCTGGCCGAACTGCTGCATTATCATTGCGCCCTCGGTCGGCGCGCCCTTCTTCGATCCATATGTCACCATTTGCACCTCCTCCTGCCCCTCCCCCCCAGTCTAGAGCTCCGCCATTTCCGTTTGCTCACGTGGATGATTCCTATACTCCTATGGAGAATGTATATCATGATAATTTGACGGCTTATGACTTTCCAGCGACTGCTCGCTATTCAGACCCCCGGTGCTTAAGCGTTAGTAGCGAATCGGTACCTTTTGACTTAGGATCTTTCCCGACAGATCTCGCCCGTTCATCCAGCAACCACGGAAGTTTTTTCCCCTCATCTAGTTTAATGTCTTCCGGCGGCGCATATGAGGACCAACTACGTCAGGCAGCCTCTTACCAAGACGAAGTTAGTGGTGGGGGTATGCGATTAACTGCCGAGGTGTTGCGGGAGGCTAGAACAACAGGTGTACCAAGTAGTCGGTCTACACGTAGTTCTGGGAGCCGTGACGAAAGCGACTGGCGTCAATCAGCAACAACGAGGTCTACACGCACAAGCAACGAAGAGGACCTTACTATTCGGGTCAAAGGCAACGCTCTATTCAAGTACGGGGACGCCGAAGTGCAGTGTATGGATGGGACAGAAATCAACATCACCTCCCGGGGGCCATCTTCATCCAGACGCGCTGTCAGCAGCGATAAATCCAGCTACGTGGACACAGATGATCGGCAAAGTAGATTTGAACGACCGGCCTTACACTCTCGTGTTAATACTTCTCAGGCAGCATCATACGCCCACAGAGCGCCAGCATCAATTGGTTATGCATACGGTGTTGGGTATGACTATACGTCGTCTCCTTTTATGGCACATCCTTCTAACAGTTGGGAATAACCTAAGTCTACCGAACCGCGTCAATTCCTATGGATTGTTAAGGCAGCATTTGTTAAAGTATTAGGGCAATTGCGTTGCTTAAAATGATATAACTACAATAACGATGACTTTAACGATGTTAACGATAATGATGAATAACGCTTTATATATATACCACTTTTTATTACAATTTTTTATTAAAATTTGTGCTTAAAAATTAACGTATCTTAGATATTGCAAAGATTTTTTTCACAATAGCAACACATCCAAGAATTAACCTTTAATGCAGGCTAAGCCTCGGTGCCTCTCCATTTAACAAGATTGTAAGATTTCAATAAAAAAAAAACCAATTACGTTAAACACATTAACACCCGAATGCCCGTTTGTCACAAATCAAACTCCCATAGACGTCATCACAGCTCCAATCAAGCCAGCCATACGGAAATGTAGCTCGCACTGACAATCAACCACCAAAACCATACAGTGTGCGACCTTGCCGCTTCAAAGCATAAACAACGTCCAAAGATGTCACAGTTTTTCGTTTCGCATGTTCGGTGTAGGTGACAGCATCGCGAATGACGCCCTCTAAGAAAGATTTTAAAACACCGCGCGTTTCCTCGTAGATCACTGTAAAAATTAGCTTACTGGTGGCATGGACGTGGGCGTGAGGCAGAAAACTTACTAGCAGAGATACGCTTGACACCACCTCGCCGAGCAAGACGGCGGATGGCCGGCTTCGTAATGCCTTGAATATTGTCACGAAGAATCTTTCTGTGGCGCTTGGCACCACCCTTCCCGAGGCCCTTTCCTCCTTTGCCGCCTGTCGTCTAGGTTAGTACTGGTGTGAAAGAGTGAACCGAGCTGCCAAATCTGTACTTACGTCCAGTCATTGTTGTATTCTTTAAGACCACGAAATGGTGTAAGTGTTGAGAAAGTAGCTGAGTCACCTGAATGTACAACGCAGTAACAATATTACGGCCTTAAGCTGGATTGATCAACTGGGGAACTGGCAGTCTTTAAATGCGAAGATAAATTAGTGAACCAGATCAGTGGCTGATTAAATGTGGGGATGAAATGCAGTAAAACTTGGGGTTCTGAGTACTCGTAGAAAATAAGAGGCCAATCATAATTGAGTTCGAATAAACAAATACCCGCTGTTGGGTTTAGTGAAGCGTTACGAGTTGAAAGATCGCAATTGGTCGTTGCCGTTTCGGTCAATACTAGGACATTGTACGAGTATCCACACTCAAACGTTCTCATTGAAAGTCTTACTTTTTACTGGATTTTTGTATGGGACAACGCAGCCACCCTTGAGTCTTCAGTAATAGCACAGAATGTCATAGGTTTCCTCTCGGACACGTAGTTCTTGTTGTAAAAGCTGACTCCATGTTTCTGACCGCACAACGACCACGCAAACATGCACGCTGTGTCTTGTAAAGCTTCACTCTTTGGCTGGAAGGCTGCGTCTCTACTCGTACATTATAAATCAAATCATGTGCGCATAACATAATAAATACAGGTGTTACAATAGCCTGTACGATATTGCATTGCAAATGTTTCTACTCCGTACGCCATCTTGCTCACGGCGAAGAGTTATGGAAAAATATGTACTCGTACGATTACTCGTAGGTATGGATATTCTTATTTTGCACAGCGACAATCTGACCAATTAAAAATCTGCACTTTTTATACCTAAGAGGAAATACCGAGTACTTTTGCATTGTCATGTGCAATGCGCGAAAGTGTTTGTCGGGCGTTCTTGTACTAATTTATTACGCGTTGGATGGGTCCACAAAGCACTACCAAAACGGTTATCGCCCATCTTTTCGCACGGATTTAAAAAGCGAAACAGGACCAATAAGCATTAGCCTTGATTCTCCATATTTCACACCCCCACTCCACACGTCCTAATCAGCCTGCATTGCCACTACTACAGCCATGCCTACTTAAACCTTTCTTCGCCCATCCCCACCAAACCCGTCTTTACTCTTCTCATAATATCATCGCTCCATTGCAAAATACACCAATTCATCACTTTTCCATCAATATATCATCAGTTCCATTGCAATTTTTTTTCTAAATCACAATGGCCCGTACTAAGCAAACTGCTCGCAAGTCTACCGGTGGCAAAGCCCCGCGGAAACAGCTGGCCTCCAAGGCTGCTCGCAAGAGCGCCCCGTCTACCGGTGGTGTGAAGAAGCCCCATCGCTACAAGCCTGGCACGGTTGCTCTCCGAGAGATTCGCCGTTACCAGAAATCAACAGAGCTTCTTATTCGCAAGCTACCATTTCAGCGCCTGGTAAGCAACAGTGTTCTTATTTTTATCCCGTGATTTTTGGTCGGCCGGCTAATGCGCAATAGGTGCGCGAGATTGCCCAGGATTTCAAATCCGACCTCCGCTTTCAATCATCGGCTATCGGTGCTCTGCAGGAATCTGTCGAGTCCTACCTTGTTTCTCTGTTTGAGGACACCAACTTGTGCGCCATTCATGCCAAGCGGGTGACGATTCAGTCGGTAAGTTAAAGTTTTCGATGTTTGCACTAAAGCGATATATTTACTAACCAATTAAACAGAAAGACATCCAACTTGCTCGTCGTCTCCGGGGCGAGCGCAACTAGATGTAGTTCGGGTTGGGCGGTCCGGCTTTACGGTGGTGATGACTAGGCTTTTGGAATGGGGTGCTTTAATGCTCTGGCGTTCTTGTATTGGGTGTGTTTTGGGTTTATCGAGAATCGAGAAATTTACATGAGGCTTTCGCTTTCTATCGAGTAGATTTGTTCTGCGCGTTGCTTTGGGTGCTGGCCTCGTTGCATGGGATTGGCATCTCGACGATTGGCCTGCACGACGAGTGAGTTAGGAAGAAACATGTCCGAGCTTCTCGTATTGCAGGCCACGTGGTCTTGATTTTAAAATACTATCAATGGGTATTGGTCATGATATGCACGCAGTATTATCCATATAAATAACAATGCTTGTACAGAGTGCTCATACGTATGGGTAACGATATTGCTAGCCTTTGCTGCCATTCTTCGTCACGTGATGTTGATTATATAATCTGTGATGTGCAAGGTGACCCGTCCGCACTATCGAAGAACAACTTAAAACTGCGTTTCCAGTCGATTAGTTTGGTTTCGTCACAGGTAGGAGCCAAAAGCAGCCGACGATAAAAACAAGACTTGAAGAAGGACGAAGCAGAAAGAATTTTCTTGGTTCCGGAAACAAGAAACAAGCATGTCTTCATCAGGCTATCACGGAGGCCAGAACGGCTCCGCTTCCAACACATCAGCAACTGTGTCTGGGTCAACTCATGCCACATCCAGCTCGCCTGCAGACTTAAACAAAATTGTAAGATTTAACACCTTCGCATGATTCCTTCACTATTGTGCAACAGCAGATAGCTACGGGCATCAACTACGGATGTAGCTGCCACCCAAGATGTACTACTACATCGGCTGTTTGATTCTGCTAGAGCTCTTCCCAATGCCACTCACAAATGACATCCAAATTACACATTGTATGGGTTGTACTTTTGCATCTGTTTGCTGGATTCTCGACGAGTTGTTTTCATGTTCCAAAAAAAGGCTGCACCTATGGCAGTATGGCTATCTATTCCTGTAAAAGTGGTTTTGTTTTTCCTCCCGTTTGGCAACCCTCGTGGGTTGATGCAGAGCATTCCCCTGGCTTCCATTTTGATTTGCTCGATATTGAGCAGCTAACAAACTCGCCATACAGGTCACTGATTACTTGCTAAAAAAAGGGTTCACCAAAACCGAAGCCACTTTCCGCAAGGAATCTGCTTTGGTGAATTCTGAGGGTCGGCCGATACGAAGAAGAGTCGACGAGATGGGCCCTGAACGCTACCTAAAGGCGTATCTTCTTTTGAGAAGCTGGATCGATAAGGGTCTAGACTTGTATAAGGTAGATTGCCCGCATGTCTTTTGCAGATCAATATTGGGACTCCGTTGACATTCTTCAGTTTGAGTTAAGAAGACTTTTATGGCCCATATTTGTTTACTCTTTTCTTGATTTGGTTGAGCAAAACTACATTGCAGAGTCGAAAAAGTTTCTGAGGGACTTGAGGATGGAGTTCGAAAACAGCCACGCCGATGACTTGAAGGCATTTGATACGATTCAGCTCCCAGTTCACGTCTTCGAAAACTGCACCAGCAAAGTCTATCGAGAACATAAGTACCGCATCCCGCTCAACCAGCATGTTAGTGGCCAATTGTTCAGCTTTCTTGAGCGACAAGAAGATGCGGGTGGCAATGTCATAACGCTGCTATTGCAAAGCTATTGCCAGATTGATTCTACCGCTCGGGGACCTATCGAACCATACAGTTTTGAAGCAATCGCGAACCAGGCTCGAAGTGAAGATCAAGACATTGTTGATGTCCAGGAGGGCGTCCCCGGGATGTTTAGTGGGTCGACAAGCCAAAACATGCTCGATATGCACTCGGCGCTAAAGTTAGGACCTTTGCCAATAGAGCCTGATCTTCGGGACGATATACGTCCTGCACTTGAGGAACAAGACTTTCAGCATCCTCCTACTGCGGGTGTACCAACCCTGGTAGCGGAATTTGACGCCAAGATTAAGCGAGAAGAAGCTGCTGATGGCCCACCTCGTAGCGAACTTCCCCTTCCCCCATCCAGGGCAAGGGACGTGGTCATGGAGATGCAGAAGGTACGCGAATACAGAGATCGCTTTCGCATCGAAAACAGGAGCGGCCGTGTTGGCGTACCAGTTTCGGTGTGTATGTTTACGTTTCATAACACGAGCGGTTGGTCAGTAACGATTTTCTATTCTTGTTAAAGCCACATTTGGAATTATCGTAACGATATGGTTCTGACACGTTCGCTCCTTTTTTAGCGTTTCTTCTATGGCCTTTTCCAAAGATTACCAACTCGTCGCCTACGGAACAATGGACTCATACATTCGCGTTTGGAGCGTAGACGGCAAAGCTTTAAAAAGCAAAGCAGTCGGAGACACGGGTAGGACGAATAACAGAAAGCTCATAGGTCATTCTGGGCCAGTATATGGATTGTCGTTCTCAGATGCTATTTCCGGACTAAAGCAAAATCCCTTCGATGAAAAAGAAGCGCCCATCGAAACGAATTCGAAACTTCTGCTTTCTTGTTCTGCCGATGGCACTGTTCGACTCTGGAGTTTAGAACTCTGGACTTGTCTGTGTGTATATAAGTCACACACCGGGCCCATATTCCGTGTGCTTTGGGGCCCCCATGGCCACTATTTTCTCACGGCGGGTTGGGACAAAACAGCGCGAGTTTTTTCCCAGGACCACGCATCTGCCCAGCGTCTCCTTGTGGGCCATAACACGAGCATATCTGCAATCGCATGGCACGCCAATGGAGCATACGTGTTTTCCGCCTCTGACGAAACAGATAAAACAATCCGCATGTGGTCTGTTATCAAAGGTGACTGCGTACGGGTTTTCACTGGTCATACAGAGTTCATAAGCTCGATGGAGTGTTCTCCGAACGGTAGAATCTTGGCAAGCGGCGACGCAGGGGGGCACATTCTTATTTGGGATATTGAAAAGGGCATCTGCTTAAAAAGGTGCCGTGGCCATGGCAAGGGTGGCATTTCCTCTCTCAGTTTCAGTGTTGAGTCGACTGTTCTGGTTTCAGGGGGCCTTGATGGGAGTGTTCGCCTTTGGGATATCGGTCTCTCTAAAGATTCAAGTAAAGCACAAACTTTACAAGGTGGGCGATCGACTGCTCTTCCGGGTCTTTCATCAATGCCACCAGCAGACTCAAACGGCGGTGCAACAGGCGACACGACTATATCTGGCGGATCTCAGGATCGAAGTATCACTGTCGGCGGACAGCCTGCCCCAGCAGCTTCTTCTACAACGGGCGTGGGAGTCGGAGCGACTCCAGGAGCTAGCGGTGTTGGGAAAAAAAAGGGAAAGGAAGTCATGACCACGCCTGATCAGATAAGCGCATTTTTTACGAAAAGATCTCCAGTCTTGCGCGCTGAGTTCACCAGAATGAACCTGGTCGTTGCTGGTGGATGTTTTGACGCATGAATTAATTTGCCGAGAACATTAAATATGCATTCCGCCGCAGCTCCGACAGCAGTCGAATCTACATAAACAAATGTGTGAAGACGTTGGATTTGGGCAGGCTACAGTCAGTGGACAAAAATAAAATGCGTGTCCAAAATTTTTTTTTAATGTATGACGATGATTTTTTAAGTCAATATACTTGAGCGAAACTGAGTTTTTTTTTTTTCGTGTGCAGCTATATAAAGGTCTTGCATATTGCACCTGTTTTAAAAATCAACCGAGCACGTTACTCGTAACAGCCCTTGCAAGCATTCAAGTATCCACACGAGTACATTTATGATTTGTTAAACCTTGATCTATAAGATGAAAGGCACTAAAAGATGGAACAAAGCCTTAAGCAGGTAAAAAACTGAATCTAAAATGAAAATTGGGAACAGGCTATATGCTGTGAGACAAACACCAATCCGCAGAACTAGGGCGGACGACAAGCAGACAACGCCATGTACGAGGAAACATAAACGGAATCTGTCAAAGACCAAGAGGGATATTGCTACACATTTAACGTAGTTCGTTATGTTGAGTATTCTCGCAAGAAAGAAGAGAAACAGCTAATGGGAAACGAGAGAAAAGCAAGGTAAATTTGACTGCGAGCCACGAGAGTGGCAATGTCGCGGGACTCGTACTTTTGGCTGAGGATTGGCCCAGTTTATCGTCCTCTCCATAGATTGGATTCCTGAGCAGTGCCATCAAGGTTACTATAAGCCTCCGTGCGCAAGTCAAGTGTGCCAATATCGAATCGCTTAGAGCAGCCATCATCCATATGTCTGTGATTTTGTATTAGATTTTTTTTTCAATCTTGGTTCGTCGATGTGTGCTTGGTTGTATCTCTTACCTTCTTAGCGTATCTTTGCGTGCAAACAACCGACCGCAGTAATCACATTTGTGATTACGCTCTTTCATATGCACACTCTGGTGATGCCTCTGCAGGTCTGTTTTGCGCACGAATCTCTTGCTACACCCAGAAACTGGACAGGGAAACGGATATTCTCTTTTGTCATCGTGTGTCTCCATGTGTGCTTTGTAATTGTAGCTGCGACTAAACAGTTTGCCACAACCTTTGATCTCGCACTGAAAGTTTGCTTCGTCCTTTGTCGTTAACCTCCGGGTTGGCCGCCTGGGCTTACCGTTACGTGTCTGCTGGTCTGGAGTTGTGATTGTTGTTTGCTGTTGCGCATTGTTGGGCAGAGAGAAAAACTGCTCACTGTCAGAAGCCGGCTGCCCCCATGTACCAGAAGACGCATTCTCTGTCAAAAATCCACCAGCAATGCCGAGGTTATTATCAGTGGTGTATATGCTGGCTGACTCGACTGGGTATGGTGCGTGGACTGGACGAGGGGATGGGTAGTGGACTTCCCCTATTCCTCGAGTGAAGTGAATAGGATTTTCTAGTTTCCCTCTGGATTCTGTCGACGGGCTAGGCATAGATGTGGGTGGCTGAGCAAACGGCACACTATGCCTTGATAATGATAAAGAGGTTGGCCGTGAGTAAGGGATTTCTTGGGTCGGAGCTCCAAGAAAAGATGCTGACTTGTGCACATGAGTATGTGTTGAGGCATAGGGGTCTTGAGCATATGCTGGTGACATGGGAGAGTTATACCCGCCGCCGAATGGATCATACTCGGCTGGGAGGATTGCTGGCATGGCCGCTGATGTGATAGGTGGTGTGTTAATCGTTAGTGTTTGGTCCCATTCGGGTTGACTCATGGTAGCCAGCGTGGACAGTGGAATGTCTGAATCTAGCGGTGTCATGGGGCAAACCAAGTCAGACCCATACAGCGATGAGGGAAGCCTGTATTTTTGGACTGGTTCTGGTGAGGGATAATCTAGAGAAGACACTTCAGAGGGGCAGTACGAGTTCGGCGGTGAAACGGGAGACCGAGAAAGAAGAGGCGTTGTGTCCATGACGGTTCACACTAGATCTGATGGGCGGGTTAAATAATGTGATTTTTGCTGAAAATGTAGCTCAAAGACGGGCACATTGCCCATATATATATGTTTGTTTTGTGTGCAAGTGTGCGAATGTGCCAGCGGGAGTGCGAGTGTTGGTGAGCGTGCCTGCCTGTTGTCCGTATAAGGGTACCTGGGTATGTGCAAGAGAGTACGCTTGTCCATACGTAAGTACGGATGTGGCTTTATATAAAGAGGTGACATATCACTGGGGGGCAAGAAGCCAGAAAATGGAAGGAAGGGGGTGCGTGCACTCGTAGGAATTTCTGGAATAATGGAAGAAGCCTTAAGGGGGGTGTTTTTTGTAGCGTTGCCTGGTTGTAAACGTTGCATTTGAAATACCAAGTCTGGACGGGCTTAAGGGCTTGAGAAGGAATATTTGTACGGAGTACAACAATTGGGTGTGAGTATGGTTTAAATAAAAGGGAATATAAAGGAAGAGAGCGAACATATTTACAAGGAGTACCATGAACGCTCTTACCTTGCCTCACGAACAGCACGAGTACGAGCCAAACCCAAGGACAGAGGCAAGACACAAAAAGTCTGAGGCAAAATAAAATAATCGAAAGTAGAAGTCAAGGCTTGGAAGGCAAAGAAAGAGCGTGCAGGCTCTTAGGTTGACAAGGATAGAGGACAAGATAGACGGATCAAGCACATTCCATCATGCTGGACTCCTAATAGACGGACAAGGCAAGTTGGCACAGAGCGGTCTGCAAGCACCCTTTTCTTAGCTCGTCAATGTACTTAGTGAGGCAAAATGGTAAGGGTTTTTTTTGGAGTTCTGAGGTCTGATTAAATCAGGACATACTGGTGGGGAGGCTGTTTTCGATCGTCTGGCATTGCCTCTCTCTGAGGGGCTTATTGGACACGGCATTTGAAAGGCTTTTGCGAGAAGGAAGGCTTCGACAGAGAACAAGCAACTCAATTTGAATCTGCTAGATTGTTGGGTTGGTACTATGCGGGCCGTGACCAGACTGATAGACGAGTTGAGAGTACTCAGCTGACTAGGGTGTGTAATAATGCTAAACGAATGTAAAAAA
This sequence comes from Raffaelea deltoideospora, assembly GCA_019925385.1. Taxonomy (NCBI): domain Eukaryota; kingdom Fungi; phylum Ascomycota; class Sordariomycetes; order Ophiostomatales; family Ophiostomataceae; genus Raffaelea; species Raffaelea deltoideospora. Next base: position 278 of record JADHKP010000004.1, on the reverse strand, counting down.
AAAAATAGGAACCAAATACCATGGAACCTCATAGCCACGACCATGTCAAAGGAGTAACCAGGGGATTATAGATTGGTTACCAACAGTTTCGCGCACAGCCAGTTAGTATGCAACGGACAACCAAAAATTGGCAACCCCCCCCCCCCCCCCCCCGACGAGGGTGGTAGAAGGACAAAAAAAAGGGGGGGGGGGGGGGGGGGGGGGGGGGGGGGGGGGGAAAAACGGGGTTTGCCCGGGGGCCTGGTGACCGCAAATTAAAACGCCCGTTGATAAAAAAA
>JADHKP010000039.1:202656-305357 GCA_019925385.1 Raffaelea deltoideospora | reverse complement strand
GCCGTCCGTCACAATGTTGTCCAGCACGCCCCGCAGACCGCGGGACGCGCCAGCCAGGCCCTGGCCCGGCGGTATGCCTACACGCCCGGCGCCTCCTCCAGATCCGCCCCCCACGCCGGCCCCCCCCCCCCCCCCCCCCCCCCCCCCCCCCCCCCCCCCCCCGGGGGCCCCCCCCCCCCCCCCCCCCCCCCCCCCCCCCCCCCGCTTCTCACCCTCTCTTCGCATTGCATGCTCTCTGTTTTCGTCTACACCGCCTCGAACAGCCCTCGGCCTTTCTGGCCAATACAAGGTAGATGTGACTCTGCTCTGAGGAAGATAAGAGGACAAGTGAATAGCAAAAAGCCAGCCAACAATGGGCCGATTCGTCTCCGTTGTACATGGCAGTTCTTTCTGTGCAGAGCCAAGCACGACAGATGCAGCTCTCTCTCGAATAGAAAGCAAGCTTACATGACGCGTTGTCCTCGTTAACTTGTGTATGGATACAATGCAGTGCATCTCGACGACCATGCCGCCTTGTTTCCCGCCCTGCTTCTGCCACGCCCGCCACTTGTTGTCTTGTCAGTTCTTGTTTTTTCGTCTCCGGCATTTCTTTTGCCCTTGATGGAGGGGCGAGGCAGGCAGCCTGCAGCTGGGCTTCCTGCAGCGTCACCCCAGTCTCGCTCCACGGCATTGGCCTCTCCTCAGCCACAACGCACAAACGCCCGAAGAACCTGTGATACTCGTACATGTCGTAATAAGCGTTCTCGTATGGGCGACCGCGGTCCAAACACGGACCTACCATCTCCCCGCCTCCCGAAAAAAAGAGGAAGCACACATGGGCCCAGTTGGTCCGAGAAGTTACTCCCGGGAGAGGAAACGCCAAAGAGAGGGTGGGAAAAGAAAAGCAAAAAGCGGGGGGGGGGGGGGGGAGCAATGGTTTTATGTTCGCTGTATGCGGCATGGTCGTATTTTGTCCCATCCGAGAAAGAGGGCGTCCACAGCCTGTCTGGTAGCTCTGAACGACCATGCACTGTGTTGTCACACGTAGCAAAGCGTTCAAGTAGACCTTAGAGCACTGCCGACGAGCCCGAGAGCATTATATAAAAGGTGCCGTTTCTGTCATTCCGTTTTTTTTTGGTTTGGTTCCCGTTCTACTTTGTCTTTTATCTTTGCCGTTCCCCCCCCCTTCTTCTATCCTCTCCTCCCGCCCCATCGGCCTGTTGCTTTTTCTTCTCTCTTGCAAGGTCTGATCCCCCGGACTTGTGTGCTTGGCGTTGAAAACACACCCTTCGGCCTCTGTTCTGCATTTTCACCATGAGCTCCTTCAACGAGCAGCAGACGAGCGAGGTCTTTTTGCGGCAGCTGGTGCAGTTCTGGTACAATGCGGCCATTGTGCGGAATCTGGGCGTGGCCCAGGCAGACCTGTCGGCCAACCTGACGCGGCTGCTGCGCCTTGTTGAGAAGGGCAACTTTGAGGAGCACTACCCCATCCGGGACGTCTCCGAGGCGGGCTGGGCCTTCAAGAACACCATGCTGGACAGTCTGGAAAAGGTCGAGGGCCAGCTGCAGCTGCCGCAGCTCAGCTCGGGCACCATCGCCGGCCGCCTTATGGCCATCACCATTGCCGTGTCGAAGCTGATGGCCCAGGTCAAGGAGGAGGGGGAAAACGAGCGGTCGTCGTCGTCGTCGGTGTCGTCGGTGTCGGTGTCGTCGGTGTCGGGCGGCAGCTGTGGCTATAATTTGGCCCCGGCCGCATTCCGGCCTCCGGGTTTTTACCCGCCGGGCTTCCGCAACGCCAACCCCAACACCAGCCTGATGACGCCGGCCAGCCGCGGCCCGCCCGGGTCGTATTCTGCGCTATCGACCGCCACCGGCGGCAGCAGCTTCCCCGGTGCCGGCATGGCCGTCCAGCGCAGCGGAGTCGTCCCCGCCGGGTCGGCCTCGGCCGGCTCGGCCGGCTCGGCCACGTCGGCCACGTCGGCGGCCGTCGTGCTGACAGAGATGCGCGAGGAGTACTTTTGCGGTCTCGTGCACCCCAGCCTGGTGACGGCCGACCAGCTGTTCGAGGCCATGCGCATGGTGGCGCCCGAGTCGGCCTTCCAGTACTCGCGGCCCATTCCCAGCGCCAACCTGCCGATGGCCGTCAGCATTGTCACCGCCTGGGGCCTGGGCTCCAAGGCCATGCAGATCCCCGCCAGCCGCCTCAACACGCTGACCTACAACGAGCTGCTCAGCGCCCTCGTCCTGTCCGGCAACGCTCTCCACCGCGCGCCGCCGCCCTCGTCCTTGCCCGCCAAGTCGCCGTTGCCGGCCTCGTCGGTCGCCGCGCGCGAGCCCATGCCGCCGCCGTGTCTGCCCGGCCCGCTGCCGCCGCTGCGCCACCAGGGCTGGGGACCGCCGCCGCCGCCGCCGCCGCCGTTTGTGCGACGCATGCCCGGCATGGCCGGCTTCCGCCCGCCGCCGCCGCCGGTCCCGTGGTTCCGATCCCAGATAGGTCCGAACAGCAACAACCCGCCGTCCACTCGGGCAAACCGCAAATCCAGGTAAGATAGACGGCGAGAGCACATGATGGACAATAAAAAAAAAAAAAAAAAAAAAACTAACGCCAAGTCAGAGCCTATGACTCGGACAGCGACTCTGACAGCGACGTCGGCCACTGCAAGTCGCAGAAAAAAAGCTGCTCCTGCTGCCATGCCGGCAGCGCCAAGAAGAAGACCAAGAACAAGAAGCGTCACAATTCCAAGGGCGACCGATGCCGAACGGCCTCCCCGTGCGCAAAATCCAGCGCCGCCGGCTCCGGGTCCGACTCCGACTCCGACTCCGGCAGCGACAGCAGCGGCAGCGGCTCAGACTCTTCGGACAGCAAGAAGAAAACCTCTGCTACGAGCTCCGACGCCAGCTCCGACTCTGACTCCGACTCCGGCTCCGACTCCGGCTCCGGCTCTGGCTCCGACGCCGCCACCATCTCTGGCTCGGACTCGGACTCGGGCTCCGACTCCGATTCCGACTCGGACTTTGAAGATGTCTCAAAGAAAACCAAAAAGGCAAAGGCCAAGAAGGCGAAGCAGGCCAAGCAGGACAAAAAGGCCAAGAAGGCCAAGAAGATCGAGAAGGATCTGTGCCGCAAGTGCCGCCACACCCTGCGCGACTTTGTCGTCGTCAAGGCATAGAGCCGGGTGCTGTTCGACGCAGCGTGTCTGCACCCTCCTTCTCACCGCGTATTGAAGGCTACAAAAGAAGTCCACATTTCGAGTTGGTTAAAAAAAAGGAACAAAAAAAGAGTGAACTCTCTATGACCCGATTCACTATCATTAACTGACGATTCGGTCATAGCATTCCGTCTTTCTCCGCGTCATACCTGCTTTTTCTCTGATTTTCTCTGCCTTGTCTTTTTTTTTTTTTTTTTTTTTTTTTTTTTTTGCCTCCAGCGATTAATGAAATGCTTTTGCTCTTTGTTTTTGCTATTACAATCTGCCCATTGTCATGTCCCTTACCCTCCAGTCTACCGAAAATGGCGACAGAGTCTACGTCTGAATTCAGGTATGAAATGAAATGAAAAAACACCTCAAGACAGCAAATTCCATAAATGAAATGAAATAATACAACACACCTCAAGACAGCAAATTCCATAAATGAAATGAAATAATACAACACACCTCAAGACAGTAAATTCATAAATGAAATGAAATGCAATACAACACACCTAACACACCTCAAGACAGTAAATTCCATATATGAAATGCAATACAAAACACCCAGACAGTAAAATTTTCCATAAACCCAAACCCGATGTCGTTGTCCAGGAACATGCATCCTGCTGCTGCCATGGACGTTCAGTCTCAACAGAAGTCTGCCCTCTAAGCAGAGTGATAGCCTTCACCACCGTCGCTGAGCGCCCAGTCCACATCCCCACCCTGTGGCCGCGCGCTGGCGTGGTTTGCCGTCATCGCCGTCGTAGCCGTCATCGCCGTCGTAGCCGTCGTAGCCGTCGTCATTGTTGCACCAGCAGCCGAGCCGGCGGCAGTGGCAGCACCGTTGAGTCGATCGCGGTTGCGGCCGTTGTGCTTGGGAGAAGAAGAAGCGTCCAAGCGGCTGGCGACATTCACGCCGTTGACGCCCCCGGGCCGGCCGTAGTGGGATAACGGCAACTTGCGTGGGTGATGGGATCGCTGCCGCCGCAGAGAGGCACGTCGGCCGGTGGCCGTCGCCGTTGTCGCCGGCGTCGGCGGGCGCACTCCTGGCGAACGGAGCAGGGCCGCGAGGCACTGGGGATGCACTTCGCCGCAAAGGCCGTCAGCTGTCGGCGTCCACCAGCCGGCACTCACACTCGCGTCGTGATGAGCCGAAGATGCCGGAGATGCCGAAGGTGTCGGAGTCGTCGCTGGGTTGTTCAAGCTTGCCTCGAGAGCCAGCAACATCTTCATCCGCTCGTACATGCTCTTCAGCCGGAGGAAGACGGCGACAATGACGGCAGTGATGATGCAGCTGTCCAAGAGCCTCTTCAGGAGCTCCACAAGGTCGTCGTTGCTCAGAGGCATCGTGTGGAGGTAGCAAGGGGTTGAGACCGGCACACGCAGAGGATATATGGTCGGAGACACAGGCAAAGATATGTGGTCCAAGACGCAGGCAGAGAGATATGTGGTCCGAGATACAGGCAGAGAGGAATGTGGTCAGAGATACAGGCAGAGAGATATGTGTCCGAGACGCAGTCAGAAGTGTAGCCATAAACGCATGCCAGCAATCTGGAGAAGGAGACTTTGGCAAAAAGGCATTCGAAGCAGAGTTCAAGCATAAATAAAGCGTGGAAAGAGAAAAGAGAACGAGCCCAGTGGAATCTAAAATTAAAAACAAAAGTCAAAATCAGTGAATACATCGCAGTCGTGGTGCCTTGGTTTTCCCCAATTCACTTCAGTTCAGACGCCCTTGCAGCCAGATCTCTCTGTTGCTCAACCCGTACGAGTACGCATCTCAATTATTGTACTTGAAAGCAGTCGCTAGAAAGAAGCATGCATCGAATCTTTCAGTCTATCGCTAGACACACGCTCACGAGAAACAGCATAGGAAATATTGATGGGTCAAAAACGACGTCAACGACAGCAAGAAACCAACCGAGACATATAGCTTGTCTCCCTTCCCATCTGCCATTATAGGATAGCCCCGACCAGCTCGGCGCCGGCGGCAAAGCCCACGCCGGTGACAAACGCATTGCCCAGCTTGCCGCCAATCTTCTTTCCGCTGGACCGCATCTTGTCGCTGCCGTCTGGCGCGGGCGGGGGCGCGCCCACCGGACCAGCCGGAGGAGGGTAAAAGCCACCGTTGCCACCGTTGCCTCCGTAGTAGCCGCCGGGCGGCGGCCCGTTCGGCGGAGGGTAATGCTTCTCGTCGTACTGAGGCGGCTGGCCGCTGGGCGGTCCGTAGTAGGAGGAGACAGGCTGGTGGCTGTTGCTGTAGGATGGCCCAGCCGCAGGAACTGGCTCGCTGTGAGTGTTGCTGTTGTTGTTGCTGCTGCTGTTGTTGTTGTCATTGTTGTCGGCGCCGGCCGTGGGCATGTGTCCGCTGCGCTCCAGTTCCATCAGCCGCGCATCTGGCTGCACATACAGGCGTGGAAAGATGCCGATCTCGCCGGTCCGGTCGTTCTGCCCCAGCCACCAGTCGTCGTTGACCTTGCTGAAGACGGAAATGTGGTCGTCGCGCTCGAACGCGAGATCGCCGTCGTTGGTAATGTCGTAGCGGTACTTGCCCCGGGCAAACCCGATGGTCGTGTGGCCAGAGCTGCTGCTGTTGTTGTTGCTGTTGCTGTTGCTGGTGCTGTTGCTGGTGCTGTTGCTGGTGCTGTCGTATCGCTCCGCCGCTCGGCCGCCATGTGCCGGAGAAGCGCTGCGGGACTGCGCGTGCAACGATGCAGCCGACGTCGGGGCCGCCAAGCCGGCCGTTGCTCGTTGCTGGGCTTGGGCCGTCGGAGGTGCCCCCGTCCGGAGATTCCACTCCGGCGGCAACAGGCCGTGGATCTCGTTGAAAGCGTCGTCGCTGAGCGCTCCCCGTTCGAGAAGCGCCTCGAGTTCCTGTAAGCTTGCATCAGCCAGCGTCTCTTCCGGGATGGGGGTGGGCTATCAAAAGGCAACGGCCTCTCCTTTCTCCCTCCTCCAAAGCTTCTTACGTTTTTGATCGTCCTCAGCGAGCGATTCACTTCCATTGCCTTCTGCCGCGTCGACTCGCTGCCGCCTGCGGCGCCCATGGAGGCCGGTGTATGATGCATGGTATCTTTAAAAATATTGTCGCTGAGAAAAGATAAAGGACAAGGAAGCGGGAAAAAAAGGGGAAAGGAAAGGCAAAAGTGGACGTGCAAACAGGTGAAAGCCCACTGTCCTGAATTGCTAGTGCTGTAGACGACGCCTGTGGCAGTGCAGTTGCCACAGTTCTCAGATGCGGCAATGACAAAAAGTCATGTGCCGTGTTTATAAGCACATTACTATGTATCCATACGCTAACCACTCCCGGGTATTATGGGTCATTTTTGTACCAGTAATACAATGCATTACAGGCGGAGCAGCACTGCGTCAGGGCGCGTTTTGCGCCTGGGCTTCAGTTCCTCCAGCGCTCTCAAGCATCCTCAGCACACTCGTCACAGGTTTTTCGCCCACATACTTACACCAAGCATGCCATCCATTCTGGGTTGCCAAACAGGGCACAAGCAACCTCTCGACGATAGCCCGATTAGCAGAATACTCGTACAGAGTCGCATGGGCGTAATTCAGTGTGCTAAGCGGTACGTGGGTTTGCTTGGGCGTAAGACGCCGTACTCTTACATGGTTACTGTTGTGCACTCTAGCGACGCATCCAGACCAATGATATAAAGCGTCCGTTAACCTCATCGCCCGCTAATATCCGAAGCAGTGTGGTCTGACAGCTCAGCATTTCTCGTTCACTGCGATAATGCACGACATAACGGCAATTTCATCAAGAGTATTCTTGTGTATGAACACTGATAAGATTCATTTATGTACGAGTATGGCAAAGAGGGTGGCATAGCATTTACGAGTACTCGTGTTCCTTCGCCATGCTAATATATCGTATACATGTACGGAGTGCGAGGCAATACCTTATTTTACGAGCAATGACCAATCGGGTTGGTTGGACGTTCAAAGTAACTATTAGTACTCGAACATGAGCAAGGCGTATTACTCGTAAAGCGGCAGAGCCAGACAATTGTAAGCTGCTGCGTGCAACGTGTGAAGTCTTGGACTCCTTACTCGCACCTTGTACGAGTACCAGTAGTCGCCCAGAATAGAAGGCGGGGCTCAGCTCAGTTAGTGCCCAGGACAGCGTGCGGACCTGCACTTGTCCCCTGTCCCCCATGATTGAGGAGCACCGGTCTTGAGGTCGTTTCCACTCTTCCTTACTTCCCTTCCAGCCATTCCATGCCATCTCTCCTTTGTGAGAGATAAGATATCTCCAGCAACGCCATCACCGGCCTCCTCCTGTCCACTTCACCTCTTTTATTTTTATTTTTATTTTTACATCTTTTTTTCTGTCACGAAACATTTGCTTTTCCTGGTCGTCGGCGCTTTGGATTCGCCTTCCCGCAGTCGCTTTTCGTCGTCGTTCCGTCGTTTCCTTCCACAGCAGCACAGCAGTTCTCGTACAGCGACACAAAGAACTATCTGTCTGGCCTGGCAACCGGCTACCTGCTTTTTTTCGGCTGTTTCGACTGTGTCTTTCAATTTTTTTGTTTTCAGTTCTGGTTTTATTCTGTTTCTCCTCCTTGCCGCTCCCCGCCACCGTCAGCAAATTGTCGACAGGTCGTCGCCGCTTTGCTCTGGTGATCTGAACTTGGCGAGGAGGGTGGTGACACCGACCGAGCTGGGCTCAACGCGAGGCCAAGGTCGGCATCATGGCGGCTTCGTCTGCGGCGCTGTTGGCCCGCGGGATGATCAACCCAATGAAGCCGGCGACGTATCCTGTGATTTTGGGCGAGGACATCCGCGGCAATGGCGAGGCAGCGCCGACTTTTACCAGCATACGATGTACGTTGTGCAACTTCTGTTTTCTTTTTTTCCGTGCTATCGGCACCCTTGTTGCTATCCGCTTTTCATCGTCTTTTTTTTCTTTTTTTTTTTTTTTTGCTTTTCGCGTACTGTTCTTTCTGCTCTTTCTGTCTGTCCTTGCACGCATTATGCTAAGACCCCCGGGAAACAGACAACTTCAAGCCGAAACAGCTCACCGAGAAAGACACAAAGCACACGCCGACGCTGGCTGCGAGAAACGGCGAGGACGGCGGCGGCGACGACGACACGGCCGAATATGAGATCACATATCAAGACGACAAGAGCGGCGGCCGCTACGTCTATGCCGGCACGCGGGTGGCCAAGGGCAGCAAGTACGTGCTTGTGTTTGACTCGAAACGGAAGCTCTTTATTTTGCACCGGCTCGACTCCACCTTTGTCATGAACTTGACCGAGACGCCATCCAACCCGGATGCCGAAGCGCTCAAGAAGAAATTCCCGCACATCAACGAGTCCACCCGCCGCTGGCGCAACCCACGAGCCGCCGGCTCCGCCGCCGGTCTTCCGCCGAAGCGCTCTGTCTTCAAGAGTTCGGGCCCTCTGCGGCCCATGCAGAAGAAGCCGCTGCCGCGACCGGCACCACGGCCGGCCTCCGTCCTCCGGAGCCCACACGAGATCGCCAAAAAGCGCGACCAGAAACGGGTCACGCTCGCGGTCCCGCCTGCCGACCAGGACCGCGAAACGAAAGCAGCCAAGGAAACGAGGGAGATGCGGGAAACCATCATTGCAAAGGCGGCTCACGACAATAGCAGAACGCCAGATCGAGATCGAGATCGAGACCGAGACCGGGACCGGGACCGGGACCGGTCGGCTGCGCCCCAAGATGCGAGAGAGGCGGCGCTGCAGCGGACAAAAGCAGCAGCATTGGTGACACGGCCCAAGGAAGGCAGCAAGCTGGCCAACGAGACCAAGGCGTCTCCCGACGCCAAGACGGCCAAAGACAAATCCGCGGACGCCAAGGACCCCAAGACGGCGAAAGACAGATCCAGCACGAGCGGCAACGGCAGCGGCAGCGTTGCTGCCAAGGCAGCCGTGGCCCGGTCACTGCCGGACAAGGCTCGCGACGACGTCGGAAAGCAGACCAATGCTACGGGTGCGGATGCGAAACCGACCAAAAGAGAGCCGCTGGCAGCAGCAAAGCCGAAGGGCCCCGATGGAAAGTCCAAGACGGCCGCTGCTACGGCGGCATCCGCCAGAGAAAAGACGGCCGCTGCTGCCCGGGGGAAGGGTGGGGTGCGGGCCAAGGACTCTGGCCGAGACGACAGCCCTTCCCGCAAGGCTGGCAGCAAAGCCGCCGCCACCCAGAAGTCGAGTGCTGCGTCGTCGCTGCCTCTGCCTGCTGTGGGAGGAGCGCCTGAATCGAAGACGAAACAGAAGAAACGCGGGGCATATGACGCCGAGGAAGAGGAAGACGATGACGACGACGACGACGACATTGGACTGGTCATCGAGTATCCCGAGGGCCCGGCGCCGTCCGCCTATCAAAGCGGGGGCAGCGGTGGCAGCAGCGCACAGAGCGGCGCTCGATCGTCTCCGTCTCTGCGCCTGCAGACCTTTGACGAGTTTCAACGCCGTGGTGGCGCGGATGTGGATGACATTGGCGCCGACGACGAAGACAACGACGACGACGACGACATGGAAGGTTTCTGGGACCCGACAAAGGAAGACTCGGCCACGGCCCCTGCGCCTGCAAGTGCTGCCGCGTCGTCTTCGGTGGCCGGCCGCGCACCTCCAGCGGCCTCTGGGACCGACGGCGGCGGCGGCGGCGGCGGCGGCGGTGGTGACGACGAAGTCGACGAGCTGGAAGAGGCCTTGCTCGAAGAGCTGAACCAGGAAGAAGAGGAACGGCGAAAGAGAGAGGCCGAGCTGGAGGCCGAGCTGGAGGCGGCCTTTATGGAAGGGAGCCAGAGCGAAAGCGAGATCAGCGAGGAGGAGTGAGAAGAGTGCCAACGTTCAAACCGAGCTCGAGCGTAGACGGAGGGGAAAGAGTGCTACGAAGCATTTTGTTACTTGTGTTTTCATATCAAAAAGCGTGTTCTGAAATAAACCTGCAGGCCCTTCTCTCTCTTGCCCATCCTCCCTTTTTTTGTGCGCATATCAGTCTATTTGGTTTTGGATATCAGTCTATTTAGTTTTGGCAATGTGGATAGCGAGAGTTAAAAAATCAAACGGGACATTGGCAGAGGTCTACAGGCAGTGTGAAGATAAAGAAAAGGTGACTGTAAGCAATCACAATTGACTTTGGACTTCAACAAACTGGCATTTTCGCTCATGTGGAAACCTAAGAATTATTAATACCCCTCGTAGGCAATATGGCAGATGTGTGATTTGCATATTCATGCTTCGTCTTTCGGAGCTGCGTTGTATTATCAGTAGTAAGGATATTATATCCATATGGCAAGCTAGGCTGAGCTGCCAAGAAAGAGCCGGCTTTGGATGTGACTGGTGAGGATCGGCCGCGGAGAACCGGCATTGGAGATACGTGTTACCAAGATCTCGTGGCCTAAATCCACTCCAGACGCAGATGCTGTTTGGCGCCTTTTGATTTGTGGCTTGTGGAGATGGAGAGAGATGGCGAGTCCCATGATATGGCCTGCATGTGGGCGTTCCCATGCGAGCCCTTTGTCCCCTGTAGCCCTAAAACGTGTCCTGTCAACTGGTTACCGCCTATAACTGTGGATTATTAATACCTGCTAGCTGCTTCTCCAGCAGCTGTCTTATTACCTACTCGTACCTACTCCCTATTACTTTGCACATCTTCCTCCGCCCCTTCCTTCTTTTCAGGAAAAAGTCAGGAGAAGCTCATCGGCCTTCTTCTTGCGGCCTGTGTTCGCAATCACCGCCCTTCTCTGGACATCGTACGAGACAGCGACCCATTCCCACTGGCTCTGCCCCCCCCTCCCTCTCCGCGTCTTCCGATTTCATCGTCGAGAACTTTGGCCAAACGTTGCACCAGTCTCCTTTTAGCGTCGTTTTGTGGTCTTTACTAACTGGAATGGACGCGGACTACTTTAGCGACCCATCAATACGGCCCCAAAAACGACGAAAGCAGAAAAGAGACAGAGAGCCTGTTCTCGAACCAAAGCCATCCGATCTCCCAAGCACGTTTGCGGAGCAGACCATTCGCGCACGCAAGAGAGACCGGCTCGGATGCGCTGAGCTTGTTTCTCCCTGTCTTTGCTTGGCCTGCCTTACCAGCCAAGACCGGCACTGACTGGCTCGTCGCTCTGAAAGGAAAAAGAAAAAAAAAAATCGAATACAAAAAAAAAGAAGCATTCGGGGTAATACAAAGGCAGTGCGATCAACCCGCCACGATCGAAGTGACGAGTAATACAGCTTGGCTCCGCACAGCATACGAGTACACTGGCGCACTCTCGGAATACCATCCTACCATCCTCTTGCCAAATCCAACCCTCTTCTTTTATCCGCCACTCCCTGATTTCCTCTCGCCGGCTCGCTCTCGCTCTCGCGCTCTCGACCTTTTTCTCTCTCACCCTTTCTCTTTCGCTACATTGCATGGACAACCGCGCTAGTTTTAGCCGCATAGTCAGAACCGCCGACGAGTCTCTACTCGTAAAGCCGAGCACTTTTGAAGTCGCCACGTACTCCTCCACCCTCCCTACTCCTCCTCGAAACAGAAGTCACAAAAGAGAGCTTTCCGTCTTCGTCTCTATCGCCATCGCTCGACATCGCACCAAGTCGCTCTCGCCTCCCCGCTCTCTTTCCTTGTCTGTCTAGTCGCAGTTCCACTTGCGGTCGCAAAGCAGAGCGCGTGTCGCATTAAGCTGGGTGGAGGTGTGTCCGGGTTGCAGAGGTCCGCGCGGCCACTCCAGTGCCGGGTCGCTCTTCAGTTTCGTTTCGGTTTTTTTTTTTTTTTTTTGTTGTTTCTTGGACCCGTTCGCTGCGTGGCCCTCCTCCCCATGGTATGAATCTTTGCTGCTGCTGCCACCCAGCATCTGGGACTCCCAACTGGTGGAGCAACGCGTCGATCGCGAGCAGCCTCCAGACTCTGCACTAGAAAGGCGCTTACGAGTACTTTGGGCTTCTCCATCATGGCATCTCTTCGTAAGTCACCAAGTCGCCGTTGAAGAAGAAAAAGGGGAAAAAAGGCCGCCGGGTTTTCGGTGTTTTTGCGTCATTCCCCTTTCCACTCTGTCCTTTTTATTTCCTATATCTCCTATCTCCTTCCGCCCCCAAAGTTCCTCTTTCTGCCCAAAGCGTGTTCTTCGTTTCTCTTCTTGTATTCCCCCCTGCTGCTGCTGGCATTTTCCAATGGGCGTGTTGCTGTGGCTGGCCGTGGCAGGCTAGACGGCGTTTTGGCATTGTCTTGTGTGCTGTCGAGGCAGCGATTGGAGGTGCAGGAAAAGCTGCGCTTAGTCGTCTTGGCAGTCCTGGCCGTCCTGGCCGTCCTGACGGTCCTGGCATCTCAGCACAATGCTGCCATTTACGGTGCCCAAGACGAGCAAGGCCGTGACTGACCTGGCCACAGTTGGAAAATCCAGAAAGCCGCGGTTTGAGCTTCATCTCAAGGTTAGTACGATGCAAGAGCGACCAAAGATTTGATAGAAAGCAACTGCGACGCCAGAGCGGCCACAAAGCAGACGCAAAGGAGCAGGAGCACGTATGAGTACTAACTCGGGCTGCTAGATCTACGACCTCAACAATGTCCCACTCGTCTCCGGCGTGTCCATGGTCAAATGGCACCTCCCGCACAGCATCCGCAGCGAGCACCGCGGGCGTACGGGCAAGCACCCTGTGATCAACCACCGCGTCGAGTACAACTATGCCAAGATCGTGTCGCTGCGGCTGGTCGTCGACCGCAGCGGCCACCTTGCCGACTACCCGATGGAGTTCGAGGTCACGCAGGAGTTTGAGAATGCCAGCTCCGGCCGCGACGAGAAGATTGTGCTTGGCAAGGTGACGCTCAACCTGGCTGAATATGTTGCCGAGAGCGAGGCCATCACGCGCGACGTACGGCCAGGCACGGCGGAGTCGCGCGGCGGCGTTCCGGTGTACGACTTTGGCGGCGGCAGCAGCGGCAGCGGCGGCGGAACCTGGCATTCTCGCAAGCGGAGCTCGTTGAGCGGCCGAAGTGCAGCCGGCAGCCTAGGCACGTTTGACCCGTCGCAGGATGGCTCGACGGTGTCGGCGGAGGGCTCGACGGCGCCGTCGTCGAATGCATCGGTTGTGGAGGACGGCGTGGTGCGGCGGTATCTGATGCAGGACAGCAAGGTCAACAGCACGCTCAAGATCAGCGTGCTGATGGTGCAGATTGACGGCGAGCGCAACTTTATTGCGCCGCCGCTCAAGACGGCGGCCGTGTTTGGCGGCATTGCGGGCGTCGTGGCCGGCGCCGAGGCGCTGACGGGCGGCGTCGTGGTCCAGCTGAGCGACGACACCGACGACACCGAGGCCGGCGCCGGCGGACTGGGCCGCCGGTCGCGCGCCGCTGGCAAGGTGCACGACGCCATGGAGATCCAGGACGTCTATCGCCGTGCCCTGGCGGCTTCCTGGGCCTGTCAGCCGGACGAGCTGCCGGCGGACGAGTGCGTCGAGGACATTTTCAACGGCGGCGACGGCTTCCGCCGCGTTTCGGCCCACGCCAGCCAGCGGCCGTCTCACGGCGGCGGCGGCGGCGGCGGCGGTGGCGGCAGCGACTATACGGGAGCCTCTGGCCGAGGACCCGGCTCGCTGTCGCTGGGATCTGTGCTGGAAGACTCGGGCTCCTCGTCGTCGCCCACGCGGTCGACCATGGCATACTACGACCGGGACGGCGATGCCGTCACCATTGCCAGCGCATCATCCGAGGGCAAGCTCTCGGCGGCAAACGTCGCCCCGGCGGCGACCAAGGCACCCATTGCCCGCAAGCCGCTGGCGCTTCGCCTGCCGCTGCGGCGCGGAACTCGCCAGGACAGCCGAGGCAGCCACAGCGCCGGGGGAGATACTCGGGACCGCGGCAGCCAGCCTGCTGCCACTTTTGAAAGCGGCGGAACCAATGCGAGCGACAGCGACGGCAGCGGCGCCGCCGCCGCCCCGGACGCGCCCGGAAACCACAACGACAGCGGCGGCAGCAACAACAACAGCAAAAACATCAACAACAGCAAGAGCTACACCAGCGACGATAGCAACAGCAGCAGAGGCAATGGCAACGGCAGCAGCGGCGACACATACGACGACGCCAGCAGCAGCAGCGGCCCGGGCAACAACGCGACGCTGCGCGCCAGTGACGTGCGCCGGCTGCGCGGCGTCGGCGGAAGCAGCAGCCATGTGTCGTCTCTCTTCTCCCCAAACAGCCACGCTGCTGCCGCCGCCCCGGCAACCCCCCCTGCCGCGTCGCTGGCCCAGCACGGCCGCGAAGACAGCGTGCTCAGCGACCGCACCGTCACGCCCCCGCGCGACTGGGACCCCATTGGCGGCAGGAGCAGCCACAGCAGCCCCACGCCGCACTCAGCTTCCTTCCACACAGCGCCGTCGTCGCTCCGGAGGGACGTCAGCTACGGCAGTGCTCTGGGGTCTATCACCGGACACCGGGGCAGCAGTGACCGAGGCGGCGGCAGCGGCAGCGGCAGCGGCAGCACTGCTGGGGGGCCCGGCGGTGGCAGCAGTCGTGGCGGTGGCGGCGGAGGTAGCCGCCGAGGAGGCGACGAAGGCAGCCGTGGCAGCGGACCTGAAAACGACACTGCCACCCGACCAGCAAACATTGTGGATGAATACGAAGTCCGCGAGAACTTTGTTGCGTGGCACTTGCCAGGGACGGTTGTGGCGCCGTGAAGCAATCGATGTTTTGTTCTCTTTCGTTCTTTGTGTTTCTTTATGAGGTATTTTGGGGGGGGGTTCTACGAGTATAACCAACAACGGGGTAGGTATTTTGTTATGAGTTATGCCATGCGAGGCTAGACGGTATTACATTGAGGAAGCAATTTCCTGGGGGGAAAACTGATTATATAATAAAGTTTTGTTTGCTGTGCTCAGCCCCACCTGTGCCCCCAGCCGCTGTAGCTCTGGTCCTATCTGCCCCTGAATCTACGATTCTCGTAAGCCACAGCAACAGCCAGGAACGTGACAACGGCGAGATGCTGTGAGCTTCATTTTGCATCGTCAGCCTCAGAGCAGGTGAACGTTCGCTCGTTTTTCCTGGCCAGTGCACGGTCGTTCTTTTCTGTGCCGACCATTTCCACTCCTTTTGTTTGTATTGTTTTGTCTTTTTTTTTTGTCGCTTTGGTTTGTGCTCGTCTTGATTTTGTTTCGTTTCTTTTTAATTTGGCTTTGTTCTTGTCTTTCCCGCTCTCTTACCAACCCGCCAAACCGACCCGGCATGCGTTTCTCACTGGTGCCGGCCCTTCTCGCGGCCTCCTCGGCAGCGGGGGCGCTGGCTGCGGGCACTCTGGGCTTTGCTCTGGGCGACAAGAAGGCCGACGCCAGCTGCAAAGCCCAGGCCGACTACGAGAGCGATTTTGCGGCGCTCAAGGCCTCGACCTCGGCCCGCATTGTGCGCACGTATGCGGCGGCCGACTGCGACACGGCCAAGAACATCCTGCCGGCGGCCAAGAAGCTCGGCTTCCAGGTGGTGCTGGGCATCTGGCCCGACACGGCCCAGGCCTTTGCGCAAGACAAGGCCGCCGTTGTCAAGTATGCGCCCCAGTACAAGGACGAGGTGTATGCCATCACCGTCGGCTCCGAGTCCATGTACCGCGGCACCTTCAACGGCGCCCAGCTGCTGTCCAAGATCAACGACGTCAAGTCCGCCCTGCCGGGCTTCAAGGTCGGCACAGCCGACTCCTGGAACAAGTTCCAGGACGGCACCGGCGATGCCCTCATCTCGGGCGGCGCCGACATAATGTAAGATTTTTTTTTTCTGTTTCTGTTTTTCTGTTTGTTTCTCCGTCCACATTCCACTTTCTCTTTTTATCCTTCTCTTTTCGTCCTTCTCTCTTAGTCCTTCTCTGTCAGTGAGTGTGGCAACAAGACGTTCCTGCTGACTCCTTCATTCGCTTGCTAGTCTGTGCAATGCTTTCTCCTACTGGCAGGGCCAGACCATCGACAACGCAACGGGCAGCTTCTTCGACGACATTCGACAGGCGTTTGGCCGCATCCAGGGCCTGGCGGGATCCAACGACGCGGTGGAGCTTTGGGTTGGCGAAACAGGTGGGTGGATGGCTTGTTCTTGTACTCGCAATTGCAACATGTGATGTTTGAACCCGAGCGAGTTCATTGTGTAATTTTTTTTTCTGCTAACACATCTAGGCTGGACGTCGGCAGGCACGACGTACGAGAACGCGGTGCCCTCTGTGGCGAATGCAGCGACGTTCTTTTCCCGTGGCGTGTGCGGACTGCTCGCATGGGGTTTCAACGTCTTTTTCTTCGAGGCTTTCGACGAGACATGGAAGCCGATCACCAAAGGCCAGAACGGCCAGGCAGCCGACGAGACGCACTGGGGCGCCATGGACGTCAATCGGAAGCCCAAGTACTCGCTGCAGTGTTGATCCCCAGAAGGGGTGTTTGAAGCATGGCACATCCACGTGGCCCATTTTGGTTGCGATGCCTGGCCTTATGACATATATACTTTTTTTTCGAGATTTGGCGTTCCGTATCATCGCTTGGCTCCTTCTTTTTTTGTTGGCAGTGTCTCGCATTTCTTCCTATTTATATGTATAGAAATACCTACCCGTCTTTGTCAATTTCACAAAGTCACTTTGGATTCTTTCCCTTGTGTGAACTCGGTTTTTCGCAGCGCCTGCTTTGTTCAAATGGTATATTGAATGATATACTGAGAAATGTAGTCTCGCTCTATAAACACAGGTCACAAAAGAAAACTTGCCTATCCCCCTGTGGCAACAAAAAAAAGAAGAAGGGCAAATAAAGAAGAAAACGGCAGTCCATGGGCAATGGCAGGCATTTCGAGCAGGCCAGCATATCTCGAGGGAGCGACAGAACACAACGGCACAACATGACCGCAAGTCATACTACTCGGCTAGACGAAATGGACACTGCTCGAGAGTCGGATGTGGTTGTGAAGTGCGAAAAGCAGGCCCATGGACGACGTTCAGCCACTAAAATCCCGTCTCTTCGTTGACAAAAACCGTACCAGGCGAAAACGATGATCCTGCCATCCTCGTTGGAGCAAAGGGAACCACGTCGAAAGCCAGACCAGTTCCCCCCCCCCCCCCCCCCTTTTGTCTCTCTCCGGCCCGCGTTCGGCGCTTTAATTGGGTAGCGGCGGTAGCTGTCCCTTGCGCAGCGGTCTACAAAACAAAACGAAGAAAAACTTGTTAGCAAACTCTGTGCCAGGAAACAGAAGAGAGGGCGCGGGCTGCGGAGTGAAAAAAAAACCATACGCGCAGCCGGATGGCGTGGTGACGCCAAAGAAGCAGTCGCCAGGGTTTGCAGGCACGACTTGTTCTTTGAAAACAGGTGTGATGACGACACCAGCAGAGACGGCCGTGGCCATCGCGGCGACGGCAGCGAGCACGAACTTCATGTCGAAAAGGAAGAGACTGTGTGAGAGATTGCGTCGTCGGCAGCAAAGGAAGCCCGTTTTCGTGATCGTGAAAGTCGTCTTCGTCTTAAGAAATAGAGGAGGAGAAAGAGACTCGATGTAATATCAGACCAGCTGCTGCAACCACAAAAAAAAAAAGAGAACAAAAAAGAAGGCTTGCTTGCAAGCGATTAGAAAACAAAAAATCAAAAAAGCGCTGTACAAACAAGAAAGAACAGAAGGCAAAGAAACAAGTATGCATGAAAAACAAAAAGGAGAAAACTACGAGCACGATGTAGACTGGGGAAGCCAGTGGCAGCGCCAGCCCCTTTGGTAAAAGCCTGCGACAACATTTGTCGGGGATCCCTGACTGGGTTCGCAGCTGTTCCCAGGCGCCAAAAAAAGCACAGAGTTAAAACGGACGAGTCTTGCTAATATTACGGAGTTCATACGATTGGGGTGGAAGGGCCGGGGACCCAGACACTGCCTGAAGAGTGAAAGGCACAAGCGAGTTCTCACAGGAGTATCCATATGTTACGAGTACTCGTACGAGCAGAGAGGGCCCATTTTACTGCTGGCTAACACGTTCGGTTGAGCCCTGCGTCACAGATTGGTGGGGATGTTGCCGTTTCAGGTTTCGCGATTCAGGAGATTCAGGCACAGGGAACGTTGGACCAATCCTGTTGCGCCAACGTTCAAGTCACGTGCAAACGAAGCCAGAGATTGGCAGTCGACAATGACATCACGTGTGAACTCAGCCACAAATTCTGTGCAGTGCATTGGGTGGCTGCCGGCCAGAGAGAGGCACGGGCGATCATATCTAGCCGGTTGACGCCCCATACGGCTCAGAGTGCCTGATAGTATGGGTAGACTTTATTATTATCAACCGCCTGCAAATGTACAAGTACCAAGCATTCACCCAATCCCGCAACCGTAACATTATGGTAAAAAAAAAACAGAAACAAATAATTTACACAGGGCCGGCCGCTGTATTATTGCCCTCCGAGCTGGCTACTTATGTTTGCCGCCACGCCTGGACGCCTTCGTCTGGCTCGTGCGCGTCGGCCGCACTCGGCACGACCTCCTTGCCCTTCTTCTCGGAGTCGTAAGCGTCGCCGTCCGGCGCTGTTGAGGCGGCTGCCCGGCCGTCGGTGTCGGTGAAGATGTCATCGTGCGGGTCGACGAGCACGCGCTGAGGCGAGAACGGCCGAGCGCGGCCGCGGCCGTGGCTGTCGTCGGGGTTGGCCGAACGCTGCCGCGATGATGTCGCGTGCTTCTTCTTGGCTGTTGGGGAAGCTGCCCACGCGGCTGCTGCCGCCGCCGCCGGAGACGCCGCCCTCGGTCTGTCGCCGCCGCCAACGCTGGTGTCCCGGCTGGCCAGAGCCGACGCAACGCTGTCCAGGCTCTGGTACTGGTGGTAGGCATAGCCGCTGCTGTCCGAGTTGACCGACAGGCTGTCGGCTCGCCGCCCATAGCGCTGCTGCTGCAGCACCGTCGGCGCGCGTGCCGTTGAGTCGTCGTCGTCGTCGTCGTCATCGTCATCATCCTTGTCGTCCTTGTACTTGTCATCGTCGTTGCTGTCGCCAGCCTGGTCCCGGGCCTTCTGCGACCGGCCTCGGCCGTCTGTGTCGATGTTCAAGACGATGCTGCTGCTGCTGCCGTTGGCAACGCCTCCGGGGCGCTGTCGTCTCTGTCCCGTAGCGGTGGCCTCGATGGTAGACGTCGAAGACGAGGCGCGGCTTCTGCGCAACCTGCCGCGGCTGTTGCTGCGGCTGCGGCTGCGGCTGTGGCGGAGCAGGCCGCTGGACAAAGGGCCACTGCCGCCCAGCAGCAGGAGCTTGGGGCCGATGGTGAGGTCGGAGGCGGCCAGGACGCCGGTGGCGGCCGACACGGCGGCGGCAGCGGCGGCAGCGTCGTCGTCGTCGCCGGCAGCGCCGTCAAAGAGGTCGACGGCGCCGTCGAGCACGCCGTCGAGGCCGCCGCCGGGCCAGCCCTTGCGGGCCAGGCTGTCGAGAATGTCCATCTCGGCGCGGACGAGGTTGCGGCTGGCCTGGCTGACGGTGGCGCTCATGTCGCGGCTGAGGTCGAGCAGAGCGGCGGCATGGGCGCCCTGGCGCGCCGTCAGGGCGTCCAGGGCAGCGGTCATGGCCACCAGGTGGCTGCGCATGCGGCCGACGTCGCGCTGGCGCGGCTTGCGCAGCCGCACGCCCTCCTTCTCGAGCCGGCGGATGTCGCGGCTGGCCTCGCGCATGCCGGCGGCGTACTCCTCCTGCTCGGCCTCGACGTCGCCGCAGAACCGGTCCAGCTCGTGCACCACCGGCAGCTCAAACGACCGGTACACCGTCTCGGCCAGGATGCCCTGCTGGTTGGCCATCAGATAGTAGAGCCCCGACGTGGCCAGCAGCGTGTCTGCCGTGCAGGCGCCGTGGCTGCCGTCGCCGTCGCCGTCGCCGTCGCCGCCGCCGCCCGCATCGCTGTGGCTGCTGCTGCCAAACACGACCGAGCTCGCCGCCGACGCGAGGTAGACGCCGCCTGCCGAGGGAACCTGTGCGCGAGCCTCCTTGAGGCGCGCGCAGGCCTCGAGCGCAGCGCCAAAATTGGACGCGGCCGCCGCCAGCTGGCCGAGCGCGACGCGGTACGCCTTTGCGCAGCTGGCCAGCGTCTCGTAGGTCAGGCGCGACCGTTCCGTGTCGCTGTGGGAAAAGGCAAACGGCCGCGGCGGCGGCGGAGGCGGCGGCAGCGCCGAGCCGGCCGACGGCGGCGGCACAGCCGTCATGGGCGGCGACTGCGCACTGGGGAACGAGCTGTACTGCGAGACCTGGTCGGCCGGCAGCGGGCTCCGCGGGCTCCGAGAACCCAGACTGGTCGGCGGCCGCTGCGACTGCGGCTTCGACGCGACCGACGACGCGGCCGAGGCCAAGCCGGTCGAGAAGGCCTTTGCCGCCGCCGCCCGCGACGCTTCAGCAGCAGCGCTGGTGGGCGACACCGGCTTGGGAGCGGCGTCGTGGCTGGACGAGCCGAATATGGACCACGGCATGCCTGCTGTCTGTCAAAGTTTGCGAGGGTTCTGGTGATGGAGAGACGACAGGTCGGAGGAAGTCGAGGAGGTGGAGGTGGAGGAGGGCCAGGAGGTCGAGGAGGCCGGGGAGATCGATCGAAATTCGAAAAAGGTCGAGGAGGTCGAAGACAAGTCAGATCGAGATCGGCGAAGAAAACACCAGAACCGACCGCAGTCCCCGGAAAAAGAGACGTGACGTGACGGCAGAACGTCTGAAAAGGTGAATTGCAGCTCTGCGATCCAGCAGCGTGGATTGGGCTGGATGGGATCTGCATGCAAAAAGCAAAGCCCTGGCGAAATTATACGAGTAAAACAAAAAACAACGACCGAAAAAGCAAAGAGAGGATCCAAAACAGCGCAGATAAGGCCGGTTGATAAGCGACATCGAAAAGTCAGAAAGTCAGCCGTCCCGTAGCGTGCTTTGCCTGCCCTGTTTTTTTTTTTTTTTTTTTCCGCCTAATGCTTTTAGCGGGGTCTAAGACCGCTTCATACTCGCTAGCCTTGGCCAACACCGCTGCTCCGCGAAACCAGGCGGGCGGCCCCGTCCTCGGACGGTCGGAGGTCCCGTATGTTTGTTCCCACAGCGACCGCTCTAATACCCCAAGGCTGTGTGGCCCAGGACAAAAAGTCCTGCCCGTCGTCGTGCAGAACTCAGCCGCCGAGTGGGTCGTGGACGTCGAATTTTGCTCTCAGGCAGCCAAGGCCGAAAAAGTTCAGCGCAACACGTGTTCCTTTTCAGTGGAGCATACGCGAAACTCTCGGGCACGGGCTTTGCTCACAGTGGTCAAATCGTAAGCAGACGCATCAGAGCAGCATTCGAGTTTCAGAAAGGTCCGCTCCTGCACCTAGGGCGGTTAGAAATAATATATAGAAACGCCACGGCGGGAAAGGCCAAGCAGGAGTAATACGTCATACTTTGTTCAAGCTGTATTTCGTACGAGTCGCCATTACCGTTGAACAGCGGCCAACGCTGGGCAAAAGAGTGCCAATGACGGCCTGCGCATTCACTCTGCAAGGTTTCGCTGTATACTGTCCTTGTCGTCGGCAAGACGTGTGCACAAAGACACACCTCACTATTCAGTTGGCAAACTCGCCGTGGAATCAGAAAGATAGCAGATATTTCACCCATCGGAGGCTCGGCAGTGTTCCAAGGTTTCTTTCTTACAGAGACAACACTTCCCATCAGCCAGCATTAGCCATAAGGTCTTTGGCAAAGGGAATGATGGCTTTGTCTACGGCTCTTCACATGTGCCAACCGTTTGACTGCACGTGCAGCACGGCGGTAAGCCGTTCGAGTAGACTTTACACTGCGAGCGTTCCAGGAACGGCCGGTCCTCGTCAACGGCGCTGATCTCGCCGTGGCTTCGGGCCCGACTGCATAAGAAATGCGCACTGTTGCGAAACAGTTTTCGTTGCCTGCTGTCTCTGCACGTCGGATTTGCTATATTGCATTTCATAGTGTTAAATCTCTCTCTACCTTCACTTTACAACTCTCTACCTTCACTTTGCATCTCTCTACCTTCACTTTGCTCTCTGCCTTCACTTTGTCAGACACAATAAACATCAATCGCTGCACCGTAGAATCGCTGCACCGTAGACAGCACCATACCTCCAACCCGCCGTGATAGGCTCTCTTCCCGAGAACTGTCCGTCGTCGCCCGTCGACCTGTGCGGTAGCCGCCCACCATGTTTGCCCTCTTCACACCGCTCTCTGCAATTCGTCCAATCGTTGCCGCAAGGCCCCATAAATACATATTAGACAGTGTCGGCGGCTGGCCTACGGCGTCGTCTCCTTCCAGTGGTCGCAGAGCCACTCAGCCGCTGGAATCCCTGCTAGCTGCAGCACACTGGCCCGTGCGTTACTCGCCTGCAGAAATGCGACAGTGAGAGAGAGAGCGAGAGAGAGCGCAAGGAGGGGGGGGAGGAAGGAACGACTGGGTCAGGAAATCAGTGACCCCAGCCAACCGCAGAACATTAAGCTCACGCAGAAGGAGGGGGAGGTCGATATTAATAAAAAAACAAGACCAGGAAAAAAGGACGAAAAAAAAAAGAGAAAAAAAAAAAAAAAACACCGACAGAGCCAGCCATTCGACCAGCCCCGGCCAAAGAAATGGTTCTTTCTGCAGCTTCTGCCCCATCCACGGTCGTGTTGCATTTTACACCTGCTGGCCATGGCTGATTGTGCTCTTGTAGTCTGCTGGCAGCAGTCGGAGCCATCCACCCATTGTCAACAACGGCTTTTGCTACCCAACGGGCTCGCGACTCGCTGCCCAAGACCAGGATCCCGCCCAGGCGGCGCCGCCAGCATTGACTGTCACTGGGGCGGCAAGCAACGCTGCAGCACCGGCGGCGCCAATAGTGGTAGAAGCAGACGCAGCCAGGAAAGCAAAGGCGGAGTTGGCCAAGAAAGCCACTTTCGAAGCAGAAGCAATCAGGAAAGAAGTAGAAGAAGCAGAAAAGGCAGCGGAAGCAGCAGCAGAAGCAGCAGCAGGCCCGGCATCAGAAGCATCAGAAGCAGCAGAAGCATCAGAAGCAGCAGAAGCGGCAGCAGCAGCAGACCCGGCAGCAGAAGCACCAAAAACAGAGCGAGGAGCAGAAAACACACGAGACACATTTCAGTTGCCATTCCCAACGTCTCACCAGCCCGGTCCGCCAGCCGGTCCGCCATTGCTACGATAGCACGGACAAGAGTTGCTGCCACCACGCTGCCCTTATCGCCGCCACCACCGAGGAACCGGGTCCGAGAGTAGCTCCGAGCATACAAAACCATGCATCCCACACATGGCCGTCGCCACCGCGTCACCGCCATGCCCGTCGTCTCCGGCTGGACACCGCGCTGGCCCCATGGACTCGCCTTGGCCGACTCGTCCTGCCCGTGCTGCCAGCCAGGCGTCATGGACCGCCGGAGCAAGGCCCGGCATCGGAGGGGTGAGTTTTTTTTCCGGCGTTCTGGGACCTGGGATCTGGCTTCTCACATTTCTCTTCATGTGCTTCGGCTTCGATGACCAACAGGGCGCCCCTTCGCCTATATTTGCTCCCAGTGTTGGCTAACAGCGCCGCAGACCGCAGGAGGCTGAATGAGCAGTACGAGGCCATTCGGGCCATGTATCTCTCCCGAGATCCGTCTCGCAATCCCCTTTGCCGACAGGACGCGGGCGATTTGGATGACGACGTCGAAGACCGACGGCACCGCGTGCCCCAACGAGAGCATGCTGCCGGTGAGCAGCCCGACGACGAGGGGGAAGGAAGACGAGCAGGCGAGGGGAACGAGCGACAGAGCGGACGAGACGATGGCCATGCTGGCGGCCAAAGCTCTCGCGAGCTTGCGCGAGGCGACGATGGCGACGGCGGCGGCGACAACGGCGACGGAGGAGGTGGCGGCGGCGGTGGCGGACGACGGGATGCTCCGTACGATGGCCGGGGTGACGGCAACAACGACGGCGACGACAACAACCAGATCAAGAGAGAAGCCGGCGAGGAAGGCGATGACGATGCCGACGCCGACGGCAACAAGGAGGACACCGAAGACAAAGCCGGAGATGCCATGGATGTCGACGACGACCTCGGTGGAATGGCAGGAGAGATAAAGACGTCGGCTTCCGACCGATCGACGCCGCCCCCACCCGAGGCGAATCACGCACGAATACCACCCCAGGCGTCAGCTGCTCCCAGAGAAGCAGCCGGCAATGCTGCGGACGACGAGGCTAACAAACCGGCAAGCGGAATGGCCGTGGGAGACGTGCGCAGCACGGCTGCCCAGACACGTGGCCATCGTGACGCCGGCGCTGATAAGCCGGTGCCTGGGAGGCCGAGTGCCGGCGCGGACGGAAGGTCCTCTGTGATTGTTGCCCTTTCTAGCGCATCTGCGTCTCATGCTTTGTCCGCTGGCCCAGCCGACACGGCTGTTGGCCCTTTAGCCGGCACAGCTGCCCCCCCGGCCACGCCGCACACGGCTGAGCCTGAGCCTACCCACCCGGCTGAGCATTCGTTGTCTTCAGCTTCCAGGCACCCTGTGCAACAGGCGCCTTCTACGGGAACCTCTGGCGCGGGCGCTGGAGAACAGGTCCAACGACACGTCATGCCGCCGCTGGACGACCTGGGCTTTGAACCCAAGGAAATTTGGGAGATGAAAAGGGAAGCGGGCGAGGCCATGTATAACAGGGTGGTGGATGGTATGGCGCAAAAACAAGCGCAGACGCGGCTGGTACAGCAAAGGTGGGAGTACGAAAAGCTGCGCCGGTCAATGGCCGAGACTGAAACGGGGGCTGAGGCTGGCGCTGGTGGTGGCGCTGGTGCTGGCGCTGGCCCTGCCGCTGGCGCGGGCGAGAGACCGGCCCAGCGCCAGAGCCCGCAAAGCAATACGCAGGCGGCGACGGAGAGAAGGCCGTCGGCGGCTGGACCATGGCAGGGCGTCGACCCACCGCGACAGAGACAGCCCGATCTTCCCCGGGACACCGCCGTGCCGCCACCACGTTCGGCCAACGTGCCCGAGTCGGGGGCTTTCCCCCTGTCGGCTCCCGAAGACCGGCAACGCCGGCCGACACCACAGACGCAGCCCGGTGCGGAGATTGTGCCAATGGACCTGGACGGCGGAGCTGGGCGGCAGCTGGAAGATCAAGCGAGCCAGGAGCGTGGCCGTGGGCAGCGGGCGGACGGTCGCCAGCCACAAAATCCACCACCAGAGGACGCAGCCGACCCTCATGTTCGATCGCGCCCGCGCCGCCCTTCGCAATCGCTAGCACAACCACCTCAGCTACAACCACAGTCACAACCACAGCCACAGCCGGTGGGGCAGTCGACGACATCGGCCGATCCACGCATGTTGCAAGAGAAGGCTCTGCCGCAATGGCATGTGCCAATGCAGCAAAAAGCACCACAGCCACCTCCTCCTCTAGCCCGCGTCGATGCTCTTGTGCTCGCAGATCCCGCGGATCCCGGCAGCGCCCACACAGCAGCGGGCCTGGATGCCTTTTGGGAGCGGGCTTTGATGCAGATACGCCAGCAGAAGAAGCAGCAGCAAGATCAGCAACAGCAGCGCCAACCGCAGCAGTCGCAGCAGCCGCAGTCCCAGCAGCACCAGCAGCACCAGCAGCGGCCGCAGGAGCAGCCGACGAAGCAGCAGGAGGAAAGGCGGGACCATCAGGAGTACTACCAGACGAGGGACGAGTCGCATCTACAGCACCGGCAACAAACAGAACTCTTGGAACCAGATCAAGAGAAGCGGCAAAAACAGCGGCAGCGGCAGCGACAGCAGCAGGAGCGGCAGCAACAGCAGCAGCGGCAACATCAAAACCAACTGGATGACTACCAGACCCAGATACAGCACGT
Source organism: Raffaelea deltoideospora (assembly GCA_019925385.1). Lineage (NCBI taxonomy): Eukaryota > Fungi > Ascomycota > Sordariomycetes > Ophiostomatales > Ophiostomataceae > Raffaelea > Raffaelea deltoideospora. Next base: position 279,454 of record JADHKP010000039.1, on the reverse strand, counting down.
GCAGCAACAAAACCAGCTGCGACTACAACAGTCTCGGGCAGCGTCGGCCCCGTCGCAGTTTGCCGCTCAGCCTCTGCTTCCGTCTCAGTCCATTCCTCTCCCGAACCCGCACTTCCTCGCCGACTATCAAAGACAGTCGACGCACTACCTCCAGCCTCAACCACCGACAAGCATCCTAAAGTCCCAGGCCGCCCCCCAGCCGAAGCCGTCTTCCGTGGCCCCGCTTGCTCCTCCACTTGCTCCTCCCCCGACTCAGCCTCCGTCCTTCCAGGCACCACTGCGGGCTCATCCTCAGCCGCAATCGCCGCCTCTCTCGGCTGGCCCGAAGGACACACCGCAGCGATGGTCCTCTCAGCCAACGGAGCATGCAGCGCCAGCTTTGGCACCAGCGCAACAATCGAGCGCGCCGCTTGTGTCTCATCATGACAGCAGCCGACTAGCCGCCTCGCCCGACAATGGTGCACCACTGAATGCGCGCCAGTATCGTCGTGCTGCTCGGCGCCAGGCGCTCGAGGAAGCCCGCGAGCGTCTGCGGCGCCTGTACACCGGCGAGCCGCTGCTGACGGTCAACCGCCCCCGCCGACCAGAACGACGCCGGCGGGCCGACCACTCCTCGGACCAGTCCAGTCTCTCCGACCGGTCGGCGCGCCCGTCTGCCGGCACCACCAGTGCCACGAGCACAAGCACTAGCGCCACCAGCGCCGCCGACAGCGAGGTCATTGCCGTCAATCAGGCCAACATCCCGCTCAACGGCCCGCCCCTGCCTTTGCCTGGCGTCTACCGCAGCCGCCCCTGTCCGTGCTGCAACATGTTCATCCGCCGCGATCTGAGCATCTCGCCCGAAGAGGACTATGCACGCCCGGAAATTGCCAACAGGCCAGGTCCGTTTCTGCTGTCTTTTTTCTCGTCTTCTCACCTCTCGCTCTTTCCCTGGCTTATCTTGTTTTATCTTGTTTTTCTTTTTTGATTTTTTTTTTTGATTTTTTTTTGATTTTTTTTTTTTTTGACTTTTTTGCTATTGTGGCCTATCCTTGCTTTCCCCTCTTCTTGTACCCCGGCAAAGTGGCGGCCGTATTGTTATTTTTCTGTGTGTAGGACGGTATATACCCTTAAGCTAACTTGTTTTTACTTCGCAGACTACATCCCAATCAGCTTGCTGTACGACATGCTGCCCCCACCGCCAAAACTGCCGTTTCAGTAAGGACGGTGGTTGATTGGAAACGATACAGGATTTGATGTTCTTTTAAAGAACTCGGTCTTCTGTTGGCGAGCACGGCCTTTTTGGGGGAGCACAGCTCCTTTACGTTGGCGGGGGGGTTTTTTTTTTCCTTTGCAAGGGTATAGCAACAAAAAAAAAGACAGAGGTATTGGGCTTTACCGACTATTCTCCCAGTCGTGTTTGCATATGCTCGGCTTGTTTTTGGTCATACGTGAAAGAAGTGTACATATTTGTTGCAAAGCGACGCTGCATATGAAACTGCCATTTTTTGCACGTTACTCATTGCACGACAGCCGGTCTGGCCACGAACGAGCCATGCAAGAAGAAAGCTTCCTGCCCTTTTAAGGTTGCTGCATGTCACCTGCATAGCATGTCGTGTTTTTTATGTCTTGTGTCTCTTGTGTGTCTATGTCTTGTGTATCTTTCTTTTATGTACTTTTTATTTTGTGTCTCCCAGAGCCTTTTCTCCTTGTCCCAAAATCCTTTTCATCTTCTTTTTATTCTCTCTCTCCCGCCCAGCAAACAAGCCCGGTTTTTTTGGCCCAGTTTGCTTCTTCCACTTAACGCTCTATGGGCTCTCCTGGCCTCTGTTGGATTCTCAGGCACCACTCCCCTTTTTGACAGCGTCTGCAGAAAAGCAGCAACGGTCGAAGCTGCCAATACAAGAGTGCGGCAAAGACGGCGAGGAGCCACACCGCCACACCATGTCGCACCGGACCTTTCGAGACCACTTCCCCCGCTGTCGTCTTTACACCATTGCAGAAGAGATGAGCCAGAATGGCGGCAGCGCGGAACCGCACAAGCAGGGCAGCAACAGCAACGAAAGCAACGGCAGTAACGACAGCGCCGGTGGCGGCGATGGCGGCGATGGCGGCTTATATAAATCTACGGACCACCATGCAAATGCTGCTATTGTGGAAACTAAATCGCCAGATATCGGCGGCAGCGGCAACGGCAACAACAACAACGGCAACAACAACGGCCACTATATATGCAGTCAGACCACGAGCCGCGGGGCAAACAACAGGCCCTTAATCTCAAAGAGCAACAGTCGAAAAGCAGACCGTCTGGAGAAGCTGGAGAAGGCTCTGTGCACGCTGCAAGCTGGGCAGCGCCAGCCAAACAGCGGTGCGTCTTTAGGCGGAGAACAATCAAAGCAGCAGGAGGAGGCGGGCAGCAGTCTTTTCTAGGAGAAATTTTTTTTTTTCTTTCTTTTTTGAGAGAGAGAAAAAGAGAGAGAAAAGACAGCAACGAATTGCTAATCATTTTATCCTGGCCTTCACCGTGGAGGACACCAGAAACTGCCTGCTTAGGTGAAGAGGAATGAGACATGGCAGGCTTGGGCAAAACCAGAGAGCCAGATCACAATGGAAGAGAGAGCCACAGAGGCTGCGTAGGACCAGACGTGCGGACAAGGAAACGATATTATATCAAAACAATATTCAGAGGTTGCTTGGGGTATTACCAGTCTTTTTGTTACTTATTACTCTCTTCATCTCTTCTTACTTTTATTTTTGCCAGTAATATAATGGTTGCTCTCTGATCTCGGTGACTCATTTAGTCTTTGATTTTGGAAGACAGCAAAAAGTTATTCTTTCTGCACTAACACTTATGCTATTACTTCGTACTAAGACGTGAAGAGACGCCGGCTCATAAGATGGAGGCGGGCCGGGCCTTTTAAGCTACGGTGGGTCCAATAGTGATTTTAAGCCATCCATCGTCTGCGGTGTGTTAATGAGCGATCGATGAACCCAAGCTAAAATACCTTGCAAAATCCTGTAGCTGATCAATATACGTCGTAATACGAGTACTTCCCAGAATATCCTTTGGCAACGGAGCTAAATCTAACAGCTGTTCAAGATCTCGGAACTTCTCTTACATTGTTTTCAGACTGATGTGACGGCTGATCAATGCCATTTTTTTGTGTAAAGTAGTAAGAGAGAATAACAAAAGGGCTAACAAGAACAAAACAGTGCGACATAAATAGGTAGCATTTAGAAACAAAACAAAGACAGAACAGAAGTAGTTACTGGTAAGGTAACGCTGTCTGAGGGGTATCTGTAACAGCCAAAAAAGAGAGGGAAAAAAAACCCCCCGGGATAAGCAGACGCATGTCTAGAACAGTCAACCAAAACCAAAGAAGTTGCCGAATATAATAACTGTGCCGTTGTCTCAGCTGTTGTCCATGTACTGCCCTTTTTAACATCACATAACGTTTTTATGGTGGTGAGCCAGCATCTACATGTCCTTACTGCACTGCTCAAGAGCTATTTTGAGGTCAGTTTCCAGAGACATTTATATGCAAAGGAAAGGCCACATTACTCAACAACACTTACACTTCATCAAGGTCTGAATTCTTGTCTGATAGTCTCGAAGACGGTCAGCATAAGTTTGCGGGATCCGACTCGCTTCTGTGTCTTCCGTGATGCCCTGCAGCTTGCTGCTCAATAGCACAGATGCTGCTGCAAGGTTCTGCATGGTCTGTCGTGAAAGAGCAGTAGGTTGCTCATGTATTGTTGTCTTCGACGAAGGCGGCGCATCCTCTTTAGCCATCGGCGAGGTTTGCGGGCCAGTTTCGTGTAATGGAGTGTGTGGCGTGATTTTCGGGTGCCCAGAGGAATAGCACTCGTTTTCTTCGTTTTCGTCTGACGTTCCCAGCCCATTGGGGTGTATCAAGTTGTCGGAGTAGAACCGCTCCCAATCATCGTTCATCTCACTGCCGATGCTCCACCAGTTCTCTCGCGGCCTCCGGTTCGAATATTTGCAAGACGACGCTCTTCTATCTAATGTTCTTGTACATGATGATTGCGATGACGTTGACGATGACGGCGCTGGAGCCTCCACACTCCTGCTGCGCTGTTTGGGCTTTGACGATTCGATTTTGGTGTGTCCTCGGGTTCTATTTTGGAGAACGACTCGCACAAGCTCATGTTGTTCGTCCAAGAGGGATTGTATCGAGTGACAGAAGTGATGCCAGAACGTGTGCTGATCATCAGTTAAGGCAGTTCTCGTATTTGCACGTCCTGTGGTCCCCACAATGCCTTATCAGTCAGTTTGTATACATTTTGGTCTTTTTTTTTTTTTTTTGCCTTACCAAGATTCTCAGCATGGTCGCACAACCTAATAGTTGATTTCACCAGAACAGACACGGCATCTTCAATATCACTGCAGCATGAAAGGTTTGCGACCGTGCCAGAACTAGTTTCAAGGTCTTCCCTGAGCTGTCTCGAGTGGGCCTTGCTGAGTGCTCGAGCAGAAGCTGACTCAAGGGGCTCAGCTGCAATATTTCTAGAACTTGGGGTTTCAAATCCATTCTCTGATGCTTCTGATGGACCGCCAAAAAGCATGTACTCGGGCTCAATGTCCGGCATGTCTAGAGCTTTGTCGTCTAGACTGTCGTCATAACCATCAAGACAAAAATACACAGACTCTAACCACGGTGACCGGCGCTCGCGAGGCGTGCCAAGAGCCACGGGCTCTGGCACTGCTGTAGTTGGAGGAGAAGCAGGCTGCTCTTGGCTCAGACCGCGTTGCGGCTCTGTTTCCCGGTACAGCACTGGTTCATCCCGTGGAGTTGTTGTCGTCGTGGCAGGTGAGCCGTGGGTGCTTGCTTTGCCATGGGCAGTCTCTGCCGAGGTCACGTCCAATGGTGACAATGACGACGACACCTGCGTTTCCACCAAAGTAAACGCCATAGAGCTGTCCGGAGCCCCCTCGTCCACGGGCGTCATGAAAAACACATCGGGGAGCTCGTCCTCCGTGTCTGTGGAGACGGCTGTCAATTCTGTTCCGGCCGACGAAACGACAGACGACGTAGCGACATCGTCGCCAATGTCGGCAGGGCATGAGTGTGTGTCGCTTTCGTCCATAGCCAATGCGAGGAGCGGGCAGACGGTCTCGGCATGCACACGTTCGTCTGGAACAGCGAGTGCGTCCAATATTGTGCTGGATTCCGTGAAGGCGCCCCAGTCCAGATAGTCGAGCACGGTGGGCGGAAGCAAGGCTTTTAAAATGGTCTCGTCGAGACATATCGGTATAACCCCGGTGTCGTCATCATTGGGACAGTTTCCGGATGGCAGCGTGCCCAGCTCCATTCTGGGTTTTCGAAGTGGCTGTTGTTAATTGTAGTGGTGTTGGTTTGGTGGCCTGTTGGCCGTCGTATGTGTTGGTAGTAGTGAGCAGGCAGGGATGCCAACGATTGTGTAAAAAAGAACCGGGGGCACTGCAAGCAGAACCGACAGAGAAAGCTTACGAGAAGCTCGGCGAAGCGAAATCAAAAGGCAACATCTCAGCATGAGAACATTTTCATGGCATTTTTTAGAAGTCAAAAAAAAAAAAAAGGCTACGGGAAAAAATACGAACATGACACAGAATCAGAATCCGGGCTATAGAAAGAAGGAAAGAAGGAAAGGCAGGCAGGTGCTAAGCACCACCATCAGACGTGGAGCAAAAAAAAAAAAAAAAGCGTTCTCCATGCTCACGCAGCTTGGCCTTGAATCAAGGGATGAAGGCCGCGCCAGTTGTCAGTGCTGAAAAAAAAGCATCACTGGCTTGAGGTTTGAGAAACGGAGCAGGCTGGAACAGTAGCGGCATGCACACATGTTCTTTCCTTTTCCATTTTTCCCTTTTCTTTTTTTCTTTTTCCTCTTCCCCCCCCTCCTTACTCCACATCTTATGCTCTATCCCTCTTGTCTCGTCGCTCTTTCCTCTTTCTTCTCTTACAATGTCTCTGCCCCCCCTCTCTCATACCCAAGTCTGTGAGAGATCGGCACATGAGCAGGCCAAGGCGGCCGCTGCGCTACTTCCCTCGATGCGAAGGAAGAAGGAAGGTGCATTGGGAAGAGGAGGTTGTGCGGAAGGCACGAACATTCACATCGTAAACGGCAACCTTGTGTGATAATCCGGCCGTACGAAGCAAGAGCGAGCCACCAAGACAGCTGAAATCGCCGATGCGACAAACACATTCTCGAGAGCAGCAAAAGGCAAGAAAGATGAGAACATCGAGTCACCAATGCCCTGTGAGGCAAGTATGTCGAACGTCCACAGTAGTCACAGTGGCTGGCGGAGGAGGCGGCGGCCTCACTTTTTCAGCTAACAAAAACAGCAGTCTCACCGCCACGTTGGTGGGAAGCAGTTAGCGGCCAGTCCGCTAAATTCTGGGGCTGCACCACTAAAGATCTCCATACTAGTGTGAATACAGCACCACACGTTCCAAAAAAGAAGCATCAGAGAAGAAAGGACAAGACCAGCCAAAAAGCTGTGCGGCTGTACTCCGTACTCCGTCCTCCTGACTGCCAAAGTGTCTCTCACGGACTCAGAAAAAAGGGGGGAGGACGGTTTTGCTCGGCACTACTACGTTTTCGCCATAGCCGGAGAGCGCAAAAGAGAAAGATGTCTTGGAAGATGGAGGGTACCGGGCCCGATTTTTTTCAGCCTGCGGAGCGATAGCCAGCAGATGAGAAGACGAGGGGATTTTTTCAGCCTATGGAGAGATAGCCAGCAGATCAGAAGACGACGGGAAGAAGCTATTCTCAGAGATCTGGCGAGAAAAAAGAGGGTTGCTTCTGGCTGGGCGGTGTTTCTTTTCTTTCTCTTTTTTTCCAGCATCACTACGACGAGATAACGATGTCGTGGTGGCTTGCCAGAAAAAATCTGGGACTCTCTGCTTCTTATTGTGATGGCGTCAGCAAATGGATAGGCCCATGGCTGGGACACGGCTCTGCCAGAGAAGAAAGAACCTCACGATATGATATAACGATATAACGGCAAGAAAGAAATGCACTGTATATGTAGCGCCAGCCCACAAAGCCAACTAATCATGTTTCGGCTTTTTCTTTTGTCCTTCAGCTTCTTATCTTTGTATGTAGCACATACAATGCAAATCTATTCTCGTAGACGGTCGCTCATCTCGCACAGTCGGCTTACTTGTACAGAGTACAGAGCTCGGGTCTGACCAGCTTTCGTGGTTAGCCGCCAGGGAATTCGTTGTTCGGAGTCTTTTGGGCCAGAACGAGAGCCTTCTTCCCGACTTGTTCTTCTCGGTTCGAAGGAGGGGGGGGAAGGGTTCGACACCAATTTGCTGCGAGTACAGCTGGCGAGCAGGAGCTCAGGCCAACAGACTCGTACGAGCTACCAAGACGCAGCAACAGACAAGTATGAAACACGAGTCAAATGCATGCGCCAGCTACCTCTCCAGAAGCCGACCAACGACAGAAACAAAAAAAAGAACAGAGGGGCCGCTGGGCAAGCATGCAGCTATCGTACGACGATCGCAGCAACGTGTGAGACCCTCGACGGCTCTTCTTCCCATTGGTTCAGCCTGTCTTCTGCTTCTTCCTGCCATTCGTTTCCTATCTCGTCTCCCCACCACAGGTGACTTGTTGCCCAACAAAACACCCATCTTGCATGCGAGTCCATGCAGCCCGAAAGTCGAAGATACAAAGACCACCATCTCATGAATAATGGACAGCCTGGAAGCCAAAGATACAAACCCCCTCATGAATACTGGACAAACTGAAAGCCAAAGATACAAACCCCCTCATCAATACTGGACAGAGTGCAGCAATTCTGGTCGGCGACCTCTGCTCTTTGCTTCTGCCGACCGTTAGCTGGGCTGCTTGGGTGGGAAAAGTCGCCCCTTTCCTCCTCTCTTGTGTTTGGCTGCTTTGCTTGCTCATCAATCTCCGCACGCTGGGCACCCTGGAGCAAATCAAGAATCGCTGTCCGGCCACATCCAACAACGTTCGTTCTGCTTTTCAGCCAGGCTCTTGTAGTTGGCTGTGTGCCGTTGCTGCCTTCACTCCCATCTTTCCCTTCTCAGGGCTCCTGCAATGAAAACTGTGGCTCTAGCAGAGCAGCTACTCTGGCGACAATCCTTGCCAGCATCTTACTGACTCCTTGGAAGCAGCCGAGTAGCTGCACTTTTCGATCACTCGGTGGTACATGGAATAGAGCAGCTGGCATTTCGCCGAGCTTCTGGCTCAAGTTGAACTCGACGAAGCTAAGCAAAAGATATGCTGACTGGTTCCTCGCACCGAGGGGATGCTGTGTTTGGCCCCAAAGGGACCACTGCTTTGCAGCTTGGTCTTGCCCAGAAATGAGAGAGTTTTCCTTGGCTGAAGAAGCCGTTGAACGGTGCAACAAAAGACCTCTGGGCATCCATGCAGCTGATGCCTTTGCGGATCAAACACGTTGCAGACAGATCAGTTGCGTGACACGGCAGAGGACAATAACCCTATGGCTTTGTCCTGCATCCGTTTCTGCCAGCAAAGCAAGAAAAGTCAACGTCCAGTCATGTCCTGTAATTTTGTACAATCAATATCCTGAAGACACGACATTGCAATGTAGTCGATGGAAATTGGCTTGGACAGACACGCTTCAGCCCGGCAGAAACGCCAGCCAGACGACGTTTCAAAGTTTGCCAATTGAGGCTTACAGTAATTAAATGCGACTAATCGTCCTCATGGAGCGAAAGTCGGCGAGCAGGGTAGTTTTGTGACCGGGGCAGCGATGTTTTGTTAGTGGGAAGCTTGGGCACTATTTCGCTACCATCACAGTGGATTCCCGCTAAAATGTGCCAATGTTTTGGGCTGGGAGAGAGGAGTGGGTTTCTTGGGAGTCGGCGAGGTTCCGAATAGGCTGCTGCAGTGGAAAGTGCAGTAGTGACGACGTTGAAGTGCAGAGAAACGCTGCGCTAGTGACCTCGTAGTGGTATTATTTAGTATTAATACATGCTGCCTTTGTGAGATATGATATATGAGTATTTATTCCCTATTACTCCGTACAGATAAGCAAATTCCTCTCCGGGCACCCCCCACGCGCAAAAGACTGGTACGTGTTTGTGCTTTTCTGTGCAAAAGTTGAAACCCCTTCTGGCCTGTCTAATGACCGAGGGAATATGGATACGACAGTTTGTCCTTACCCAGGCAAAGAAAAAACACGGACACGGCCTGGGACGGACCAAAGTCGTCATCACCATACATAGCTAGCCATAGGAGTATTCTTGGCCAGTCGGAAACGCTTCCTGGTTTTCTGAGCGTTATCACCGTCGTAATTGCCATTGAGGAGTATCCTGAACAGAGCTAGAATGAAGGAGAACAAAAAAAAAAGGGGGGGGGGGAGGAGGGGGAGGAGGGAAGTTGGAGGACGGGCGTTCAAGCCGTTGCTACCGCTCTGTGAATCCGTTCAGGCCGGTGCTACTTTACCGCTCAGTGAAAATCTCAGAGCACGACGAACAGACGGGCCGCAGCCAGTTCGTCCGCCTGGCAAAACCATGGGTCGGTGGTGTCGTAGGAATGCAGCGGCTCAGCGAGTGGAGCAAGAGGGCGGAATCAGACGGTTGCAAGCAAATGCAGAGCTGACCAGCAAGGCCCTTCCCTGTCGACGGCTTGGACGGGCTCTGTCTCGAGTCTGTGCAGTACCATGGTTGGAAGGGTATGACGGAGAGGGGAGTAAGAGCAACAGCAACAAAAAAAAAAAAAAAAAAAAAAACAGCGGCAGAGACGGAGGGAGGCAGAGAGCTGGGGGGCGCAACTGATTGGGAAAGAGTACTGTTACAAGGTGATCAGTCAAGAATCAAAATCAAAATAAAAGTTAGACTGTCAGAACTAAATTGAAAAAAAAAAAAAAAAAAAAAATTGAAAGTCAAGAGTACAAATGGTGGCTTGGCCGGTACGCCAACTCTGCGGGAGTGTTCTCGCGAGTCAAACTTAATATTATTGGCCACGGAGTTACGAGTATATCAGTCTACTCCCTGTCGTTTGTCTCTCTATTCTGTACAGGCCTTGTGCTCGAATGCGACGTCGTTCTCCGTCCTGCATTTCCTGTCGGCAGCCACCCTCAGAAACAGAATTTGTCACGATTGACACTCGAGACGGCTGATAAAAGAGAGAGGCCGCAGAAAGGCAAGACAATGGGAAGAAGGATTGGCCCATCTCAACGAGAGGCTTTTTTGATTAATTTTATTTTGTTTTTGTTTTTTTCGTATTCCACCTGCTGTGCACTTTCTTTTTTTCTTTTTTTTTTCTTTGGTTTTTTTTTCAATCACAGACGCACAGTACGGCCAGGCCGGGCAATGCAGGCAAACAAAAGACGAATAACGAGCAAAACTCTGAATGGTTTTGTGTTCCTCGTCGTAGTTCTTATTACTGCTTTACAATGTTGGTACCAGCCAGGAAATGTTCTTTCTCCAAACCTTAGCCAGCAGCCGCCTTTCGCTCCGTTGAACAGGCCTGGCTTCCTCGTCCTGCAAACCATCACATCCCCATCGCATCCCCCATGCCACAGGGTCGAATTACTGCTGGAGTGCCTTGTTTTCCATTTGGCTGTGAAAAAAAATCCAAAAAGAGGCGCTTGCATGGGACGGAGTACGAGCGCAGCCCCTCTTGGCGCCAAAGGGCCAACCTGCAGGCGAGGAAGAAGGAAAGCAGAACGATGTCTGACTGGTTGGCATGAACTGCATCCCACGAACCACACTCGGGGAAACACTTCTCTCTGCGTCTCTCATCTTGCGTCGTGGCATGCATAGTAGGTGATCGCGTGCCTTTTTTTATGTACTCTGTGCTCGTTCCTGCAACCCTGGTTGGGCATGCGGAGTAACACGAGAGTACGGAGAGTACAAGCAATGGGAGCGATGGGAGCATGGGAGGCAAAAACACGACATGCCGTACTCGTACACAGCAAACGCACAACTCGTCGTGTCCCTGCTCTACTGGACAACCGGAACCTCTTTGCTCAGCAGTCACACCCCCCTTTCCCTGAAGGAGCACTTATCGGCATACCGGTGAGTCGCAACTTCAAAACCGTGTCCAGTGCGCTGCCAGGTTTACGTTGTGTTTCTATTTCTACTGTTGCGTGAACCGGATGGGGCCTTGTTCTCTGCCGCGGCTGGGTTCCGTAGTCTCCTATCGCTTGGCAGCGATGTTATTTTTATTTTTATTTTTTTTTGTTGATCCACACCGTATGCTGCAATATTGGCTCCCCTGCTCTGTTCACGTCGCAGCCTGAAGGTACAAACGTAACTTTGTACGGAGTACGTTTGGGCTCGTTTTATGCCGAGCCTGCGTCGCCCGACCTTGCTCGTCCAGAGGTGCGTTGCACTGATCGAGGTTGGACGTGAGGGGTGAAGAAAGAAGGCAATCTTGCTGGGACTGGACGACAACAACAACGTAGATCGCGTACAAAGGCTGAGCTGACAAGATTGCGGATTCGCAACTTTGTATCCATACATTGGCATAGACCTCTAGTGTTGGAATCCAACCATCATCTGAGCCCTCTCATCGGAAACTTTGCTTCTAAACTCTATTACCTCTAAAATCAAACTACCCGGAAAGAGCCTTTCACACCCCCCCTCTCTCACTTGTCTTTTTAAAACGTTGGCTGCTTGTACGGAGCTACAACTCGGCGGGGGAGCGGAAAGCGAAGCATGCGCAGACGAGGGCCCAGAGCAGGGAAAGCAATAAGACAATGCAGAGCATTAATACCTGTCGAATAATCGCCAGCCTGCTAACAGATCACGCCCGGGTTGGTCTTCCTGCAAGTGCATGCACTCCGCACTGGTACGCTGTGCGAAGCAAGTGAGAGGTGTGAGGGGAGGGAGTGAGAGGTGTGAGTGAAAGGGAGGAAGTGAGAGTGTACGTCGTACTCCGTACTCGTACTCGTAGTATTAAAATCCAAAGTTGGTGGTTCGTGCAAGGGTACCTCACACCGGTGTGCTTCGTAGGTCAAGCGTTTCCAGCTTGGATGCAACCTCGCTGACGACAGTCGGGCAGGGTTTGCTGGGTACGGAGTACGAATACGGAGTACTCCATACGAGTACGTACATCGTACATCAAAAATAATAATTAAAATGTTCCGAGTCAAGGTGTTGGTCCAAGTGGTGAAATTGGAAGCCGTCCCCCCACCCTCCCACACCGGCAAACGGGCAGAACGGGGGCCCATTCGTACCAGGAAGACGAGTGAGACGTTGTTTGTTTTTTGGTACGAAGTTGAGGTGCTTCTTCTGCCCTCTGAGCAGCGCCTTTGTATGGAAGTCGATTTACGGCTTACTCTGTACTCCGTACTCTGTATTACATCGTACATGGAATTCTATGCGATCCTCGATCCTCGTATTAGTGTCACTGCTTTTGGCTCTAGACTCTGGGCTATGTATTTAATACTCCGTACTCTTTGTACTAGCACGGCCCTGCTTTGGACTTGGGATGCACACACCCTCGCTCATCGGCAAACGCAAAGGTCTCGTCTCGCTCAGCTGTGCTTTTGTCTCCACTCGGTCTAGCTTCTCAATGGTACGGGAGTAATACGTCGCACTGGTATGAACCCCATCTTTCGCAGAGCGCAAGCAGGGGCCTCGTTCTCGTAATACTAATAATAATAGACGCAGCCGTATTCATGCTCGTAGCCGTATTATTGCTCTCGTACTTTGGGAGACGCCGACAAGGTCGAAAAGGGCGCAGAGGATCTGCACGTACAGCGAGAAGGCAATAATAATCCATAATGATATTGCATCCTACTCGCCCTTTTCTCGGGAAAAGCGCTCTCTCTCAGTAATACGACTCCGTAACACGGCCGACTCTCGTCCACAACTGGGAGGACAGCTGCAGGCGCGGCTTTGTCTGTTTCTGAGCTGAGCCCTCTCTGTCTTTGTCGTGCTGCCAGAGTACGACGTACGAGTACAGACACGGTTACAACGCATACCACCAGCAAAAAAAAAAAAAAAAAGCCAAACGCTGCCCGGCTCTCACTGCCTGCTTATCTGGTGTATGTGTAGTGGTGTATGGTGGTGTTGTCCCGCGTGTGTCGCAGTTTTTCATCTGCAAACGGACTCTGTCGTTTGTTTGTCCAACTTCTTTCAATTTTGGTCTCCCTGCGTTTCTTCTCTTCTTTCTTCTCTTCTTTCTTCATAGTTTCCTGTCTATGTTCTATTTCTTCTTCATATTTTCCTGTCTAGGGCAGCCTTCTATTTCTTCTTCATAGTTCCCGTCTATGGCTTTCTGTTATCTGCTTTTGTTAACAGCTCTCCTCTGTTTCTCTTCGCATATAAGCTTCGCCCTTCCCCCATTGACATTTGCCCTCAACTCGCCGGTGCCTTTCAGAATTAAGCAGGCTCTCTCTCCATTCGCTCTTTGCCTTCACCAAGCTTCCCGCGATCACCTCGCCGCAGCCTTTCAGAATTCAGCGGGCTCCCTTTTGCCGCCACTCCTTTGTTACTTTATTTTTCGCCTGATCTCTTGCTCTGCTTTTGCCGACACAACTCTAATTCTGGCCTGACCCCATGGCGGCCCCGGACTCTTTGTGGCTGCCGCTGCACTGGCAGGAGCTGAGTCGGCCGTGTGGATCGTGCGAGGATGCCACGCGGGACATGTCGCTGCAGCTGGTCAAGATGGACGATCTGCCGCATGTGTTTGTGCTGGACGACCGCATGGCGGATGCGCTGCAGCAGATCGAGACGGCCTATCGGGCGGCCGTGCAGGCGGCGGCGTCGTCGTCGCTGCTGTCGTCGACGGCCACGACGGCCACAACGGCGCTCGAGGCCCGGGCGGCGGCGCTGCTGGGCCGGGCCCGGCAGGCGTACGCGGCGGCCTACCCCATGTTTCCGGGGCTGTTTGCCGTGTGGGCGATGCACGCGCAGCAGTCGCCGGCGGCGCAGACGGCCGGTGCCGGCGTCGTGCCGCGGCTGCTGGAGGCCTGCCGGCCGTTCCGGGCCGACGCCGCCGCCACCGCCGCGCTGGCCGCGCTGGCTCGCCGCTTTGGCGCGTCCGTCGACGACGTGGCCCTGGCCCTCGGCCTGCACGACCCGCAGCGGCCGGCGGCCGAGAAGACGGCCATTCTGGGCCTCGTCGACCGCCTCTTCCGCGCCTACCCGGCCGTGGCGCCGCGCCTCGCCGCCGAGACCCGCCTGCTGGCCCGCTTTGTCCACTGCGCGTCGGCGCTGCGGGCGCTGCGCAATGCCTGCAAAAACACCGCCGCCGCAGACGACGACGACGACGCCGGCGAGCCGTTTCCGTCCTACCCCGAAGTCCTGGCCGGCGTGCAGTTCTGCCTCGACCAGATCAACCCCCAGCCCGACGCCGTCAGACACGACGACCTCTACCGCGCCGTCGACCCGCAGTCTCCACCGTTGTCGTCTCCACCATTGTCGTCTCCGCCGTTGTCGTCTCCGTCTTGTCCGGCCTCGCGTCGGCATCCCATCGACATCGCCCACAGCGCTGCAGACGGCCCGTCGCCGCCGGCAGCCAAACGGCAGCACACGGCAGCCACACCGGCAACGAGCCCGACAAACAGCCGCTGCAACAGTCACAGCAGTGACAGCGACAGAGACAGCGAGTACGACGTCTGCTTGGCTGGCCGGGTGCCCGGAGCCATTCCCTGCACCAAACAGTTCGGCCAGACAGGCCAGACCAACGAGACGACCCGGTCACGTGCAGACTGGATGGCTCGCTCCGTGCAGCCGTCTGCGGTCCAGTCGCAATGGACGCCACCACCACCACCACCGCCGCCGCCGCCGCCGCCGCCATCACAGCCTGTGGTCGTGGACGGCCGGTCGGGCCCGGCGCTGTCCGGCCCGGGCGCGCACATTCCCAAGGCCGGCCGGGCGGCGTGCAGCAGCCCGGACCCGAACGATGGTCCCGTCGTGGTGGAGGTCGTCTTCAGCCCGCGGCCGTCGCGGCGCTCCGCAGAGGAGGCCCTGCAGCAGCTGCTGCACCACGACCAGGCTACCAGGGCCGCGGGCAGTGGCGGTGGCGGCGCCGCTGTTGACGGTGGCTGTGCTTCTTCTGCGGCTGCGGCTACTTCTGCGACTGCATCCTTGGAACACCGTCTCCTGTACTCGCAGGCCCTGCAGGACTACCTCGACCAGGAGGACTGCCATCTCAGCCAGCTGGAGGACGCCGTGCGCGACCAGCTCGCCTGCTTTGTCGACGACTACGACCGCCGCCTGCAGCAGCACGCCTACAGCCTCGACAGCGCCCAGCAGCTGCTGTCCTCGGCTCAGCTGTTCGCCGACATTGCCCACCAGCGCCGCCGCCGCGCCGCCGCCGCCGCCTCCGCCATGGCTGCCGCCTCTGCCTCCACCAGCGCCACCGCCCGCCACGCCCTTGCCGCCTGGGCGGCCTCTCTCCTCGGTGGCCGCCACGGACGCAGCCACGAAGCCCCTGCACCGACGTCAGCGGCGGCTACTGCTGCTTCTCACCCGTTTGCAAACGCCTCTCCGCCACATCCGCCGCCGCAGCCTGCTCGAGCATGTCCTCCAGCGCATCAGCACCCGCCGTCCCAGTTCCGCGCTGAAGGCCATGCCCTGCCGGGAGGCCCAGCAGTGAGGCCTCGCTCGACCCGACTGTCCGCAGCCGGGCCTCCGGTGCCGCCACCCACTCACTTGCGACCCACCTTGCAGCAGCGCCCGAACTACCACCCCCAAAGCTACCCGCAGCATCACTACCAGCATCAGTATCAGCAGCAGCAGCAGCAGCAGCAACAGAATCATCATTATCAGCACCAGCATCAGCACCAGCATCAGCAACAGCAGCATCAGCATCAGTATCAACATCACTATCGGCAGCAGCAGGCAGAACATCCCCAGCATCTGCACCCCTACCTGCAGGACCACCATCACTATGACGGCCCCTTTGAATCGCCGTCTTCCACTGCCGCTGGCAACCCACAAAACTGGCAGCCCCGCGAGGACTGCATGCTGCTGCAGGACCCGCTGCTGCTGCAGCGTCAGCAGGCCTGCCAGGCGCTGCGCCAGGAGAACGTGCTAGAACCGCAGCAGCCAGACGCCGACACAGATATGGACACAGAAGAGACAGACACCGAGACAGCAGCCCAGACACAAGAGAACCCGTTTCAGCACGTCTCCTCTCCGCCATCCGACCTGGACTCCGGCTCGCCTTTTAGCCTGGTTTTCAACCCGCCGTCGCGCATGTCCACTCCGGCAAGCCAGTCGTCTGTCTAAGCAGCCTTGGGCGGGTGTTGATGCCATCTTCTGTTGTGGTACTGAGGAAGATGGTGGTACCGAGGAAGATGTCTGTTTCCGTATGCGCTTACTGTTTGATTTTCTTCTTCTTCTTCTTGTTCTTCCCCTTCTTCCCTTCCGCTTTCTTTCTCTTCTTTACACTCTTGTCTTCTCCTTTTCATCTCAAAAGTTTGCCAGTTTCGTCAATGTCTTGGCTTCTTTGAAGACTGTAGACTTTGGACCTTGATCACGTGGAGTTTTTATTGGATATTTGGGAAGCCGGGGAGCTTGAAATGTAACTCTGCGTTGATACGGTCGGGATTTCCCTAGAAGAAAGTCCCAGACAGCGATTGAGCGAGACAACAAGAATTGTTGTTTATGTGCCAAATTCCCACAGGCTTTCTTTGTATCATCAGTGAAATGGACGTGCCAGCAACACATGTAGCGTTCATTCTGAGGTGTGCTGCCATTTCGTATTCCATATTCCTGGCTGAAGCGCCAACTTTGGCACTCGTCCGCTCCGACACGCCCCATTAGCAAAACAAGCCATTTCAACCGGGTATCTCGCAAATTTATGTTTTTTAAGACTCCTCCTCGTCCCCCCCATGCACTTCACCCCGCCGGTCGCTGCTCACCGGAGCCGCCGGCCCTGTGCGGACCTGGACACCCCCGACGACGACAGCGATCTGCCCCCCACGCCTGGGTTCACCACGGTGTCTTCGACCTTGCTGGCCAGAGCCTCGTCGAGCACAGACTGGGTCAAAGACACGTCTGGCAACGGTCGTTAGTAGATGCGAGACCGGGGTTGCGAAAAACAACAAGAAATGCACAAACGAGGGCTCACCATCCAGATCGCTGAAACTGCTGCCCATGCTGGGCGTCGTGCCCGTCTCGCTGCCCTCGCGGGAAATGCCCGAGGCCCGGACGGCGGCGGCCATGCCGCCGCTCCGGCCAGAAAGAGTGGGGTGCAGGGCGGGCGGCGATCGCACCTGGGGCGACCGCACGGGCAGGCGAGACGAGCGCAGCCGGGCAGCCGCGGCGGCCGTGGCTGTCGTGGCCGAGGCGGATGCGGCCGACAAAGGGCTCTTGGGCGAACCCGGAGCCATGGCGGCTTGGAATGCTCGGGTCATGGGCGACGAGGAGGCCGAGGCCGAGGCTGGAGCCAATGCCGACGCCGACGCTGACGCCGACGCCGAAGCCGATGCCGATGCCGAGACCGACGCCGATGGCGATTCGGATGCGGCGCTCGTCGTGCTTTCGGCGCGACTTTTGTGCGGTCGGGCACTGTGACCGGCACCCCTGTGTGCAAAAGCAGAAGACGGCTTGCCTGAGGTGCCTGCGGCGCCTGCGGGCTTCCCTGACGATTTGCCTGTCGCTGTCGCGGCTGCAGAAGCCGCCGCAGCCGCCGCAGCGGCGACAGTGGGCGACTTAAAGGCCAGAAAGGCCGGCTGCGGCTCCGAGTCGTCGTCTCTGTCGTCGCCGTCGCCGTCCTCGTCGTCACCGTCGTCATCGTCGCCGTCGGGTCCCGCCAAGGTCCGCCGTGGCGGCTTGCCGCCGGCGACGTTTGCAGTGTTTGCCCTGCTGGAAAATCCAGCGCCGTCACCGCCCACGTGGATGGTGCTGCGGTTGGCCCTGCCCGGCGAAGCCATGTCGTGCTGCTGGGGCTGTGAAAAGCCCGGCGGCCGCCTGAAGATGCGTGACATGACGGGCAGAGACGGCGTGGACGACGACGAGGACGACGACGAGGACGCGTCGGAGGTCTGCGACGACGTCAAGACGGGCGACCCGGGCTCCTTGCGCGCGGGTCCTTCGGGGTCGATGTCGTAGCTGCTCAGACGGCGGGGCGGGGAGCCGTGTGACATCTGTGGGTGCTGTGGGTGCTGTGGGTGCTGTGGGAGCGGAGGCAGCTGAGGCAGCTGTGACGGCACGGGACGAAAGATGCGGCTGGCCGTGTTGACGGGCGTGCTGTAGCCGGCGACCGGCGACGACTTGGGGCTGACGCCCGAAGACGGCGAGCTGTTGCGCCGTTCGTCGGCCGTGTCCAGCGACGGCCGTTTGCTCCCCCGCAGCAAAGGCCGGGCCTGGCCGCCCGGCTCCATGGACGGCCGGCGTGAGCCCGCGGACGGCGTCGTGGTTCCACTCCGGATCGCCGCCACCGCTGCCGCCGCCACCGCTGCCGCCGCCGCTGCTGCTGCCGCCGTGCTGCCGGCCGACCCCATCCGGCGCATCGCCTCGGCCGGCTGCTTCTTCGACACGCCGCCGCCGCCGCCGCCGCCGCCGCCGCCGCCGCCCGACAGCGTCTTCGCCATGGGCTCCGCCATCAGCGGCGCTGGCGACTGCGCTCCCGGCCGCGACGGCGAGTACGTCGGCGAGTCGCGCGCAGCTCCCCCCAGCGCTGCCACTTTGCGGGTTTGCTCGCGCACCTGCGAGACATGGCGCTCCGTCAACACGTTGGCCTGGATGACGAGAAACTCAACGGTGGCGTCGAACTGCTCGGCTCTGCACAACAGCGTTAGCGGTCATCCGAAGCCCAAGACGTCTTGGCCGTCCAGGCAAAACGGAAAGATACAAACGTACAGCTCATCCCCTAGAAAGACACCGAAAAGTCAGCTATCATGATGTCCTGGGGGCACAAAAAGAAAAGAACAAAAAGACAAAAAGACAAAAAGACAACAGGGAGGCCTTACAGTCAATGTCGTTCTTTGATCCTTGAGATAGAATCTTCCAAAGAGCAGCATCTTTATCGCGGTTCCAGCGAACCTAAAACAGCCAAAAAAAAAGTCAGCAGAAAGACCTCGGCCATCTGAGGCTCTGTTTGTTCCTCGAACGTACATCGGGCGGATCCTCAAACCCGTTCCGCGGCCCCGGCACGCGAATGTAGACTGTGAACTGCGGCGGCGGAGGCGTAGACGGGTTTTGCTGTCGAGGGCTCGCGCCTCGAGCTGCCTCGGCGCCCAACGGCGGCTTAGGGAGCTGCTGCTGCGGCTGCTGCTGCTGTTGCTGCTGCTGCTGGCGCGTCGGCTGCAGAGCATAATGGCTGGCGCTGGCGCGGTCGTCGCCCGATGACGAATCTATCGGGTCGCCGGGAAAGCGGAGCGACAGGTCAAGCGACTCATCGTGCTTTGGTTTGATGTCCATCACGGGCCTCGAATGCGAGCCAAGCTGCAGCGGCAGCAAGTCATGTTGGGAACAAAAAAAGCGCCGTAATATTGTGTCGTCGTGTTGGAGAGAAGGAGCTTGACGAATGTGGAAGGGTCCATCCAACAGCAGACGTTGCCTTCAGGCCCCACGTATCACGTGCTTCTGTGTTAGCTGCAAAATGAAGCGAGGAGGACTGACTGCTACGAGTAATATCCCCAATTCATCATCGCCCTAAAATACCGGTTGCTGTTGCCATCAGAGCCGCTCGGTGAAGCCAGTCTACTGTACGGTGTGCATTGACCGGCACGGTTCGCGAAAGAGAGCAGACCTGGCTTTGAACCGGCTGAAGACTGCGACAGCGTCGTGACAGCCGCTGTCACTATCATTACAAGGCCCAATTGCAGCGAAATGCTCTCATCAGCCAATGATTGGGCCTGTGGTTTAATGGTATAACACTCCCTTAGCATGGGAGAGGTCCTGGGTTCGATTCCCAGCCGGTCCACAACTTTTTTTTTTGCAATTTTGATCAGCTGGATTTTGAGTTTTGCTTCACACAGTGTTCACATTAAGAATATTTAATGTTATAATAATACTCCGTACGGCGTAACTTCCTTCTCTTATTTTGCATTCAATGACATTTTCGTCTAACTCTCTTTAATTTTGTTTTTTTTGAACTCTCTTCTTTTTTCCATTCAACGACATTTTCATCCAACCCTCTTTGATCTTTTTTTATAAACTCTCTTCTTTTTTCCTTTAACGACATTTTCATACAACCTTCTTTGATTTTTTTTTCTGCCCATAGACTTCTATGAAGCCACATACAAATCTTCAAACTTCAGACGGAAAGAAGCAACACAAAAATGAGTGGGACTGAAGAGTTAAAAAAGTTGCAAGAAGCACTCGATGCAGCTGTTGCACGGGCCGATGATGAGCAGCGCCGTCGCGAAGAAGAGCAGCGCCGCCGTGAAGCTGCCGAGAAGAATCTGGCCTCTTCTACTTACAAAACCTTTCTTGACCTCTGTCATTGGGATATTTTCCTGAAACTAGCAATACAGACAAAAGCCCGCCTGGCTTCCACCGGCCTCGTCGCCAACCCCGAAAATAAGTACTATCCTCTTCATTTCAAGCCTTGGGCCGAGTTCCCCGACTTGCATAGCAAAAAATCAAACCACACTCCGCACTCTCTTCGCCGAAAAGCCGCTTTTTTGGTCGCGTAGCAATGTCGAGCTGGCCAAGACGTTGACGCAGAGCAAGGCGATGGCGGACGAAAATGACATGCGCTTGTTTCAATTTCTGGCTGTTGAGTCATGTGTCCTGGAAGTACTAAAGGCTTATCTCAAAGAGACGAAGCGATCGGCAGGCGATGGCGAGCAGATGCAGCATGACCACGGTCGGAGAGAGGAGGAACAGGCGCCACTGCAAAATGAAGACAACTCCAAGAAGACAGGCCCGCTTCCAGCCAGAGTCATGTTTGAAAGCGTTTCATATGGGCTATCCGTCTACTACGATAGCAATGATCCCGACCTCAGCATCCCCGAACGCCCGGCGTATAAGCCGGCTCTGGTGCTGGCCTTGGAAAAGGATGCGGAGGATCGGGGGCGCGCGAGCACCGGAACAGACCAAGGCCCTCCTCTCCAACGGGTGGCAACACCGACGCGCAGACACTTTCCCGACCAGTGGCTGATTCGTGAAGAGGCGGACAAGAGCATCCAACCTATCTTCATTGTGGAATACAAGGCAGCGCACAAGCTGCGTGCCAGCCTTGTGAAAATGGCCTTGGTCGGCGGAGAAGATGAGTCTGTGATGGGTGGAGCGTCGAATGGGGGCCTGTTTGCGGTGGCTCTGCACCATAACAAGTTAAGCAGCACTGTGCCGGGGGAGAAGGAGAGCGCCAAGACGTTGGCAGAAGCCCAAAACGGCACAGCCGCGGTTGTGACGCAAGCATTCCACTACATGGTGGAGTTTGGCCTGTGTTACTGCTATGTGGCGTCGGGGGAGATTGTTCTCCTGCTGCATCTCCGGCCTGAGGAGACAGAGACGCTATATTACCATTTGTGCGTGCCCGCAGACGAGGTTGGCGAGCGGCATAACGACGACCAGAGCCAAGACCAGAGAGAAACAGCTGGACCTACCATGCGATCAGCTGTGTCGGTGGTGTCTACCTTTGCGCTACTCGCCCTGAACGGCCCGCTTCTTAGCCAGCGATGGAAGCAAGAAGCGCAGACGCGCTTAAGGGCATGGCCAGAGCCGTATCCGCCGCAGACGGAGGCGCATCTGCCCCGGGACAGCCATATATATATATATATATATATAATATATTGCGTTTGACCCGCCTTCATCAGCGCAATCACGGGTTGGTTGGGAATAAGTCCCAGACCCAGGAAGCCCGCTTCCGTTATGAACGACTAGGCCAGGACGCTCTTTTGGCTCACCAGCGAGGCGCGGCCCCGGCTGCGCACAGTGAGGCCGCCTTCTTGCGCTTGACGCCGGCCAGCGCCGAGTTCCGCGTGTGGTCAGATGCTCGCCAGGAGTTCATGGACGCCGTGCGCGCCGTTTTTGCAGCTGATGGGCTGACAGAGGTGGAAGTCCTCCGCCGTTTGAGCGCTCTCGACCCTGCCCCGGCCAACTGATGGGGCGCCTCGTCGGCGCTTCTCAAACGCCTTGATTGCATCTTGTGTATGTGTCATATCTTCTTCCGTAACCCACTGATTGTATTCGTTAAGCCACCCGGTTCATTTGACGAGGTAAAAAGTCTCTCCTTTTCGAATCGCTTTGTCTTTGACAGTTTCCACTTCCCATTCATCTGGGTTGTCCTCTAGTGGTGGCATTGGCATCTGCTCTTCACTGTCTACTCGCCCTCGCCATGGTTCCAGGAGTGCGATCGGAAACACATTATGCAGTCTGTCATACTGCTCTGGCAGTGCAATTCTATATGCTTGCGTGCCTATTTTCTCCAATACTCTGAATGGTCCCAAGAACTTTGGTGCCAGCTTTTTGTGTGGCAGTTTTAGCTTGATGTTTTAGGTCGATAAGAGGACAAGGTCTCCTTGGAAGAGAGTGGTGGTAGGAGTCGCGCAGATTCGTCGGCACCGTCTCAGACGGGCGGCGTAGGAGCACGAGAATGTCGGACCTCGACCAAACCAAGGCGGATGCCACGCAAGGACGACGAGGACAATGACTTGACACCAAAACGTTCGGCAGCTGTGGTACCCGGCAGGTCCTATGCCACACGGTCTACGACATCGAAGGCGCAAGGCTCGGGCAGCAGCAGTCAGAAAGAAAGTACTAGGGGTGGGAGCAGATATGAGACCAATCGCAACCGACCAGTAACGCCGTACTGCACGCAGGCTTGTCTGCTCGGTTTGCGAAATGGCAGCAAGTTGGATGGCCGGTGCCCGAACGTGGCTTGGCATCGACGGCATTGCGGTGAGGACGGTCGGCACGGGCTGTCAGCCGAGCAGCTGACACGGCGGCTACGAAAGCAGTTGGCGGAGGATATGGACACGCACTGCGACGCGCTGGACCGCTATCGCAAGTTTGGCGCGATCGGGATACTGTTCCGGCTGACGCTGCAAGACTACGGGTACTGCGTTGTTGCCAAGGGGGTCGAACGGATACGGGCTTCGCGGTTGCGGGCGGAGATGGAGATCTACGACTACCTGCAGGCCTGGCAAGGCGACCTGGTGCCGGTGTGCCTGGGAACGTTGGAGCTGGTAAGAGACTACATCTCCATGCGAGGAATACACGTGACGCACATGCTGCTGCTGTCGTACGGTGGCGAGCCAGCGCTTGCCCTTCCGATGCAGGCCGAGTCGGTGCCGACAACGGAGACGATGCGGCGGCTGGCCCACGAGTCGTGGAGGCAGCTGGCGGCAGCAGGGGTTGTGCATGGGGACGAGCGGGAGGCGAATGTGGTGTGGAACCAAGAGCGGCAGCGCGTCATGTGTATTGATTTTGACCGGGCGAGGATTGCAAGGCCCGAGACGAGCAGGACCAAAACTCTGAGGGAGGAGGCAGACGTTGGCAAGGCGGACGAAAAGCTCAGAAAAAAGCTGCGGGTGATGCACGATGTCACCAACGACCCCAAGATGTGCATGGGTGAAAATTGATGCCGCGGAGGATCGTGAGCAGCGAAGGAACTGAAGCAGGATGCGGTTGGGCGGGGGGGGGGGGTTAACTACAGAGGAAACGGAGCTCCTGGGGAATACATAATAGGATGGGCAAAGTGGAATTTGATTTGTCATTTGAGATAATCCTCCACATCGTCCCTTCAGGAGACGGGGCCGAAGAGAAAAATGCAGTTATTGTTAGATTGCAGTCTTTAGGGACAAGAACAGAATATACACTGGTTATATTTGACTTCAGACCAGATTCACCATGTGCCGGGCTACTGCTGGGCTGTTAACTGACCCAGTTGCTATTCTTGAAGGACTAAATGATGTCCTTTGAATGACTGCCGGGGATAAAGCGAATGACGTCGGTAACACGGATGATGCGGGTGCCGAGACGAAGAAGCCGATGCCGGCCTTGCGGCTGTTAAGCGGGTTGAGGTGCTCATCGACCCGGGTGCGGTTAACGCAGTGAATGTCGTCGTCACCGTGTAGCGGCTGGTTTAAAGCTTCAACTGAGCCGTGCGAAAAAGACCCTTGCCCGTGGTGGCTGAGAAATTCGATGAAAGAAAAAAAGATGACATTTTGTCCTACAGCGAAGCTTGCACGAAAACTGCACATTATCACACGATATCGGTTAATATTGGGTTTTTTTTACTCATCGTATTGTTTAGAAAAGCTAATTGGCAACTACAAAAAAAAAAAAAGAGTGCGCCGCTAAAGTCATCGAGCATCACCTCGCCCACTGCCCAGTTTTAGAGAAAGACTGGAAGGGTCTCACGACCAGAAGTCTTCTTCGTCGGACGGACCCTCCTCTTCCTCGAACGGGTAATCTTCGTCTTCCGACGAGTTGACCAGGGTCGTGCCGCTGGGACAATAGTGCTCGCCGTCAGAGAGGCCGCCGTCGTCGTCGTCGTCATTGTTGTTGTGGACACGAGGATGGGCCTGGATCTGGACAAGACTCTGGCTCTGACCCTGGTTCTGACCCTGGTTCTGAATCTGCCGAACTGACAGGTCAGAGCCAAGGGCGAACACCATTTGCGGGCCAGTCGCGCGGGCTTGATTGTGAGCAGCAGTCGCAGAAGCAGAAGCAGCTGGCTCGTTGCTTGGCTGGCTTGGCTGGCTTGGCTGGTTTGGCTGGTTTGGCTCTGTTGGCTCTGTTGGCTCACCAGCCGACACAGCCGTCTCCTCAGGCTGCGGTTCCGTCAGCTCATCCCAGTACAGCGCCGCGTCGTCATCGGCCGATTGAGCCACCATGGCCACCTCGGCCGGCCCGATCACGGGGAAGGGCGAGGCGGTGGGGGGGAAAAAAGAAGATCCGTCGGCGGGTGCCTCGATTGGGACGTGGAAGCGGGGACGCAGAGGCGGAGTGGCAGGCAGGTATGCCTCGCGAGCCGAGGCGTCGTCAAAGCCGATCTCGGCCTGATATGCGGTGCCATCGCTACCATCATCTCTCTCCCAGGCCTGATCTGCGGCGCCATCGCTACCATCATCGCTCTCCCAGTCGGCCTCCCAGCCGCCATAGACGTGCTGGGACGAGGTGGCCGAGGCTGGCCGCCCTTCGTTGGCGAGCAGCCGGTCCACCATCTTGCCGAGATGCCGGCACTGCAGCTCGAGCAGCCCGTTCTTGTCGGCCAGCTCGTGGCATTGCTTTTCCATCTCGGCCAGCCGCCGCTGCACGTCGCGCTCGTGCTCGGCTGTGCTGTCGGCTCGGGTCTGGGCGGCGCGGCGGGCCTGGACGAGCCAGTCGCCGAAGCTTTCCGCGCTGGAAGAGGACGATGGAGCCGCAGCTGCCAGCCCCATCGCCGTGGCCCAGTGCTGGAAGGCGGCCTGGCTGGCCCGCATCACCGGCTTGCTCAGGTTCTTCAAGATCTCTTTCTGCACGGCCTCGAGGCATTGCTCAAGGTACTGGCGCACGGCCTCGGGAACCTCGGGCGGAGCCGGCACCTCGATTCGTGTTGCGGTACCGGCAGAAGAAGAAGAAGAAGAAGAAGAAGAAGAAGAAGAAGAAGAAGAAGAAGAAGAAGACGAAGAAGAAGAAGAAGAAGAAGCAGGTTTGGCTGCCGCCACCGCTGGCCGCTTGCCGAGAGCTACAGCAGACAGCCTGGCTGGCGGGCTCGTCGCCGAAGATCGCTGTTGAGCTGGCTGTCTAGGGTTGCTTCCACTGCCGCTGGCTCGGACTGCTGCCCCAGCCGTGGTCGCCGTGGTCGGCCTTGCCGGAACAGCCCTGCCTGCCAGCGAAGACGCTCGCACGGCCGGGGTCGACACCGGCGCCGCCCGTGCAGATGAAGGAGCAGCGGCTCTCGCAGACGGCACCGCTCGTGGCGCGGGAGCAGGAGAGCCGCCAGAGCCCGTAGCCGCTGCCTTGAGCAGCGAAGGGCGCTTTGGGGCTGCGGGGACGCGCCCGAAAGGGGGCCGGACAGGGACAGGTCTTGTTGGTGTTTTCGGCTCTGCCGTTGCTGCCGCCCGTTTCGGCGCAGCAGCCTTTTGTGCGACAGAGGCCCGGGATGCCAACGCAGCAGGTTTAGGTGCCACAGCAGCTGTAGATTTGGCGGCTGTTATTGGACTGGAAGCCGCCGTCGCTGCCGGTCTGGGGTTGACTGCAGGCTTGGAGACTACAGGCTTGGAGACTACTGGCTTGGAGACTACTGGCTTGGAGGGTGCTGGCTTGGAGGGTGCTGGCTTGGAGGGTGCTGCTCTGGAGGCTGCAACCCTGGGGACGACTGCTGGAGATCTGGAGACAGCTGCAGGTCTGGTGCCTGCAATCCTGGCAGCAGAGGCTACAGAAGAAGAAGGCCTTGCGGCTGTAGTAGTTTTTGGCTTGGCCGTAGGCTTGGCCGTAGGCTTCGCCGTTGGCTTGGCCGTTGGCTTGGCCGTGGCCGCAGGCTTGACTACGGGAGAAGTCTTGTTTGCGGCAGACGCCGAAGACTTTTCCGCGTCTGCTTTGGCTGGGGAAATGGTAGTGGTACTGATGGAAGCAGTTGCCGGAGCCGTTGTTGGAGCAGGCATCGCCGCAGTAGATGTTGAATTGGCCTCGGGAGCTTCTGCAGGGGCGACGGTCTCAACCGCTTCGACGACCTGAGAAGGAGCCTCGGCAGCCTCCACTTGGGGAGCGTCTGCTTGAGCAGCCTCAACCGGGACATTCTCAGCGTCAACACGGACAGTATCGACCGCAATGGCCGGCGTCAGGGTGAGTACCTCACTGTCCGCCGCATTGCGGGGCAGTTCAACAGGAGAGTTGGGAGGGTCCATGGCTGTAGAGCTGAAAAAAGAGGAGAGTGATACTTGGCTGCAATGTTTGTCAATGTTTGGTGAAAAAAACAAACTTGTTGATACAACAGTAGTAAACTTCAATAGGCCACTGATGGGGATTTCACACATATTAATACTGTTTCTACGATAAGAGAACACAATGAAGCTGATTCAAGTTTTTCAAATGAACAGGAGAGTGGCATGTTCAGTTGTCCCTAATACGATGTGGTGCCAAACAACAATGAACAGCTTCTCAGAGCAAAGCAACACACACGCCAAAAAAAAAAAAAAAAATCAAAGGAAGCAACATGCACACCTCGTCAAAAGCACTTGTTCACTGGGCCCCGGCCGGGCGAACTCGATAACAATGATGCACTGGGCCACCGACAAAAAAAGTTTCAAAGTCTGCCTAACGTGACCAGAACGGGCGGCGCCGCAGTTGTCCAATTTCTCGCCGTGGCCGTCGTGGATTGCCATCTTGAAGTCTGGCGAAGCAGGTATGTCAAACTTCAAATACAGTCGAAGGCAGCACAGATCCTCTCCAGTAACCGCTGAGACCACTGTATTTGACGGTGCGGTTGTGAGCAATGCCGCCGGCAAGCCGTTTCCCGGAAAGTCTCGCCATGTGTTCCCAGCTTGACCTGCCTGCGGGCGTGTTAACAAGTTTTGCTGGTTATTCAAACCCAACGGGGAACAAGAAGTCCCAGTACTCGTTCACCGAATCAACCGTTCTGGCCTCGTGCAAGCCTGTAATTACATCGTCAGGGTCGTGCACAAGAACAACAGAGCCTCCAAAGACAGACTGGGAGTGTCGCTTGTGGACGCGTCAACGCCAACGGCAAGATCGTGGACGTCAAATACACTGTAATAGATCGGTTTTCGTGTCTGCCGACACGTTTGTTGCCTCGATGGAGATGATAAAAAATGCCTAGCAGATTACGTCTAGCGGAAAAACACCGTGCGGTGTCTTGCTGTTGCAAGCAAGACTGTGAAGTCAAACACACGAAAAAGGGGGGGCGAAAAGAAAACAAGAGGAAATAAGCAAAAAAAAAAAAAAAACCCCGAACAATTGGCATTAATACATAAAGTAATATATGACAACATGTATAAAATCAGTGCAGAGCTTATTTTGCTATATTTCTAAAAACTCTCTCCTCGTGGTTTTCAGTTCCAGATAGTAAACACGATACGAAGGCGGAAGGCACGACCAACAGCGCCACGAGGACGCAAACACGACACAAACAGAAGTGACGACACAACTTCTTAGGGTTTGGGCAAGATAATGCAAGGCTGAATCACAGTGCATGCCTTCTTCTAGCTCATACTTTTTATTTTTCTTCAATTTTTTCATTTTTCTTCATTTTTCTTCATTTTTCTTTTGTTCAGCTTCCTTCGTCGGTCGTCTTTCGTGCCCTAACACACGAAACCGACACCGTCCACCAGCCAGCCATTTCGCCATTATTACAATAAATACCACAGTCAAGAAATCCAAAATGGCCACCTGTTTGCACGTATTCAGCCCAGCAAGCTTTGCTCGTTACAATACCCAAATTTTCAATTTTGTGTCTTTGTTCGATACCACAGACATTTTGGTCCTAGTAACACCAAAAAAGTCTTGTCAAACAACAGAAAAACAAACAAACAAACGAACGAACGAACAAAAAACGAACACCAGGATCCTCGACTTCTTTCTTTTTTGTCTTTTCTGGTTTTCTTTGTCCACTCGTTTGCTTCATTTCTTTGTTGTCCCTTGATCATACCCACCATTGGACAGAGCCACACCCTCACTCCATATCTGCCTTCTCGCTGAACAAAGACGACCACCATGGATATCTCGAGGGACGCCGCCGTGGGTGAGGGGCCAGACACCGTCGAGGACGAGAGCGTCGACACGCCTGTGAGCAGCGGCGTGGAAACGAGGGAGACGACTCCACCAGCCGATTTGGACGATTCCTTTGTCCCGCCGAACCAACATGATGTCCAGGAGCCCAGCCAACGAAGCATTGCACAGCCCATGGATGGACTGGAGGCAGACGCAGCCGTCCCACCCGCAGTTCCCGATGCACCGCAACCGCCTTCTGAAGCGCCCCCCTCGTCAAGCGACTTTACGCCCCCCTTCCGGCGGCCCCCGCCAGGCTTCCACAGACAGCCACTGGCCGACGAGGAAGATCTCAAGCGCCTGGCGGAGCTTAGATGCAAGCACAACTCCTGCTTCCTGCCATTGGACAAGATCAACGTCGCATACGACCCGCCACCGCACGACGTCCGCATCGCCGGTCGCTCGTACGAGGGTCGCCCTGGCTTTCTCGGCTTCAACGGCGCCGGCTTAACTCACCCGCTCTACCATGTTCGTCGATTTCTCCCGTACCAAGCGCCAGAGCCCCCAGGCCAGCATCGGTACAGAATCGAGCTCTGGCTCGACTTCTTTGGGCTGTTGGTTGCGCCCCGGCCAGAGCGGTCACAGCCTCTGATTCAGTCACAGCCTCCACTGCAGCCAGAGCCTCTACAGCAGTCAGAACCTCCACAGCAGCCAGAGCTTCCACAGCAGTCGGAGCAGTCAGAGCCTCCACAGCAGTCGGAACCTCCACAGCAGTCAGGATCTCCAGAACAGCCAGAGCCTCTACAGCAGTCAGAGCAGCCAGAGCCTTTACAACAGCCAAAGCCCCCACAACAGTCAGAGTCTCCACAACAATCAGAGCCTCCACAACAGTCAGAGCCTTTACCGCAGCCAGAGTCTCTACGGCAGTCAGAGCAGTCAGAGCCTCCACAGCAGCCACAACTTCCACAGCAGTCAGAGTCTCCACAGCAGCCAGAGCCTCTACAGCAGCCAGAGCAGTCAGAGCCTTCACAGGAGTCAGAGTCTCCATCACGGCCAGAGCTTCCACAACAGCCAGAGTCTCTACAGGAGTCAGAGCCTCTACAGCAGCCAGAGCCTCCACAACAGCCAGAGTCTCTACAGGAGTCAGAGCCTCTACAGCAGCCAGAGCCTCCACAGCAGTCAGAGCTTCCACAGCAGTCAGAGCCTCTTCAGCAGCCAGAGCCTCTTCAGCAGCCAGAGCCTCTTCAGCAGCCAGAGCCTCTTCAGCAGCCAGAGCCTCTTCAGCAGCCAGAGCCTCTTCAGCAGCCAGAGCAGTCAGAGCCTTCACAGGAGTCAGAGTCTCCACCACAGTCAGAGCTCCCACGGCAGTCACAGACTCCACGACCTGTCGACAAAGACGACAGAACGACAGAAGCAGATAGTGGGCAGCAAACACCGACAGAGGAGGATGACACAGTAAGCAGTCGGTAAAAACATCACGAAAAGCCTTTTGCTGTGTCCATTTGACGAAGAGCCACTGTCCCGCTTTGTCCTTGCAAGCATCTGTTGGTTCTTCTGTCCAGGACGACGCAATCTCTTTGTATATTCCGGAAGCGGCGTGAGGACCGCACGAGAGAACGCCGTGGAAGACTGTTTCTTTGTTTCTAAATATATAGCTAGAACTAGAGGGGGCCAGAATAGTTCTGCTCGCCCCATCCCTCACGACGACCATAATAAAATAAATAACTTACCCTCGACCTGCCCCTAACAGCTTTTTGGTTTTTTCATTGACCTCTCCAGTTTCCGCTCTGATGAGAGCGCGGAGGAGGATCGCTGGCTGGTAGTTTAGAGCTAGATAGTCACCTGCCTGCAATGTGTGTGATGTGTGATGTGTGATGTGCAATGACATGCCTAATGAACAGGGTCGGCAAGACGCGAACGCAGATGCGAACAACACTAGCATACGAGAGCATACGACAACATACGAACAGGTCAAAGTTCGACCGTTGCATTCGACCGAACCGATCTTGGACGATAAACAATTCAAGCGGCAGCACCGCTTGTCCCAGAGTGGCATTTCGCAAGAGCAGAAAGTAAGGAGTCGAGTCTCCTGTACGGCAGCGGCACCTACGCAATCCTATTTTAGAGAAAAAGATGCACGGAGGTAGGTGCTCTTGTCATCAAAACTCAACAGATCCGTGATTTGGGCCGTCGCTGAGACGGAAGTGCAGGCAAGCCCCGCGATGGCAGGCACCTCGATGAGAAACAAAAATGGCGGACGGTAGAGAAGCTACTTGCCTGCACGACGGTCAGCGAGGAGCACTCAAGCCCAGAGCGACGTGGAATACGATGCGGTTGACGACGACGACCCGACGACGATGACCCGACAAAGACAACGAAGTGGTAAGAACGACGACGACACGACGACGACGACCCGATGACGACCAGATGAGAAAACGAATGCATAAAGCCTTAAACTGAATCGAAGGAGAAGCCCACTGAACACACGCAAACCAACACACGCAATCCGTGAAGCCGGAGATGCTCTCACCCGTGCTGCCAAACAAGACGTTAGAGGACGATGCGATAGCTCCCTAAAATATGGAACAGCCTCCTGGGAATTTTGGCATAGTGGGGTACATCCACTGTTCAGGGTCGTTCCTTCCAAAATTGTTGCCCCGCGCTCTCATTTTCGAGCAACGCGCTCAAAACGCGTCTCCCCCCCAAAAAGATGATGAACACCGGCAACGATTTTTTCAACAGACGACAAGCCTGGATCGTTTGAGCAGTGCCGTTGTGCATTGGCCGCAGGACCCATTGCAGACTTTCTGCAGCAGCTGTGAGCAGCCGGGCATGAGAAAGGCCTAACTTGATAGCGACTTTTCCTCGCACTTTTTTTTCCCTTCTCTTCTTCACCTCTGTCTTTTTTCTCCCCCGACCGGCCCTTTAGTCCTCCAGACGACGATACGAGACACGCCTCGGCCGACGAACCATGCGGCCGTTCATCTCGCCGGCGAGGATCGTTCTCCTCGTGCTGATCGATCTCTACTGCAGCGACGTGGTGGCGGCGCAGGACGACGACTATGTGCTGCAGCTGATCAGCTGCTATCTGATTGAGCGCTACGTGCACCCGACGAGCCAGCAGCAGCGGCACCTGGCGCGCTGGCAGCGGGCCTATCTCAACGTGGGCCTGCTGTCGGACGTGGGCAGTCTGCGGGCGATGCTGCAGAGCTGCGGGTCGGGTCCGGCGAAGACGGCGGCAGCGGCGGCCAAGACAGCGGCCCAGGCTCGGGACAAGGCAGCGAAGACAAAAAAACACGCTGCAGAAGCGGCGCACGCGGCGGACGGGGCGGCGCGGCTTGTCTGCGCGACGCTGTGGGACGAGCTGGTGGCGCGGCTGTGGCTGCGGCTGACGACGCTGGACGATCTGGTGCCGTTTTTCGAGCAGCTGGGTCGGCATGTGGCGCCGACGTATGCGGAGAAGAAGGCCCGGCGCGAGGCCGGCGAGACTGTGGACGACGACGACGACGACGACGGTGGCAGCAACGGCAGCAATGGCAACGATGGCAACAATGGCAACGAGGGCAACGATGGCAACGATGGCCACGATGACAACAATGGGGCCGTGGCTGCGGCGTCTCGCAAGCGCAGGCTGCGGCTGGACCGGCGGTCGCCGCTGGGCCAGCTGGTGTACCAGGCGTGCATCGAGTTTACGCGGCTGTCGTTCTCGGACCGCTGCAGCCTGTGGGAGGACTTTGTGCGCTACCGGCATGCGACGCACGGCGATTTCCAGCGGCTCATGCCACGGCCGGCGCCGCCGGCGCAGGACGACGACCCGCTCGTGTTTGACGCTGTGCTGGCGGAGGGCCAGTACGAATGGGGGCGGCCGGCTGCAGAGACGCTTGCGCGGGTGGCCTTTGACCGCATGCTCAAGGACTCGTCGGTGGCGGCGAGCTCGGAAGAGATCGACAAGCTGGTGTCGCTGCTGATTGACCGAGAAAGTGAGTTTTTGGTTGTTTTGAAGTTTGTTTTCTTTGGTTGTTTTAAGTCCTGATGTTTCTACCTTTCTCTCTATCCTCTGTTTTCTTATCTATCCTCTGTTTTCTTCTCTATCCTCTGTTTTCTTCTCTATCCTCTGTTTTCTTATCTATCCTCTGTTTTCTTCTTTATCCTCTGTTTTCTCTATCCTCTGTTTTCTTCTCTATTCTCTGTCTTTCTTCTCTCTATCCTCTGGCTCTCCCTGCCCGCGCTGACTGGCTAGGACGCGGCTTTCGGCCGGACCCGTACCTGCGGCAGGCGACGGACGAGGCGATCGCGGGGTCGACGCTGGTGCCGGCGCAGACGACGTACTACCGGCTGCTGGACGCGTGGCGCACGGGCGACGTCAACACGGCGTACGACCAGCTGCACCGGTACTTTGACCTGGTGTCGCGGCAGGGCCTCGGGGCGGTCTTTGGCTACAACCTGGGCCCGATGAACAAGGCGATCATGCAGCGCGACTTTGGCGAGCACGCGGAGGACCTGCTGTCGATGCTGGACGCGGTGCAGGCGGGGCGGACGGCGCGCGACTACAGCTCGCTGCGGTTTTCGCTGCTGTGGCTGTACCTGTACGCGCGGACGAGCCCGGGGCTGATCCGGCCGCACCAGCTGCAGGGGCTGGGCGGGCAGCCGGGCGACGGCGACCAGGTGCTGCCGTACGTGCGGCAGGACGCGGCGCAGGCGCAGGCGCACAGCCACGCGGCGCTGGCGGCGCTGCTGGAGGCGCGCGTGGCGCTGGGCGACGGGCGGCCGCCGCGGGAGGCGCGGGCGCAGCTGCAGCAGGCGGCGCGCCTCGTGGTGGAGCACAACGAGCAGGGGCTCGAGGGCCAGCTGGCCAGCACGGCCATGCTGTTCTGGGACCACATGGGCCAGGCGCCGCTGGCCGCGCGCCACGGCCGCGCCTTTCTGCGGGCGCGCCAGGACGACGTGCCCTTTGACGACGCCGTGCGCGTGGCTGCCCGCCTGGCCCTGCTGTACGGCCACGCCGGCGACTTTGCCGCCGCCAAGGCCGTGCTGCGCCGCCGCCTCGACCCGGCCGGCCTGACGTCGCTGCGGCCCCAGAGCGCCATCCGCCACGTGCTGACCTTTCTGGCCGCCGTCCAGGCCGTGCGCGCCCACGACTTTGCCCAGGCCGACGAGCTGCTGCTGCAGCGCCTGCCCCCGGGCGGCTATCCGGCGTCGCCGGCGGCAGGCCGGCGGGGAGCAGCCAGAGCAGACAGCCAGATAGCAGACAGCCTCAGAGCAGACGGTCAGAGAGCAGACAACCAGAGAGCAGACAGCCACAGAGCAGACAGTCACAGGAGCAACGCCACCGCCACCCCCACCCCCACCACCACCCCCCCAAACAACCCCCCCACCATCGACGAGCGGCGTCGAGACCGGGCCTCGGCCGCGTCCCGTCTCGCGGCGGCGGCCGACTCGCCCGTGCAGATCGACGGCGACCTGGCAGCCCAGGCTACGCTGCTGCACATTGCGTCGCTGGCCGAGCGCGACGGCCCCGACCTGGCGGCGGCGCGCGACGCCCTCGACGCCTTTGAGGCCTCGTACGACCGCGGCGTCGGCGACCTGCACGTGCGCCTGCAGACGGCGCTGCTGCGCTGCCACCTGTACGCCCGCGCCGGCCAGCCCGTGCGCGTGCTGACGTTGGCCGTGCGCACCGTCCAGGCCTGCCTGCGCCGCCGCTACCACCGGCTGCTCTGGGACGCCGCCGCCGCCGTCGCCCGCCTGCTCGTCGCCGAGGCCGAGTTCCGCGCCGCCCGCCGTCTGCTGGCCGTCTTGCTGCCGCGCTCGCTCGAGTCGGGCCACGAACTGGCCGCCGCCCGCCTCTACGGCGACCTCGCCGACGCCTACATGGGCTCGGCCGGCCAGCTGCGCAGCTCGTCGTTGGCAGCCACGCCAGCAGCCACGCTGGCAGCGACGACCACCACCGCGACCACCAAGGCAGCCTCGCCTGCCACGTTGCCCGCCCGCCAGCGCGAAAAGGCCTTGCACTGCCTGTCGTGCGCGTGGCGCTGTCTGGGCCGCGCGCTCGAGCACTTTCGCCGCGCCGGCTCCGGCAGCGTCGTCGAGCACGAGATCGCCATGAAGCGGCGCGTCATCCTGGCCGTCGCGCGGCAGCTGGCCGACGCCGACGGGGACGGCGGCATGGAAATTGACGGCAGGGAGGGGTGACCACGGGCGTGTGGAGACGGATGTGCGCTGTGAACAATGCGTGCGCACGTATCACTTACAGGTCTGTCTGCAGAGGATAGCACCCATGAATGGAGTTACAGTCTTCTTACGGAGTAGCAGGCAGCAGCGCAGGCCATAAGATTATGACAGAATGAATGGCGGAAGTGCATTAATGAACAAGACTTGCAGAAACAGCTGTGCATGATGAATTGCTCAAAGAGCTGTGCATGGTATGAATTGCTCAAAGACTGACTACCCGCCGTCCGCCGCCACCATGCGGTGCACCGTCCGGTCGCCTTGCCCAAACACCAGCTCCCACAGCTCCTTCTTTTCTTGCAGCCGCCGCCCCGTGTCGGCCCGCGCGTTCTCCGTGCACTCCGCCAGCCGCCCGGCCTCCTGCTCGAACCGGGCCATCTCCTGCTGGATGGCCGCCACCGAGCCGCGCATCTGCTGCAGCGACTGGCTCATGTTGCCACGCAGGGCCTCCTGCCGCGCCGCCTCCTGCCGCGCCCGCGTCTCCAGCTCCCGCGCTTGTGCCTCTCTGCGCTCCAGCTGCCGCACCAGCTCCTCTGTCTCTTCCAGCGACTCGAACGCCTCGGCCTCGCAGTCCAGGTCGCCGCCGTCCATGTCGTCCAGCCGCCCACTTTCGTCCGTGCCTTTGCGGTCCTTGAAGCCCTTGCAGTCCTTGCCGTCTACTAATTGCCGCTGGCGACGAGCCACTTGCTTGTGCACGCGCGCGAGGAAAGCCGCCTGCTTCGGGTCCTCTGCCGCTGCGTGCTCGCCGCCGTCCATTGCGACATCGTCGTCATCGTCATCGTCGTCGTCGGTGGCGACTGCGTCAATCCCTGCCAGCGCAATAGCTCGCAGCTGCTGCACGGACTCGCTGCCAGCGCCTCTCTGTCCGGCTTGGCCGGCCTCCTGGGTGGTGCTGTGCAGCGCGTCGTGCAGCTGCGCAAATTCGTCCGTCAGAAACTCGGCGCCGCACTGTGGGCAGCGGCGCCCCGACTTGGTGGCGGCGCCGGCGCCGGCGCCCTCCTCGCCGTCAAGGGCCTCGAGCTCGGCCAGGACGGCCAGCTGGATGCGCTGGCGCGCGCGCTGCAGCCAGAGCAGCCGCTCGGGCAGGCTGGCCATGTCGGCCTCGGCCGCCTCGACGTAGCGGCGCTCGGCGGCCAGGCTGCGGATGAGGCGCTCGGCCTCGCTGCCCTGGCGCCGCTCGCGCGCCTTGATGTCCTGCAGCCGCTGCCGCTCTGCCGCCGTCTCCGCCATGATGCCGTCAATGTCCGCCGCCGTCAGCAGCGGCAGCTCCAGCTCCAGAATCCGCCGCACCACCATCTCCTTCGTCAGCTGCTCCTTGTACGAAAACCGCAGCTTCTTGAACAGATTCTCCAGGTACGCCAGCTCGCCCAGCGCCGACTCGTACTCGGGCGACGTCGGCCCGCCGTCCCGCCACTTGACCACCTCCAGCTGCGTGTCCAGGCTGCTCGCCGCCGGCGCCACCCCCGCCTGCTGCGCCATCCGCACAAGCTCGCCCACCCGCCGCCCCGCCGCGCCACCGGCCGGCTGTGCCGAGCCGCGCGCGTGCTGCTGGCTGCCACGCATGGCCCTCTCGGCCAAAGGCTCTGTCGCCGAGGCGGCGGCGGCAGAGCGCGTCGTCGCAGCGACGGTGGAGCCAAGCCGAGCGTCGGACGCAGCAAGCCCCGCAGGCAGCCCGGCCCGGCTGGACCGCGCAGACCGCCTCAGCTCGGCGGGCGCTTGGCCTCCCGTCGTCCCCGGCGAAGACGTCTGAAGGCGCGGCATGCGGGCACAAAGAGACTGGCCTTCTGGGGAGTTACGAGTACTGCTTGAATGGCGACTCGCATCGGCAGCGACTCAGTCTCACGCGAGATTGCTCGCTCAAACGCGTAAGTAAACAAGAAATGAAGCTCCTGAGAAAGTGGAAAGGGGCGTCGTATTGTTGCGTTTGTTGGTAATGAGGGGGTGGGGAAGATGAAGCTTCGACAACTAGAGGCGCAACGCGTCCGTCAGCGCGAGCGAGAGTGCAATGGTGGGTGGAAAGGAATAAATGGCTTTGTTCAGCAGTTGATCAATAGCGGAAAGAAAACATACCAAAAGGCCCTTTGTTGACAGGCAACGCGAGTCAGGCTAGTCCTAATTAGGCAAATTCGCTAAAGTGGCACAACTTGCATCTGTGTAACATGTATCCCGTTTGGACAATTATTACAGCACCATACTCGTATGTCGTACAAATAAAAACACTCGTATACTGCCAGGATGAATATTGGCAGCTGATGCTTTATATTGCGATTTTGCACAGCCAAGCTTGAAGCAGTCAAGATAGCCACAGTCAAGATAGCCACCAAGAAATTGCAAAGCGGCTCAGCAACCTGGAGAATGGTGCAAAATATGGCTTGTTGGGGTCCAAATGCTTCGTTTTTAGCAAAAGGAAAAAACCTGCAATGCTGTATACAAAAGACGGTTCGGCGGTTGTAGAGATGGACTACCTGTTCTCATTGCGCATTCCGATCCGAGTCTGGATGACACCGTCGTGTCGTATTCGATGCCTTTTCATATTTAGACTGCATGTCGTAGCCAATTTTTAATGTTACTCCGCTATCGTGTTTGCCAAGCAGTGCAGAACTGCCAGATCTCTGAATGCGGCTTCCTGTTTCTTTTTGCTTCGTGCGTTTTATCGGGTGATGACGAAAGAAGCCGACCCTCGTACTCGAAGTGTTCACTAGACGAATCAGTTATTTTTGTTTGCTTGTTTGGGGGGCGAAAAAAGGCCAAGGCAATTAATTCACCATCTCGCGTGCGGCTTCTGTTTTTTTCTTTGTCAGATAGACTAGCATGTTCGGTTTCTTTCCTCCTTTGCCGTACACATTAAATCAATTCTAGTGAACCAATCCATATACAAGAGATAGTAGTTTCTGTCGTTGATGAAAGTGTGACTTTGTCCAAAAGTTGTCCAAATGACTCGGGAAGGGAAAAAAAAATCAAAAAAATCAAAAAAATCAAAAGTCACGTCGCACCTTCTATATGCCTAGGTGACCTAATACTTGTTCATGTTGTCCGTTTATTATTTTCTTTTTGTCAAAGCCCTATGTGGACCGCTCTTTCCTTGAGACAGGCAGTTCGGGGCCACGAAAGCTCCTTCCATAAAGGCACAAAAAAGAAAAAAAAAATACATTTGGGCTTGCACAATAGGTCTTGAAAAATTTGCCCCTTCTTTGTTCTTATAAATTCCCTATTTCCTCGACCTTGTTGACTGCCAGATCTCAAAAACATTCAAACTCCTTTTTTTCGAAATTTGGTTCTGGCATCCCCAAGTTTCAACACCCAAGGCACCATCACTTGCAACCATCAAGGCTGATTCTCACAGATACCGCAAAGAAGAGAGCGTGTCCTTTTCAAACATTTTGTGCTCAAGACGCCAGCTTTGTTCGTTGTCTTTGTTCTTCCCACGACCGTTCAAACTCTGGTGTTTTTTTTATTCTCTTCTGTTTTGTTTGTTCTTTTCTGTTCTGTCATGTTTCGTTTTGTCCTTGGCATCTGCCTCTGACCTCCACTCATGTCCCGCATAGCCAAGTCCAACGAAGCTGGAGCCAGAAAGAAGAAGGAAGAAAAAACATGGATGACTCTCCTCTCTCTCGTCGAGCACAGGGTGCCGGCATCGGTAGCCGCCCGAGCCGCCGCTACCGCATAGGCGTGGACACTTTGGCTGCAATCACAACACAAGGCCGAGACCGTGTCTTCCTGCTGGACCAATTTCTGCGTCTTGACACGCGGTCAAAACAAGAGCCCACTGCAGAATCATCCCAGCAACCCGAGCCTTCAGGTACCTATGTCCTCTCCCCGTCCCTCCCCCCTCTCTCAGAAGAAAAAAAAAAAAAAACGAAAGCAAAGAAAAAACGAAGGAAAATAAAAGTAAAAACAAAAAGCAGCTGCCTGCAGCACAAATGACTGCAACCATGACTGATGAATCAAATCTGGAAACATGGCCCTAACTGTGTTCTAGGAGCATCTGGCGAAACGCACGATATACAGACAAATACAAATACGCCTCTTGATCAAGGTCATGCTTCATCCGCCCGCTTTAGTTCCCTTTCTCCAAACCAGGGCTATTACCCAATGCAGGTCCAACAGCTCTCTGCGCCTGGCACAGGAACCCTACCACCTGAAGGAGAGTGGCCATCATATGGTAAGCGACGGCAGAAAGCAGTCCCTCGCCCAACGCTTTAACTAACAAAAGGTGTCAAGCTTCAGGAAGCTCCGGTGCTTTTAAATCGAGCCCACTACACGTCGAAAATGCTAGCTAGGAACTGGCTGGGCGTGCTCAGTCTGAGGCTGTATGCAATGTGGAGCCGTGGGTGCGAAATCAGAGAGCAAATGATAACCGTTTCTTGGTTTCGTTCGGGCCAAGTTCGTCTATGCCAGCATCGCATGTGGGCCAAAAAAGAGTACGTCAAGACAGCCTATCCGACGCCTCATTCCAGCCTCGTGCAGCACCCCCCTTTCGTCAATTTGCCGTGCGACAACAGTATAACTTTCTGCTCAACTGTCCGACTGGGATATTTGATTCCATCTGCAACTATCTCCCCTGGTCCGCAAAGGAGCTGCTTAGTCGCACATGCACTTCAATGTGGGAGCGGCTTCATTTCCTGTGTCGATCGGCTGTCAGCGTCATGACCAAGCACGAGTTCCTGCAGTATCAGGTCAAGATCGCGCAAACAAAGCCCTTTCATGTTCTGTGTGCTGACTGTTCACGGATTCACCGTGCTATTCCTGGCGATGTTCCGATTCTTTCAATGAGTTCATACGATGCCAAGGTTCAAAGACACTGCGACGAGCGAGAACAAAGACGCATTCCCGATCTAGGATTTGGGTATCACTTGGAGTACCACCACGTGCAATTCGCCCTCAAACTACACCGTCTCAATCTTTGCCGTCAACAGCTGCCGTGGGGACCTGATGAGATGCAATACCAGATTCGGCGATACCTCGACGACATTATGAGGCCGTATCGCGTACGCTCGCAAAACCAAGACACTCGGGTCTATTTTGAGCTCGTTCTGCGTCCTTTGATTTCTGCCAACGAAGCCGAGCCGTCGTTCCTGCTGTATCGAAATCTCAATTTCTCGCCGTACAGAACAGCCGGGGCCCAGCAGTTGGATGCTTCCTCAATTCAGCACCTTGTCATCTGTCCCCACACGTCGCTGACAGACAGCGATCTGGAAGATATGCAGCGCAACGAGCTGTATGGGGCGGTGGACCATGCATCATTCGGGGTGCCATCTCGTCGCGACTTTGCTTGCCGCCACTGCCCGACCGACATCTCCATTGAGACGCAGGACGGACACCTCTCCGTTTGTGTCTTTCACGATTTTGGCAAAGAGGGAACGCTGCCAACGGACGACGCTTGGTTGGCCAACATCTGCAGCCCGGACAACAACGAGTTTGTTGGGCCATCGGTCCACCATGTCAAGGGCAGCGTGCGCATCCGATATGAGCGCGCGCTGCAAGAGAATCCAGTGGACATGTGGCCCGACACGCCGGACGGAGACGAGCGCCGAGTCACGTCTTGGGCGCTGCATCAGGCAGGGCGGGCAAATGTGCACAATCGGCTGCAAGGGAGGGAGGCTTTGAAGCGCCATGGCTTGCAGCAGATTGAAGAGTAAAGCAGCTCAAATTTTGTCTCAAAGTCTGTAGATAGACTTATATATTGGAAGTTAATACAGTATGTTACTGAATGACCAGATGCTCCTGTAGATGGGAGTCTCGCCTGATGCAACAAGTCTGAAGTAGCATACACTACACGTCCCAAATCTGCCACGTTTGATATCACACAGCAGTGTGAAAGTTCAGACGCAAGGAGACTGCCAAAGAGCGAGCACTTGGTCGCGTTAGAATAGTGGTTCGTATCCTTTGTAGCACTGGAGGGCGGCCGCACTGGAGTCAACAAATACACGTGCTACATCAGGTGACCTAATGCCAAGAGGGCGTGCGGAGGTGGAGGGGCCCACCTGTATCTGCCCGCATTCGCCTCACACCGCGCAATCTGCCTGCTTTTGTCACCTGCTTGACATTTCCATCCCGTTGGGCTTCGCTTTCTCACCTTTTCTCCTCGGCACGTTTTGCTTTGCCTTGTCCAGTCCTCGCTCCATCCCCACCCAAGATCTTTTCTTTC
This sequence comes from Raffaelea deltoideospora, assembly GCA_019925385.1. Classification (NCBI taxonomy): domain Eukaryota; kingdom Fungi; phylum Ascomycota; class Sordariomycetes; order Ophiostomatales; family Ophiostomataceae; genus Raffaelea; species Raffaelea deltoideospora. The sequence continues at coordinate 238,591 of JADHKP010000039.1, read as the reverse complement.
CGCATAGCCAACGCGGCCACTGGCCGAGGAGGCAAGCCGGACCGGATCACCCTGTTTCTCTGTTTACTCGTATTCTTTAAACCTGCTTCGCCACCTAAGCAGTCTGTTTTCTTTTGTTGCCTCTTCCTCCGGCCACCTGTTTCGAGCCACGTGCATCTCCCTATCTGCCCTACGCATCTCCCTATCTGCTACGCATCTGCCTCTCCGCTGCGCATCTGTGCCGCCTTGCCTGACTCGACGCCGATCTGACTCGACACCGATCTGGGGTACTGTGACTCTTATCGACAGCGACGGACTACGACGACTTTGCATCTAGCCGGCTTCTTGCCATCTTTTGCCTCTTTCGTCGATTCGCCGAACGACTTCTCCTGCGCGAAAGCTGTCCTGCAGCGACGAGCGAGACAACGGCCATCTGCAACCTCTTTCGTGAGTGCGGCTGCTCCAGCGACCTTTTTCCGAGCTTCCGATGCCTTTTCGTGTCACCGCGAGTCGACACGTCTGATTCGGTTGTGGAACAAAACACCTTTTTTTTGTTTCTTTTCCTGCAAGACCAAGTGCGTCTTGCCGTCTGACTGTGCCGACATCGACCTTTTCGTGTTTCGCTTTACTTTGCTGGCCGTCTCCTAGTGCCATAGCAACCTTTCTTCTGCTCTTCTGCTCTTCTGCTCTTCTGCTTTCGTAGGCAGGTTCCCACGACTTTATCAGCACCCTTTCATTTGTTTTGTCCGACCGACCCATCCTCGCCGTCTTGTCTCGCTACGAACTTTTTTTTTTCTTTCCGAACCGATATATTTATATACCTTTTTTTTTTATCCTGCCTTCTTATTTGCTGTGGCAACAAAAGATCACGAACGATATTTTGTCCTACGCGAGACTTGGTCCTTGTGCGGCTCTTTGCGAGCGAAGGCGGCTATCCGTTGGACCACAGCGAGCTTCTCTCTCTTTTTTTTTTATATTTTTATTCCTTCTGCCTGTGCGATCGACGATTGAGCAAAAGAGACAGCTCGTCGTCCACTGCTACATCATCTGATCTTTCTTGATTTGACCTACCCTGGCGGGACACCGTTGTGAAGTTGGCTGGGCCTTTTCTGTTTCCGTCTGTGCATAAGCCGGCCTTTGTCTTTTCTCCTCTCAAGCTCAGGCGACTGCGGCCTTTGTATTGTACTCCTTCTCACTTGTTCTCTGCGCGATCTGTACCTTTTCTTCGGCTTGCCAGCGCAGCATTTTTTTTTCTACTTTCCTTTTCTCGGTTTGGGGCTACGCCTTTCTATTATACCCTTCTCGCTATTGCTTTCTTGCTACTTTTAGCCAACCTGTCTTACCTTTCTTTTTTCCCTCGTCTTCAACATGTCGGCGTGGCACACCCGGATTGTCGGCACGTTTATCGTGTTTGCAGTGGCCATTTTCTTCATGGTGCACGGATACTACGACAAAGACTCGCCCGCACACCGGTCGCGGCCTAGCCGGCTCAATGTTCCGGCGAATGTTCCCGCGTTCCGGCTCTTCCCGCCGAATGCGGTGATCTCTCTGACCGACGACAACAGCACCTTCTTCCCCGCTCGGCCGGCGGCGTTTGGACCGGAGCTGCCGATCGTCGGGCTCAGCGCCGTGCTCTGGATCGGCGCCGGCTTTGGCGAGGACGGCGTCGAGCCGCAGGGCGAGCTTGGGTGCAGCGACGTGCCGGGCTGGGATGGGCGTCGAGCGGCCGACGGCGCACCGATTCTGCCGTCCGAGCAGGACATTGACGACGGCACCGACAACTACCTCGAGGACTTTGCCACGGCGGCGTACCATCGCAATGTGCACCGGACATCGCATGCCAAAGCTGCGGCGGCGGGTGGTGGTGGTGGTGGTGGTGGCAGTGGCAGTGGTAGTGGTAGTGGTAGTGGTGGTGGTAGTGGTGGTGGTAGTGGCAGCGGTGGCAGCGGCAGCGGCAGCGGCAGCGACGCGGCGGCGGCAGCGCACAAGCCGACGGCGACGAGTGCGGCGTCGGACGCGGCGGAGAACGAGGGAGCGCGCAACGATGGGTCTCGGCACGGCAACATCCAGTCGCTGCAGGAAGGCGCCGAGATTGCGGGCAAGATTGTGCTTCTGCGGCGAGGCGGCTGTGGCTTTCTGGCCAAGGTGATGTGGGCGCAGCGGCGCGGGGCGGTGGCGGTGATTGTGGGCGACGACCGCAAGGGCGGCCCGCTGATCCAGATGTACGCGAGCGGCGACACGTCGGATGTGCACATTCCGTCGGTCTTTACGGCGCACACGACGGCGCATCTGCTGACGGCGCTGGCGGTGTCGGCGGGCAAAGACGACGAGCCGGCAGCGAAGCGGCGGAAGAAGGGTTCGGCGGCGGCGGCGGCGGAGGAGGAGGAGGACGAGGAGGGGAGAGGGCCAGGGGTCGGGGCGGGAGCAGGGGCGGGGGCGGGGGCAGCGGCGGAGAAGAATAAGAAGAAGAAGAAGAACAAGAAAAATCAGCACGATGCCGGCACGGTGGCGCCGGGGCCGCAAAAGTCGGACGGGCCGGCCGATGCGGCGGACTCGTGGTTCTGGAAGACGCGGCCGCGCGAGTGGGTGCTCGCCGAATACGTTCCCACCGAGGCGTCGGCCACGGCCACCAGCACGGGAGCTGTGCCGCCGGCAGCCACGACGACGGGCCGGCCGGGCGGCGGCGGCGGCGGCGGTCATGCGCTCTCCATCACCATTGCGCCGGCCCGGGGCGGCCTGCCGCTGCTGGACTCGCTGCTGCTGCTGGTCATCAGCCCCACGCTGGCCATCATGGGCGGCTTCATCATCGTCATCGTGCTGCGGTCGCACTGCCGCTACCGGGCGTGGCGGGCGCCCAAATCCATTGTCGACCAGCTGCCGGTGCACATCTACAGCCCGCCCGGCGCGGCCGCGGCGAGCTCCGCGTCGTCGCCCGACGCATCGCCGCCGCTGTCGCCCTCGCTCTCGGGCCTGCACCAGCCACCACCACCGGCATCGCCATCGCCATCGCCATCGCCATCGCCATCGCCGCCCACCGTCACCACGCCGCTGCTGCAGCGGCCGCGCTCGCGCACCACGACAGGCGTGCCCGGCGACGAGCGCCGCGTCACCATGAGCCTTCCCGCCCGCGCGCCGGCGCCGCCATCGCGCTACTACCAGGCCGAGTGCGTCGTCTGCCTCGAGGACTATGTCGCGGGCGACCTCATCATGAGCCTGCCCTGCGGCCACGAGTTCCATGCATCTTGCATGTAGGTTTTTCTCTGCTCCTTTTCTCTGCCCCCTTTTCTCTGCTCCCTTTTCTCTGCTCCTTTTTCTCTCGTTTGCATTTGTGTTGCTACTCCCTTACGTTTGCATTGCTCTCCCCTGCTAACTACGACCTAGCACGCCGTGGTTGACCACACGACGACGGACGTGCCCCATCTGCAAGGGCGACGTCGTGAAGGCGGTCGCCGGCGACACAGCTTGAGCGGGACGGGGACTCTGGGAGGTGATCTGGGCGTCTGGGCATCCGTACAAGAGGAACTGATGACAATAGGGATGGAGAACTGGATTTTTTTTCTTTTTTTGCGGCGTACGCCATCCTGCTTTGATTTGGCGCAATCGTAATACCGGGGTCTGTGTTTTATTGTGTCTTTTTGTGTCTTTTTGTTGTTTTTGGTATTTGGGATGGGTATCATGTTTTCTCCACCCTCGCCTGTTCGCGCCTGTTGCTTGACGACCGTTTCCGATCTCGATATCTCCTCTTGTCTCAAAATTTGGATTTGTCTTTGCCACGTCTCTCCTATTCACCTATATGACCGTGTTTTTGGTTTTTCAAGGTGTTGTTTTGTCTCTCCTAGCTGGCAAAGTCTCCTCGTTGCCAGAGCTTCTCCTGGTTCTCTCTCTTATTGTCTCCACGGTCGAGAAAGGCTTTGCTGGGCAAGAATGGCCACTCGCAGCATCACGCATGCGGCGTGCCATCCGTTTCTTCCCGTTGGACATTCCTCATGTTCAGATAGTCTACATAGATGCTCAGTAGCTACTCCCGTACATGCAACAGACTCTTACTGTTATTTTCGGTGCGCTTCCACGCATGCATCGCCTCGCCCCTCTCCCCTTACACCGTAATAGATTGTGCCCTTTAAGAACCCTCTCCCCCCTCTCCCGCCTATTGCTTCCCAGGCGGCTTCCAGTCCCGGCACCAGACAAAGGTGGGACACTGCCATTTGGTCCCCCGTTCGCTGCGGCCCAGCGGCCCCGGCGGCCGCGCACACATGTAAAAGGACCGCCCGTTGTTGACGCCCGCCTTCTTGGTCAGCAGCATCTTGCACGGCTCGCCGTGCTGGCACAGCGGCGCCTGGTGCTGGCCCAGCCCCAGCCGCGACCACGTCGCCCGCGCCGCCTTGTTGTTTTCGGCCACAAACGCCTCCCACTCGGCCACTGCCTCGGCGGGTGGCACGGATGGGTCCCTGGCAGAGGTCGGCTGGCCATCGTCGTCGTTGTCGTCGTTGTTGTCGTCCACCGGCTCTGGGGGTTCTGGAGGTGGCCGGCCATTGCCGCCCAGAGGCATCGCCACTGCAGCATCTGACGCTTTTGCGCCGCTATCGCTAGCTGCAACGCCGCTGTCGAACGGATGCTGCGTCTGACTCCGAGCCTGGCTCTGACTCTGACTCTGACTCTGACTCTGGCTTGGGCTGCGGCTTCGTGGCTGCAGAAACATGTTGATGGACGTCTGGAAACCGGTCGATGTTGTTGCTGTCGCCGCTGTCTTGGCCCTTTTGGCCGGTCGCGTGGTCGTCGTACTGCCTGTGCCAGAACCGGCCGACCGTGCCGAAGGCCTCCTGGACGCCGGGCTGGGCCGTGCTGCTGACGCTGGCTGGCGACGGCCGCCTATGCCAGAGCCAGCTTGGGATGCTGGTACGCTTGGAGGAGGCGGAGGTGGCGCCTGTGGTGATGCTGACAGCGGCGGTCGGTACTCTATTTCTGTCTTGGCCTCCAGTGGTCGGTGCTCTATTTCTGGCTTGGCCTCCTGGGCCACCGCCTCAGTATTAGTCTCCTCTGGCTGTGCATCTTGCGACGGGCGTTTGGGTGCGGCAGCATCGACGTCGCTTCTCGGCGCTTCATCCCCAGACTCCACTGGCTGACTGTCGAGAGCAGTCGGGGTCATATGCCCGGAAGAAGCCGCCATGTCGTCCATGGATCTGGGAGTTGCCGATGCGCCTGCGCCTGCGCCAGCGCCGACTGTGGTATCTGCTTCAGCTTCGTCAGACGACTCGTCCTCGCCTTGCAAGTCCTCTTCGCCGTCGTCTGGACTGCTGTCGCTCGGCGACTCGACCAGATCAACAGGAACTGCCCTTAGGACAGGGGGAAGCTCGACCAGTGTCGAATTCAGAGCAGAACCGCCGCCGCTGCCTTTTAGCGTGGGTTCAGATCCGTTGACGCGCGCCATGCGGCCTGCTGCCTCCGCCGGCGACGGCTTCGGCGCTCTCTGAAACATGTTGGCAATGTGGCGTCGTTTGGCAAACTGGGGCATTTGCCGCGCCGACTGTGGACACCGTCTGGGCTCGGCAGGAGTGTCGCCGCTGCCGCTGTCGGCAACCGTGGGCTTGCCATGCAGAAAGCGGCCGGGAGGGTTGAGGTAGTCGAGAATGTAAATGTCGTCGGCCCCTGTGCCGTTGCTGCCGCCTTCGCCACGGACGCAGTCTCTCAGGACCACGTATACGGGGCAATGGTCGGATCCGATCAGCTCTGGCTGGATGTCGGCCGCGACCACGAGCTGCATGATTTTGGGGCTGCAGACGATGAAGTCGATGCGCGACCCGTAGTTGGCCGGCCGGTGGTTCTTGCGCGTGTCCCAGCAGGTGTACATGCCCATGCGCGAAGGGTGCAGTTCGCGGCAGGCGTCGTACAGCACGGGCGGCCGCTGCGGCTCGGGGCTCTCGGGGCTCTCGGGGCTTTCGTCGCTCTCAGAGATCTCGGCGATTTCGCCGCTCTTGCCGCTCTTGCCGCCCTTGCCGCCCTCGACGCCCTCGACACCCTCACCGCCCTCGCCGTCCTCACCGCTCTCGCCGTCCTCACCGCTCTCGTCGCCGATCATTGGCCGCCTCAGCAGCTCCGAGGTCGGCCGGCTGTGGAACAGCAGCTGGTTCAGCAGCCGAGCCGCGCGCGAGGCCAGGTAGCCCTCGTCAAAATCGAGCGCCTCGGCCAGCAGCTTCTGGCCGCCGTGGCCCCAGACGGCAGCCGTGTCGAGGTGGTCGCGCATCGTGTTGAGGTCGCCGCACAGCACCACGTTCTTGCCCAGCGCCGCCAGGTTGCGCACGCGCGCGTCCAGCGCCGCCAGAAACGCGTGGCGGAAGCCCGTCCGCTCGCTGTTGCGCCGCGCCGGGCAGTACACGTTGATCAGCACAAAGAGCGGAAACTCCAGCACCAGGCACCGCCCCTCCGAGTCGACGGCCTCCCGGCTCACCGCGCTCCGCCGCAGCTGCCGCTTGCTCGGATACCCGCCAATCTGCTGCGCCGCCGGCAGATCCAAATACCGCGTCGCCGCCGCCGTGCCCGGCACCTTGAGCGTACCCGTGATCCCCTCTTCCACCCGCAGCGGCGCGCACTTGGCATCCCGCGTGTAGACTGCAACGCCCGAGTAGCCTGGAGCCAGTCAGCACCTGCGCCACACGATTCCATGACAACGATCAGTCTGTCCGCCACACCACCCCATGACAAGATCGGCCTGTCCCCCGGCAGCAGCAACTCACCCGTCTGACTGTGCGGGAAGCTGTAGAACGAATCCCAGCCCTTGACAAAGACAAGATCGTCGGTCAACGCGGGCTTGGGTGTCTTGACTTCCTGGAAACAGACAATGTCGGCCTCGAGGATGTCGAACATGGCCTTGAGCGTGAGAATTGGTGCCTGAAAAAAGGAAAAAAAAAGTTTCTCGTCTTTCCCCAGCCTACCTGCAATGTCTTATCTTTGTTCCACGGCACATATTTAAACGGGTTGCGAATGCCGTTCACTGATAAAGTCAGAAAGGGCACAGATCAGATGCAGACAGACAGCAGAACACGTCAAAACAACCGTACCGTTCCAAGTGACTATGCGGAAAGGCATCTGAGTAAAAAAAGCTGCATTAGAATCGCACGTTCACAAAGCACGCCACGTCATTATGGGGAGAATGGCATCGCAGGATGGCCAAAAAGAAAGGCAAAGACGCACTGTAACTCGATTGCAATTTCATCACCCAAACCGACGCCACGCCGGACGTACAGCGACATGCATCCAGGCAGCCGTGAGTCTATCCATGCATTCAACGGGGCATCCAGCGCAGTATGCACAAGTAGTCGTGGATGCAGGAAAGAGTGGGCAAAAGAGAGGTTTGCGAACAAATAACTTGATTTTCGCGACAGCAGCGATCCGAGATCGCGGAAGGCGTTCACCACCCCGCGCGATCACGTGTATTGCTGTGGGCCCACTTAAACCCAGCTCTTCTTACAGAGCTTGAGCGACACATGAAATTCATGGTTTCAAGCCTGTCAATGGCCTTTTGGATCTTATTAAAGCGAGTTTTTCACAGATCTATTTTTCTTTTCTTCTTCTTTTTTATTTATCTATTTATTTATTTTTTTGTGAAGGACACAAGATTTTTCCAGACAGCACGGCCTTTCAAATGTAGATTTGATCTGTGAAAGGCAGCAGTTAACCAGTGTAAGGATCAGTGGAAGTACTACTGCTCTGGTCATGCTTCCACCGGGAGGATTGTTCTTCACTGCCTATTGTTTAAGGAAGCTGCTGGTGAATTGCATAGGCTACGGTGCTAATGAAGCTGTTTCGTGATAACCGAGATCCATCCAAAATCCATCAAGTCTCGGTCCGTGCAGGCGTCTTTGTCAAAATTCTTTCTGCTGTACGCAGCGGATCAACGGAAAGCAATGCCACCAACCAAATCTTGTGGTATAGGCAAACAGACACGAGCAGCAGTGCATCAAGACGGAGGAGGTTCTCAAGTGGCGGTAGAGCCCATGTGCTCGCTGTAAAAGCAGGGCCACCTTCCTCCAATATTTGGGTTTAAAGTGACCTTCAGCCTGCTGATATCGGATGAAAGTGAGTGGATTGGATTGGATGGGCTTGTCATGAAAGTAAGTGGATCGGATTGCATTGGGCTTGCCAATGATATGACGAGTGAGATCGGTCTCGGCATTGTAAAACTTTGGCACGTTTTCGGCACTGGAAGCATGTCACGTAACAAAGGTGGGTTTTGCCACGAATGTTTATCCCGGTCTGAGTCTGAAGACTAGTAAACAAAATTCTGAAGCCTATCAATCCTGGGATACGCTTCGTCGTATTCGGCAGCTTGCTCTGGCCCATGTTGAAGCTCTATCTCTTAGCATGTGCTTCTATTCTGCGGTACTGCAGTTTAGCATTTTAGCAGTCGGCACTTCGGTGAGGCTGTCATCTTATCTGATATTCGACATGACGTTTTATCATCTCTTCAGGCTTTCGCTTTTCGCCAGCTCTTTGATAGCTCGGTTTATCGATATTCAGTTGATCGTTTATCGTTATCGTGTGCCTGTTCTTCCGTTCTTCCGTTCTTCCATTCTTCAGTTCATCAGTTCATCGGTTCATCCGTTTTGCAGTTCCTCAGTTCTCCAGTTCCTCCGTTCTTCATTTCTTCATTTCTTCATTTCTTCAATTCTTCAGTTTCTCAGTTCTTCATTTCTTCCGTTCTTCCGTTCTCCAATTCTTCAGTTCTTCCGTCCTACGCTCTACAGTTCTACAGTTCTTCATTCAATTCTTCAGGTTATCATTCACGAGTTCATCAGTGCATCAGTCTATCGTATCACTTCTTCAGTTCTACAGCTCATCTATTAATCCTCTGTCAAGCAGTCATCCCATCACACTATCGCCAAGCTTATGGTAAACTAGAACAATCGGGTTCTTATCCACACTTACTAGATATCTCCTAGATCTATAATGCAAACACTCTCAACTACATCTACCATACAATTACCCACCATAAAAACTGTGTACAACGTAGAATGTGCCAACATAAGATCAACACCGTCACAAGTGCACTTTGATCCAATGTGACTTTATCAGTTTAGCAGTTTGCACGCCTCTGATTTCTGACTGGCCAGGTCCTTATCAAATGTAGCACTTATCGCACTAGGAAGAATGGAGCCTCTCAAGCTCTACATCGCATCACTAGCAGCCAACGTCCCGCCCACTCCAACGGCCAGAAAAAGTAGGCCAGTCAGAGCGACGCCCAGAAAGCATGCCGGTCCGAGAACTAGGCCACATGAGGCTTCTTTATATAGCTGTGCGTTTTGTTGGCAATGCGAAAACCACCACATGCAAAAGACTTACAACGTACTCGTATATACTTCAGTTCGGGACCAGTTTATAGTAACCAAACGACTGCCATTGCCCCTCAAGTCGAGAACGCAGGCCACACTCGAGCGTCGCCGTTTTACCGACTCTGTCGTCTTTGATTTCGGCTCTCCGATTCGGCCATGGCGCGCACTCTGCGCGTAGCCGCCGCCCAGATGGGCCCCAATCATCTTGCGACGCCGCGAGCCGAGATCCTGGCGCGGGCGGTCAAGCTGCTGCAGACGGCGGCGGCCCAGGGCGCGCGGCTCGTGGTGTTCCCGGAGACGGCGCTATCGACGTTTTTCCCGCGGTACCGGCTGCAGGACGTGCCACAGGCGGACGAGTACTTTGACGAGGGCAGCACGCTGCTGACGTCGGAGCGGACGCGGGTGCTGTTTGACGAGGCGCGACGGCTCGGCGTGGACGTCTGTCTGGGCTTTGCCGAGAAGGACAGCAGCACGGGCAACCGCTACAATGCGTGCGTGTACTATTCGGCGGCGACGGACGACATCTTGGCGCGGTACCGCAAGATCCACCTGCCGGGCACGCTGGAGGCGTTTGAGGGCTCCGACTCCATCAACCAGCTGGAGAAGCTCTGGTTCACGCGCGGCGACCTGGGATTCAACGCCTTTCGCGCACCGGGGCTGCTCTCGCCGGGCGTCAGCTGCTCTAACGGATCGGCGAAGGGAGCAGCCAACGGGACAGTCAATGGAACAGCCAATGGAACAGCCAATGGCATAGCCAACGGCACAGCCAAAGGCACAGTCATCGGCACAACAAATGGAACAGCGAACGGCACAGCGAACGGCACAGCGAACGGCACAGCCAATGGCACAGCGCACGGCAACGGCTCAGCCCATGGCAACGGCTCAGCCCATGGCAACGGCACAGCCATCGCCAATGGCACGCAGCCGCACAAAGATCCCATCCTGGGCATGATGATCTGCAACGACCGGCGCTGGGCCGAGAGCTGGCGCTGCTACGGACTCCAGGGCGTGGAGATTGTGCTGTGCGGGTACAACACGACGGCGTGGGCGCCGGAGCTGTGCGGCAAGGTGGGCATGCAGACGTACGAGGAGTCGGAGCAGGAGTCGCTCTTCCAGCACAAGCTGGTGGTGACGGCCAACTCGTACATGAACAGCTGCTTTTCCATCTCGGCCGGCAAGGCCGGCGTCGAGGACGGCAAGTTTGGGCTGATCCGCGGCAGCATGATCGTGTCGCCCGACGGCTACGTGCTGGCCGAGGCCCAGACCAAGGACGACGAGGTGGTGTGTGCCGAGATTGATCTGGACGAATGCGTGCCGGGCAAGTCGATGGTAGGTTTTGGTGTTTGGTGTTTTTGTTTTTGTCTGTCTTTTTCTATCTTGTCTGCCCAACGCATACTGACTTTCCAGATGTTCAATTTCGACAGACATCGGCAAATCGACTGCTACGAACGCATCACATCGCAGAGAGGCGTGGTCGAGCCGGACTTGTTGACAAAATGCTAGAGTAGAGAGAGATCACCATCGCACATTTACTGGCGTCTGTTATCATTGCTATTTTGTCTGTTGCTGTGTATCCTTAAAAGTCCACTAGAAAATCAAAGTAGCGACCAAGTAAACATGAAGCAATTGCCTGCGTCCTATGACTAGCCAAGCTGCCATATGGCCAAGCAGACCGTATTCTGAGTGATTGATTTCTGTTCGTTCACTGTAGAGCATGCGTGCAAGCTCGACGCCTGGTCTGATAAGACCCGAGCAAGGGCAGCGCATGGGATCTGCGGTGTGCAAAGGCATCCCAGGCTGCCTATCGGTTGGCCCCATCGGGGTGGTCCATTTGCTGGCGGCCTAAGATAAAGCTGAATGGGGCATTCTCGCGATAGCAGCACTTTAGCAGTTTACCAGTGTCGCCAAATCCTGCGTTAGCGCCGCTAGCCGCAGCCTGGCCATTTTAGCAGCGGCAAAAGACCGTCTGCAGATTGGCGGGCAGATTGCATGATAAACCGATACGCAGGAAAAAGCTGGGATAGTGGGTAGTGGGATAACGGGACAGGAGACAGGACTGCTTTTGCCAGTTCTCTTGGGCAACGTATATGCACACGTCGGACCACAACCTGCTGGACGCTTGCTGTATAAGAGCAGCAATGGTATCTCGTCCGAGAAGCGGTGTTTTGGCCAGGAGTTTTTTTCACTCAGTGGCACTCAGTCAACACTTGACGGTTGATCGACGCAGCAGCTGTTTGAAAACCTGAACGCACACCCACGCAGCAAAGAGAGAGAGAGCGATGGCGGACCAGGGAAAGCCGGGCTCGACCGACGGGACGGACTCGTCGGGCCCGTATGTGGGCAACGACAAGGCGGAGGCGCAGGTCAGCAGCCACAATGTGGCCGACGGCGGCAGCGACGCGGACACGGCGGCCATGACGGGCTTTGTGCTCGACCACCAGGCCGAGCGGGCGCTGTGCCGCAAGCTGGACTTTCGGCTGCTGCCGGTGCTCGCCATCATGTTCCTGCTCAACGGGCTGGACAAGGGCAATCTGAGCAATGCGCAGACGGCGGGGATGGGCAAGGATCTGCACTTCAAGGGCAACGAGTACAACGTCTCGCTGGGCATCTTCTATATTCCGTTTGTGCTGACGGCGCCGTTTGTGGTGGGTGTTTTCTTTTTGCTTTTCTTTCCCCCTGTTTTGTTTTCCTTTTCCCTGCTTTGTTTTCTCTTTCCCCCTGTTTTGTTTTCTTTCCCCCCTGCTTTGTTTTCTCTCTTTACCCTTCCTGTCTTGTTTTGCTCCCTCCTGACAACACAGAGCATTCTCGGCAAAAAGTACGGCCCCTCGCGGGTGCTGCCGGCCATGATGGTTGTCTTTGGCTCGATGACGATTCTGATGGGTGAGTTCTGCCGTTCTGTCTCTGTGTCTATTCTTGTCTGTCCTTATCTGCTGTCCTTCGTCTGTCCTCGTCTGTCCTCGTCTGTCCTCGTCTGTCCTCGTCTGTCCTCGTCTGTCCTCGTCTGTCCTCGTCTGTCCTCATCTGTCCTCGTCTGTCCTCGTCTGTCCTCGTCTGTCGTCCTGTTCTCCGCTGACCTTCCAGTCGCCAACCACAGCTTTGGCGGCATGGTGGCGCTGCGCTGGTTCCTGGGCATGGCCGAGTCGGCATTTCTGCCGCTGATCGTCTACTATCTGACGACGTTCTACCGGCGCGGCGAGCTGGCGCGGCGCATGTCGCTGTTCTATGCGTCGAGCAACATTGCCAATGCCTTTTCCGGCCTGCTGTCGTACGGCGTCTTCCACATCCGCCACACGCGGCTGCAGAGCTGGCGCTACCTCTTTCTGATCGAGGGCGCCGCCACGCTGGTGTTTGCCGTCTTTGCCTTTTTCTACCTGCCGCGCGGGCCGGCGACGGCGCGTTTTCTCAGCGCGGCCGACCGCGAGCTGGCGCAGCACCGCATCCGCGTCGACTCGTCGGCCGTCGTCAACCAGCCGCTGGACCTGCGCGACGCCGTGCAGATCTTCCGGCAGCCGGCGACGTATGCCTTTCTGGCCATCGAGATCTGCCTGGGCGTGCCGCTGCAGAGCGTGGCGCTGTTCCTGCCGCAGATCGTGGCCCGGCTCGGCTACTCGACCGTCAAGACGAACCTCTACACGGTGGCGCCCAACATCTGCGGCGCCGTCGTGCTGATCCTGCTCTGCTTCGGCTCCGACCTGACGCGCCTGCGCGGGCCCTTTATCATGCTCGGCTTCGCCTTCACGCTCGTCGGCTTCATCATCTACGCCAGCATCGACGTGCTCGCCCACAAGCACGTCGCCTACTTTGCCACCTTTCTCATGTGCTGGGGCTCCGGCGCCCCCTCCATCCTCATGTGCACCTGGTACAGCAACAACACGCCCGACGAGAACCGCCGCATGGCCCTGACCGGCATCGGCGTGCCCGCCGCCAACCTGATGGGCGTCGTCTCCAGCAACATCTTCACCAAGGACACCGCCCCCAAGTACATCCCCGCCCTCGCCACCACCGCCGCCTTTGGCGGCACCGGCCTGCTGCTGACCGGCCTGCTGACCACCTACATGGCCGTCGACAACCGCCGCCGCGACCGCCGCCTCGGCCGCAAGCTCGACGTCCAGGAAACGCCCACCGAGAAGCTCAAGGAGGGGCCCAAGGTGCCCGAGTTCCGCTGGTACATCTAGGAGAAGAGCAAAGGCAGAGGGCGTAGTGGGACAACCGGTTTCAAAGCTCGATCGAGGTCGAGAATGCTCTTTTTGTGTAGAATAGTGCCTGGTTGACTGATGTTGATAAACGATTGCAGCCAACATAAAAAACACGAATTCTGTCATGAAGAATCTCCTTATAGCATGTTCTTCAACCTGCTTAGCAGGTGTGCCTTGGAGTGTCCCTGTAGCTGTCCCTGCAGCACAGCAACAGTGTTTTTCTTTAGTGACGAGAGTCAGAAAAGGCCTTCTTTACAAAGTCCATATGCATACGAATAACCCCAGCCCGGCGCCTTGCCTCCTTTCTGTGACACCATTCTGCTGAAAATAGTCAAAGGTTTCAATGGGGGCCACGATGTTCAAGCACGATCAAAGATTTTTTTTTTTTTTTTTCACGAGGCTGATTGCCATAGGACAGTTTAGCCTTTTGCGCCTTTGCAGCGATTCAGCAGCTGTCTTGCAAGGTCTTTGCTCTCAAGAGAACGAAGACAACGAGGGAATACATACGCAGCGCGCGGAGAGGCAGGCCCTATGCCGCAGAGCCATCTTGTCCATATGTATGCCATTGAATTCGTTAGACTTTGGATCTATCTGGCCTCCTCTATTCGGCTTCCAATGCAGGCTGTAATGGAACCCTTCCATCGCAAGGCTGATCTGATGCGACCAAAAACACGGCTCCACGCCTACAGCTTTGGAGGGCATCGCGGAAGAAGCGCTAAAAGTAATAAGTAATATTGCTGTCTCGGGCTTTCGACAAATATCTAGGGAAATCGCTTTGTAAAGTAGATGAATTTTGACGTGTGAAGCTCATATCCCCCTTCCACTTTCTGCCACTCCTTGATCTCCGTGTTTCTTGGTCTCCCCCTCGCGTCCACAAAATATCGGCCCGAACCAAACATGCGCGTCTTAATCTGCACCGTCTTAACTCTCTTTTTCTTCGTGGAAACATCGACTTCGGTCTCCGAGTCATTGTCGTTGTCCTGGTCCTCGTATATTTGCTCTGTTTCCTCTTCTTCGACATAGCGACCTGCTGTTTCTAGAGCCTCGTCTGTGTCTTCAACCGTCTCGCTTCCTTGCATCGATCCCACATAGGGTAAAGAACGCCCCTGAGCCGAGGACCGGGTTTGTGTCTGGCTTCCCTCTCCGGTCTCGTAGGCATACTGATCTCCAGCATCATAGGCCGACTCGCTGCTTACTGGAGCAGGCCCGGCAGGGTCTTGTAGCTTATCGCCCTTGGATAGGGAGGACTTTTTTGCACCACTGGTATTGTGAATAAATCCATTGTGTGTAGGTTTCCATGAATCTAAGTCAGGATACCAGTACTGAATAGTATTGTCACGCACAGCCATCATGATCAGACACCAGAGAGCCAGTTTAACGGTGAGTCGCTTGGACCCATGGGCACTCCATGGGATGACAGCGTATTCGGGATCGTGGTAATCCCATTTTACCGCGTTGTCGTCGTGATATGATGAGGCTAGAGACGGGATCGACGCCATAGATGCGTCGGACGGCTGTTTCTGATGGCTTGCTGTTGGAGTGGTGCCCGGCGCTCTCTGTGAACGCCGTAAGGCTAAACCAGGCCCGATTTCGCGCCGCGTGAGCCGCAAAGCAACAAGACAAGTGTCTGTAATGATAAAACCATAGCGAGACACATTAAAGGCCATGTAGCCAACAACTTGTGCCACCACGCGTCGCCACTGCTCAAACGACCGATGATTTCCCGTTATCATAGATGGCCACCATTTCGCACTGAGCTTTGTATCCCCTGGAAGAATATTAAAGTAGGTGTTACTGGATGTGTCAAAAAAGAGATCTGAGGTCACAGACCAGTCAGGCACGCCGGGGCCCGGGCAACGACTTCCATGGCCCAAGTAACAAGCGCCGAACTGCCCTTCCAAGGAAAAATTGACAACCGGGCTTATAAACCTCCCTAGTGAAAATTCGAAAGTCGCTTCATTGCATATTTCGAGGTCTAGGCCGACGGGAGTTGCGACTGGGTCCCCGCGGTATGCTTCACTAAGTTCCTTGGAAAATATTTTTGTTAACGTGGAGTGCGTGAAACCATGCCAAGGTTGCCATCCTTCAAGGAAAACATGCTCGTCAGTATCTGTGTTCTCGCCAGGATTAACAGCCGTGGCATTAACCGTGACATTTTTTCGAGTTAATTCCTCTAATAGAGTCACCATTGCTGAAAGACGTGGTGAACGAATATCTCGCAATAAAATCTGGTGATATTTTTTTTTTTTTTTTTTTTTTTTGTTTTTGTTTTTTTCCCCTCCTTTTTTATGTTCCCCTTCCTTTTTTATGTTCCCCCCTCCTTGTTTATGTACTCTGCTGGCCACTTGCCGTTTTGCTGCCCAACATCATACGAGTATATAATTAGCCGGCTGTGCTAGCAACGACTCGTGCCGGGTCCTATTACTATGAGTGAGCTATTAAAATGGGGTACGTCGTACAGGTATTTTTGGCTCCGGATAGATTCACTCTCCCCTTGTCGAACAAAACGCTCACTCCTTCCCGTTTAGTCAACACACGTGATCAATTTTTGCTTTCAGTGCCTATTCAGCGCACCGCCCCACGTTAACAACGTTAAACACCGCTGAAAGCATCGCTAAAAGCATCGTTAAAAGCATCATTGATAACACCGACAAGACCACCGTTAATAACATCGTCGGCTACGACACGACTATTATATAACGATTTACGTGTTATTTATAACCGGTATACGAGTATAAAGGTACGAAAAGTATTATAGGGCTGACAGGCCGATACTTATAGGGCTAAACAAACAAGAGATTTTTTAAAGGACACAGCCATTTCAGCATTGAAAGGTCACGTGCGATGACTAAACGGGAAGGAGTGAGCGTTTTGTTCACAAGGGGAGAGTGAATCTATCCGGAGCTTATTTCTGTATTTTTTACTCATCAGAAAAAAATGGAGTTTTCACACGGTAGGAAAGCCCACTTTAAATCCACTTCGACCTAACAGACCCAACGCCGGGACACGTACCACCCTAAGAAGTGGGCAATCTCGCTCCCAGTTCACGTCTTTGACTTCAATCATATCTCAACCCAACGAGCATGGCCAGTCCTGAGGAAAAAAATGCCAAGCACGCTGCTACAAAATGGCCGTGCCGCGATGACACCATCATGGAAGGGCCCCCGAGGTGCAGGTTGAAGGATTTGCGGAAACCGCGACTCCGAAAGTGTCGATTCGATCTGAACACCATTGCCTGGATCAGCTGTTTGGGTGGTGGAATCGATGGGTACTGCTGGAAAGTCAAGTTTGGCAACGAAGGCCCTTTTGTGTTGAAGCTGGTATGTCAGATGTGTTTGATGATTGTGTTTTTTTTTCCTTTTAATTCTTTTTTTGTTCTCATGATTTCCTCTTACTGACCCCGAGTAGTTCTGGGACACGGAAGCGCCCAGAAAAGGAGACTATCTTGCCGTCGAACTGGAATGCCGAAATGCCGCTCTACTACAGATGATGGAGACAGCCATCGAGAAAGGGAAGAGAACGGGCCTACCTGTCTTGGTGTATGCAAAGCCCCAAGAGTGGTTAGATGCTGTTGAGAACATTGAGTCTTTTTCGGATGAAATGCGTCAAGATCACCGAGATTACAGTATCGAGTTTGCGGCCAAGATAAACAAGGAGACGCGGCCTATCCTCTCCGCTCCGCGGTTGCGGCAGTGCTACGGCTGGACTGTGCTCGACAGCGCGGTGCTTCAAACCACACCGAGGCGGTTACGGGCGCCTCCGGTAAAGGTGGAAAAGAAAACCTGCTTTCTTTCATATAGCGACAGTGAGGCAAAGTACTTTGCCATCGTTTACGAGTACATCGAGTCGGGCGCCAATGACGTGGCCAAGGTGCAGGAAACTTTGGATTTTTTGAAGCTTGCCGGCTTTTCTATGTGTCCTTCGCCGCTTCTACGCAACTGGGAGGATAGCGTACTTCTTGATATCTCAGACATCATCAACCCATACCAATGGTATTGGCATGTAGGTCGCTATAGGATGGATGTCCCAGCTGAGCATCTGTTTGATTGGAATAGAGACGACGTGTGAGCAAAAGAAAAAAAAAAAAATTGGAGGGCTTGAGAGGAGACGCTTTAAGTAGCGAATGCTGTCTAGATCTACCTACGACTATATGACAACACCAACCGCCATCACCGTTGCTATGCGCCGAGGCTCTTGTTGATGGAAGAAGCATTCTTCCCACGGCCGCTTATTCTCTGACACAAGCACGTGATAACAAAGTTCATGAACGAATGACAAGAAAGAATTCCAAGTGTTTTTATTTCTCTTTCTATATGTATCTGCCATAGTCTGCAGAGACGGCGAAGAGAACCAGTTCTTTTGCCAGCGAGGCAGATTGCATAACCGTACGGAGTACACGAGTGACGACCGTGTCTTTTATTGCACACTGGGCAAGCTCTGGCACTTAGACTGCCGCTTCGCCGAGAGCGACGCCGGTAGAGCAAGATGTAGCATGTAACACTGAGTGTGTTTTGGGCTTTCGCACAGTCACTGTGTATTTCGCCGTGCAGCAGTTACCCAATAGGCGAAGTATGGAAATTTTGCCCGGTCTATTACCACGGCAAAGGAGTTGAGGCAAAACTGTCCAGCAACTTTGCGGACGTGAGATCTTCGCCTCGCCACGGACACACCAACCTTTATAACAACCCAAGCCATGACGATCTGTGCCAGGTCTTTTTCGCAGCCATCGCACCTCAAGCGCCCGTCACATCCCCACCATGTCGGACAGCTCGTAGGCGAGAAAGTCCAGCCCCAGCTCGGAGAAGACGATGCTTTCGGCCGGGCCGGCCGATGGCGTGGCCGCTGGCCAGGCCGGGGGCGGACTGGCATGCTCGACGTGGCGCGAGATGGCCTGGTCGATGCGTGCGAGGCTGGCCCGCAGACAGTAGGCGGCGTGGGAGGCCGACTCGATGCAGTCGGCCAGGGTCTCCATGAAGGCGGCGAGGAAGAGGCTGCGGCAGTTTAGTATGTGCATTTTTTGGGGCAGGAGGGACGAGCAGCGGATGGTGCGGAGCCAGCAAACACGTCCCACCTACATGACGCTTTTCAGTCGCAGATGCTCGGCATCCGAGAGGTGGCGATCGCGGCCGGAGATGCTCGTCAGCATGTAGCCGACGCCGCGAAGCTCTTGCATCTGGCTGGTCAGTCTTCGGCATTGGAGGCTGCGACACGGAGGGATCCGGGATCCACGCAGAAAGGGTTGGCGTAGACGGCGTCGCCATCAACGCTGCATCGCAGAACGGCCACTCACCAGCGGCGTGCCAAAGGCGCGAATGTAGTCGCGAGGAACGGTGCTCATGCTGGCAACGAGATCCTGCACGGTCTGGCAGACGTCGGCAAAGCCGCCTTTTTCCGAGGCCAAGACGACCATTTTGACGAGCTGGAGGTGCGGTGAGCATGTGGCCACGAAACACAAACACACAGACACACAGACACCATATAAACACCACCCAAACACACAGACACCATATAAACACCACCCAAACACACAGACACCACTCACATGGATGGTGCACAGAATGTTGGCCACCTGGAAGCCGCAGCGGTTGCTGCCGCTGTCGGACGACTTGAGCGCGGCCTGGGCAAACTGCGGCATGAGGTTGGCCTGCAGGTGGCGCAGCTGCTGCAGGATGAGCACCGACGTCGACGCGGCAGCGGCAGCGTCGTCGGCTGCGGCCGCCGCGGCGGCCGAGGCGGCGGCTCGCCACAGCACAGAGGACTGGGCGGCGGTGCGGGTGCGGCGGAAGTGGACGATGGCGTGCTCGAGGATGCGGTAGAGCTCGGTGGTGTAGTTCCAGCCGGCGAACCAGTTCTCGAAGCGGCCGTTGCGGTCGGGGAAGAGCAGCGTCAGCGTGGCTGGGTGGTGCACGCCGCAGGGATACTGCACCGACGCCTGGGCCTCGGGCGTCCGGATCGGGTGTCCCAGCACGCAGGCGTTGTGCACCTCCAGCCGGTACACCACCCAGAAGAGCCGCCGCCGCGTCTCGCGCTCGCACCGCGTCAGCGTCCGCGGCCAGCGCTCCTCCGTGTGCAGCCCCAGCAGCGCCGAGAGCCCGTGGAAGAGCCCGAGGTAGCGCTGCAGCAGCGCCGCGTCGCCCGTCTGCATGCCCACCAGCGCCAGCAGGCCGTAGCTGCAGAGCAGGTTGACACTGCTCTCGCCCGGTCCGCAGCCGGAGCCGGAGCCCGGGCCGGAGCCGGGGCCGGGGCCGGATCGGGTTCCTGGGCCGGACTGGGACTGGGACTGGGACTGGGAACCGGAACCCGGACCGGAGCCGGAGCCGGAGCCAGATCCGCTTCCAGAGCCAGAATCCCCGTCAAACACCATCGGCGTCAGCCGGATCGCCTCCTGCAGCAGCTCGCCCGCCAAGGACCGCCGCGGCGCAAAGCCGCCCAGGTCGTTGCTGAACAGCGCCCCCTTGTCGGCCTGCCACGCGCTCAGCGCACACATGCAGACGACGCTGACGTAGTACGAGTCGTGCTGCTCCGGCGCCGCGCTCTTCCACCACAGCAGCAGCCTCGTCTCGCAGAAAAAGGGGAATCTAGCAGGCAACGTTAGAGCTGGAACGGGAGACTCGTCTCGCAGGCCACCTTTTCTGTCCCTTTGGGAGGTCAACAGACACCTACAGCGGATAGATCGAGTCCAGGTAGATGTCGATCAGCGGAGACAGAATCGCCCGACTGGTGCACGGCTCGAACCCGCGAGAAGACAAGGTGGCTGGCGGCGGCGGCGGCGAAAGCGCCGATTGTGCCGGCGAGGCCGTCGATGCCGATGGTGTTGGAGTTGGAGCTGGAGCCGGAGTTGAGCGCGGTGTCTGCTCCGGAGCTGCCGACGCGGATGCGGAAGTCGACACTGACACCGATGCCGATGCCGACACCGATGCCGACACCGATGCCGATGCCGATACTGCTGCCGCTGCCGCAGACGACAATTGCCGATCCGCTGCAGGCAAAGCGCCGGGCACTTTTGGCTGACTCGAGCGCCCTGGCTTTTTTCCGCGCTTTCGGGCCTGGCGCAGCCACGTACAGGTCTGTCCATGGCCGACACAGGTCAGGCAGCCGGGTGTAGAGGCCGCCGTCCCGGTCCTGGCTGTTGCGGCGCCGTCGCTGCCGCCGGCCTCGTCAGCTGCCGTGTCCGGGCGAGGCGGGACGCACTTGAGGCCGCGCCGGTGGCAGAAGTCGCAGGCCTGGGAGACGCGCTGGAGTTTGCGGCGTATTATAGCCGGCTGAGAGGACGGCGCGTCCATTTTATTGTTTTCTTGCTTGGGTTGCCAGACGAGTACTTTGATGTCAGCAGGGGAAGCAACCGAGCATGGGAACAAACAAAGATAAATGAGCGAAACACAATAGAGCTGGGGAAAGAGGCGCGGATTATCACACTACCACTAGTGGCTCTTTCTTATCTACGCTGTTTGTCCAAGTGGCCTTCTGTCCTTGCATATATTTGTTACTATAAAAGCGGCGGGCTTGGCTCTAAATTACATAAAAACTAGTTCCACGGAAACGAAAACACAGACAACAGGAAAAGAGAGAGCAGGACAAACGCAGCCCAATCTGAGACTTGATGCCAGAAGTGCTTGACGCCAGACTCTTGTCCCCGGAGAGCGCTGCACAGTGTCAAGGTTACGGGCTCAGACTCTTCTTAAGAATGTTCCCCAATTTGCCGCCAAAATCAGACTTCTTCGGCTGCGCCTCGAATCTGGCAAGGCTGTCGCCCAGAAGCTGCAAAAGAACGGCCTGGTTTGGAAATTTGTAGGCTACCAACAAATGCAGCAATGACATCCCGTTACACCTCCTTAATTGATCATTCACCTTAGTAGTGGTTTCTTTGGAGACTGAATCGTATAGGGTCAATTGGAGCACCATTGGCTTTTGGTGATTACCGAAATAGAAAAGACATGACTTTACAGTGTCGTCTTTCTCTCGAATTGGATCCATTATCTTAATTCGAAATCGAGGATCGGCACCGTTACGTAGAAATCGTTCGACCGTATATCCGCTGCACTTGATAAGTTCCTTAACCTTAAAATCCATCCTTACAGCTGGGAGAAGTCGGATGAGAAAAACACGTATAAGAAACATCTGCCATATGGTCATCTCCGATATGATCGCCTTAATTTCTATGGTCCAAGAAAATATGCTCCTCCAACATTCGCTAGAAACCCGAAGACAGGTGGTGGATATTGAGGTACCGCGCTGCTCAAAAAGAGCATCCACAACTGAATAGGAAATTGGCCACCATGTGGCGACGTTAAGAAACAGCGCAATCTTCTCTGGCGTGTCTGTGGCAGAAGGATCATTTGCAATCCTCTGTGCTGTGTCTCCGTCAAGCGCCGTAGCAGAAGGTGTAACATTACCGGGTAGAAAGACTTGCTCCCATATAGGCCATTCAATGATTGCGTTGTCGATGGACTCTAAATATGCAAACATGTCGAAAGTTACGTTCAATCTTTTAAGATCTTTTTCCAAAGAACTAGCCACACCGTATTCAGAAATATCGGTTCTGGCTTTTATTTCTGCCAAGAATAGTTCGGCGTAGATGGCGAAGGGATGGCGGCCGCCAAGATAAATGCTCATCTTGCTTTGAAAACTAACCGTCTCCACGAAATCGGCAACGGATCTGTGAGAGAACTGGAGAATACCATTACCGTCCTCTTCATTACCGTCCTCTTCAATCAGTCCACGGCACCATTCAGTGACCCAGGTTTTTGCTTGTTCTGCTCGATGCACGTCATAGGGGTCTCGATCCTGGAGCTCAGCAACTTCAGCGTTAAATTCGGCTTTCCTGGCAAACTCGGGATCCCTGTTGAAGTGGTTGAGAAAGTAATACTCAAAAATCTCACATTGAACCTTAGTGGCGACAATTCCCAGGGTCTGGTATGCCCTCGTGCGGCTGAAGTCGCTCAGTTCTGCAAGAATGTGTTCGAACAGATCACACATCTCGCTCGGAAGGCTGTTGATAATACCGAGCAAATCATCCACGGGAACTCTGGCCCTCAGCTGTTCGCGAATGTCCCTTACCACCAGAGATACCCAGAAAAAGATACCGTCTGCCCTGTCCACAATGGCTGTCTTTAGCCTGGCGACATCCTGTAGCTCGGCCAAGCCATCTAACCGGGCTGCAACATATGCCTCCAAGTCGTATCTTGTCAGTTCGTGGAGGCGCAGTCTCTGCTGCTCTTGGAAGCCTTTCATGAAGGCAGTATACTCACGACTTGAGACACAAAGCTTCATGCTCCCTTTCGACCCAGCCGTCCATTTGCACAGGCGATATACTAAATCGACGTGGTCGTCGTCTGCCGTGGTCTCAAACTCGTCTAGGCCATCGATGAAAAAGCAAAAGCAGTGGTCTTTTGCCAGCTCCTTGTCGGCGGACACAAGGCAGTCAAAGGCCTTGTAAATGTTGCTTTCTGTAAGCTTCAGCCCGACCAGGGCCTTTTCCGGACTCTTCATCACCCGTTTCCAGAGCTTGGGGAAAACAGCCGGTAACAGGTCCGGACAGGCTTGGAGCACATCATGAAGGAGCGATCGGTAGAGTCCCAATAAGGATTTCTGCAGCTTTGATCCAGGTTTCCAAAAGTAATAGCTAGCGACAACAAGTATTTTGCCATCTGAAGCAGCATTAGTCTCTCCATACCGTGCACCTTGAAATATCGCCAGTGCGACATTTTAAGAGAGCCCAATCTGCGAGCAAGGACAACCACTTACCAGCCCATGTCTTTAGCCTCGCCCGTGTCACACGATGCCCGCTTATGTATTTCAAGAGCGTCGACTTGCCCGAGCCCATCTTGCCCGAAATGTGGAAAATGTCGCTGCCAGTTGACAGCCACGACAGAAACTTGCCACGTGCCTCATTTCTCATTTTGAGCAACTCTTTGCGCTCACGTTCTTCCGTCCACCGATATATCCTGAACGTGGGTACGGTATGGTCGTTGCCGGGGGAACCATCTTCGTCGCTGCTGTCACCGGAACCATCTTCGTCGCTGCTGTCACCGGAACCATCTTCGTCGCTGCTGTCACCGGAACCATCTTCATTGCTGCCGGCAGGCATACTTTTGCCGCCAAAAAGCCAGCGAAATGTTTTCTTGTGTGCATTTGCAACACTTTCTTGACGACTGTGCATGCCGTCAAAAGCCAAGCTCTTCAGAACAAACTTCGTCACGGAAGCATGCAGCGCCTTCTTTTGTACATCAAGAAGCCCATTGAGTATTTTGTTGTCGCTGATCTGCATGCCAGCCAAAGACGCAGACAGTTCGCTAATGTTCTTTTCCAGCGATGTCAGCCGACTCGGGACATCGCCAACAGACTTTGCTAGCGAGTCGACTGTAACAGCGGTGATCCGGTTCATTTGGGTGTTCAGCAGACTGCGGCACTGCTCGAGCTGGGCCTGAATGGCCTTGCGCTCGTCTTCCTTCATCATGGACTTCATAGCGGCCCAGAGACACTGGTGCTTCGACGTGACATCACGTGGCTGCACCCGCCTCAGATGTTCCAGCAGCTTTTTGGCCAGCTCTTGGCATTGCAGCGCCAGCTCTGCCAGTTTTGCCTGTTCGTCACCCCCCCCGACCGAGGCACTCTGAGACACCTTCTCAGCAAAAAGTTTCGTAAAGTGGACAAGCTTCTCCTGGTTTCGATTCTCGTCCAGAGAGCCATCTAAAGACTTGTAGATCTCGATGGCGCCTTTGGTCAGCTTCGTGCCAAAATCAAGAAACGTGATAGCAGCGGATGCAACGCTGATCGCAGATATGGGATCCATCATGGTTTACAGCCGTGCGGAAGATCAAGAAAGGGGCAAAAAGGTGTATGGATAAATGTAAGACAGAAAGATGGCGACTTAACAAAAAATCAGCGGAATAAAAAGAGAAGACCGGAGAGAAAAAAATGATGGTCAGAAAGAAAATTGTGTCAAGAGAAAGAGGGGGGAGAGGAAGAAAAAGAGGAAAAGGTGGGAAACAAGGATTATTATATGGAAAGGCTGACTTTGCTCAGCCACGTCGTAAGCTGGCCAACCACAAGACACTTCGAGTCGACGCCCGACGTGGACTGGAGCCCAACCTGAGGTTGCAATAACCAGGTGCAGAGATAAAGCACGAAGACTGCTGATTCGTGGGACTGCATTCAACGGAACATCACACAGGAGAAACCGTCCTAATGCATACGAAATTGGCATGCCTGAAAAAACAAAGCAATTAAAAAATTACTGGCAAACATCAGCACAGCATCAAGGGCACCACTAAAAGGACACCCATTTCACCGGAGCCCTGTAGAGCGGGTGTGTTTGCGGCTGTTCCTGCCGCCACAGAGCTTTGCTTTTAATGAGACTTGGAGGGCAAATTTTGGTGAAACCCCTCATGTAGCGGTCACAGCGCTGAAGCAACGGGGTGACGTAACAGTTTATCCTGAGCCTCCGTTCACTAATAACAAAAATTATAATGGACAAAAAAAAAAGAAAGGAAGAAAAGAAGACGAGATATGGAGAGCGTGGCAGCGCCTTCAATCCTGGCCCCTGAATCTCTGGCCTATTGCTGCAGCCTGCACCTAGGCCACTGACATGACCACGTGACTAACCACACGCCGGGCTCTCAAGGCGCCAACCCCCGTCCGTAACCCGCAATAGTGTATACGAAACCAGCTGCTGTGCCTTGTCCCCTTTCCACGACGCCCTTCGCCTTGCTCTTGGTTGCCTTCCACTACCTTCTCTTTGCTGTAATCGCTCATCCACATGCATTCATACATTATATGTAAGGGGTCAAGAGCGAGTGTATTTAGCTGACTAGTGCCGTACCTAGCAAAAAAGAACGGGTTATAGAAGAGAGGGAAAAAGAAAAAGAAACTATGCACCGTTGATGTGGAACACGAAGAAAAGGGGACCCAGGCGTACACGTGCTAGGCACGCGTGCACGTGGCGTGGTCGGCCGAGTACGGTCGAAGCCCCTTCATAGACACAGTCCGTTTCAACACATGCACATTCCAATCTCTTCCTATCATTTTCATTATGTCGTCTGCGCGATTGCTTTCTAGAAATTCGTCTTCTTCATAATCTTCGTCGTTATCGCACCATCCCCCAAACCCAACAAGATTGCATTCTCCACATTCTTCTTCACAGCATTCGTCGTCATCGTCAAACACGATCTTAATCGTCTTCGTCGCTATTGTCAAACACGATCTGAATTGTCTTCCTCACATTCTTCGTCGTCATCGTAATAAATGACTCCCTCGGAATGCGACGGAGGATGATATATTCATCAGTCGAATAATTGTGTTTAATTTCCAGCTGTTCGGCTAATGACTTGGCTTCGAACACATATGTAGTAGGCGGCATCTTAGCTGTGTCAATCTTGTGTATTTCCGCCGCTAGACGCTGATTCGCCCAGTTTTGAGCATGATTCCAGTCGCTAAAGGTCGATAGAAAGCAGCTCGGTTCCCGGCAAGACCACCTGAAATGTTTTTCGGCTGCCTCCTTCAGACTGTCAGTGTCACGTATTATGCGGGTGCTGTCAGATGCAACACGATCTCCAGTGGTTTCGTCCCACCTGGATTGGGAGCCAGCGTGGGCCACCATCCAGAGTGATTCCGGAGGCTCTGTGCATTTGTACTTTTCGAGAGCTGTCTGCTCTATAGGTGGCGAATCGTTCGGTTTCTCAATCCTTAGAACTTTTTCTATTCTATCAATAATATCCGTTATTTTATCTGGTTCTGGATCCCGAGCGCTATCTGAAATGTTGTCGCATTGTTCCTCGAGAGCTGTGACGGATGGGTTGCCCCTGCTTATATCTGGGCTGACTGGCTCAGAATCTTGAGAATTGAGAGGCTGAGAGGAGTTTAGTTCTTGATTCGCTAGAGTCACCTTTTCTAGTTCTAGAGTCACCTTTTCTAGTTTTTGTGTCACTAATTTTGCTGTTTTAAGTAGTTGTGAAATGTAGTCCCGTAGTTCCCCGGAAGCTCTGACGAATGAATCGACGCCGGTTATATCTGGGTTGAGCGGCTCGGAAACTTGAGAATTGAGAGGTTGAGAGGAGTTTAGTTCTTGAACCACTAGAGCCAGCTTTTCCAGGTCTTGTGCCATTAATTTTACTATTTTAAGTACTTGTGAAATGATGCCCGGTAGTTCCCTCAAAGCTTTGGCGAATAAATCGACGTTTGTTAAATCTGGGTTGGGTGGCTCGGAAACTTGAAAAGCGAGAGACTCGGAGGAGCAACGTCCTCTTAAACTAAAAGCCTGTTAATGCGGTCAGCTTTTGTCACCATGGTCAACTATTTTTGGCTTCACGCCTGAACTGCTTCTTGCGCCTCGTCACTTGCCTTTGGTTGTTCCATAACGTTTATTATCAAGTTTAGTCAGATTTATTATAATCCTTTATAACAACTGTTGTTTGATGGAGGAATCATGTAACATTTGGCATTCGGTTGAAGGCATCTCTGACATTGGTGCCTGGTGAAGCTGTGTCGAAAGATGCAGTCTGTCTTGCCCTGAGGTTCAGCCTTGCCGCTGACTAACTTTTGATGTAGTACGAGCAAAGTGGGGCTCCCTTCTCTCCCTGCTACCGGGAGGCAACTATCACAACACAGATGAAGACAATACATGGCAATGATAACAAATGATTCCCCCGAGCAGGTCTTTGCTGTCTGACATCTTTAGCTTTAACAAAATTAAACAGATGAGGATCTTGATACCGTGTCTCCTGCCACATACAAGCCAGGAGGCGGGGCTGGTCACATCAACGAACAAGTTTCTGTTGACAATGGAGAGCAAGTGGACGAATTTACGCGAAGCCAAGAGCACATAGACCGTCCAGCACACCCTTCACTGCTACCCCCTGCCTCATCAATTAGGCATTGTGGTGATTTTGGTGATAAGTTTGAGCTGGATAATACTATGGCCTACGTCAGAACCAGAGCTAGAGCTGCGTACGGGGCAATCATCTACATTGGAAACCCTCAGACATTACAAAAGGCAAGAAAAATAAAAAAAGAAAGAAAGAGAGAAAGAAAGCAACCTTTTGAAACGATCTACCAGACAGCAAATTCACCACGAGCCGTTGCCGCTCGCCCAAAACAAGTCCCAGCACCAGCTCCTGAGCGCATTCAGGGCAATAAGCATGACACCTCTGACGCTCTGTCTTTGCAGGGCTCTAGTGAAGAGTCTACAGAGATTTTTGATACTAAAGTCGAGGCAAAGCGGCTACGCAACTCCTTCAAATCGTCACAGAAGCTGACCTAGCTGACAGGCTCGAGGGATGTCTTCAAATTCTCAAAAGTATCATCCGGAGATGCCAGGGCCGCCTACAAGACTGCGCAGTAGCTCCAAGCTTGCGAAGGCGGCAGAGGGGCCTCTAATCATCTCAGCAACAACAAGCCAGGAAGGTTGACACCCTGACAGGGTTCAGAACAAACGGCCGCAATGTGATCTTGCGAAGTGAACAGTAGCTTTATTTAGTTATTTAATTTGCTAAGATATTTATGGACTGTGCTATTTCGAAGAGTCCCAGTCGCCTTTTGCCTTTCGTAGCTGGTAGTTGTGGGCAAAAAAAATACCGTGTGCCACTTCAAGTATGCTTGCCTCGTAGCCTTAGGATACTCTGTTGAGTTGTATTGCTACGAATGCTTTACGGCAGGAACAGTACTCCGTACTCCGTACAGAGTTCATACACTCTCATTGGCTGTCACTGTACTCATACTGTTAACACTGTTTTATTTATACGGTTTTACCTGTTGCAAACATGAAACTTTGACCTCTGAACAAGAACCACAGGACATGATCTCCTTTCAGTCGTCTCTTGATCACATTTCCAAGTGTGTAGATCCAAGCCTCGTTAGCGCATTGAAAGCATGGCCTCAAAGGCGCCTGTATTGCTAGGTAAAGTTTTCTCGATAAGTGGTTCACTTTTGTTTGAACGTTCGTCGTGTATACACTGTAGTCCACGACCACAATCCAATTAACTTAGGCGGCGATGCGGGCATCAATCACGAAGAACACCCCATTGCCGATGGCAAGCCTATCCCCGTCAATCCTATCTCCGTCAAGTCTATCTCAGACAAAGTTAAAGAAGTCAATGTGATACAGGGAAAAGGCCAGTTCATCGGCGGAGGGGAGACTGGCTTGGTAGAACGTCTCAAGTCAGGAGATGTCATCAAGTCTCCTTGGACTGGTCGACCGACAGAAGCAGACTGTAGGATGGAGATGGCGATAGAAGCGCAAATATACAAAATACTTGGCCCTCATCCCCGGCTGGTCTCATTTAAACACTGGAATCCCGAAGACCACACATTGATTCTAGAGTATATGCCTTACGGGTGCCTCAAAGAGTACGTCCAGGAACACAAACAAGAAATATCACCAGAACAGAAGCGAAAATGGGCAATAGAGGCCGGCGAGGGTGTTTGGCTTTTACATCAGCACAACGTCGTTCAAAGCGATGTAGGGCCACACAATTTCCTGTTGGATGATGGCCTTGCTCTGAAGATCTGTGATTTTGGCGGGTCTTCCCTGAATGGGTCACGAGCAACGGTCCTCCCTGGTGTGCGATATAGGCTTCCAAACCTAGTTGACAGTCTTAATACCCGACCGCCAACGATCAAAGAGGATCTTTTTGGCTTAGGCTCGACATTGTACTTTATCGCTACTGGGCATGAGCCGTATGATCAGCTGGCTGAAGATGAGGTAGAGAAGCTTTATAAAGATGGTGCATTTCCAGACCTGGACGGCATACTTTTTGCAGAAGCTATTGCGTTGTGCTGGAAACAGGAAGCCGAATCAGCCAAGGCGATCATTGAGCAGTGTTGAGTGCTTTGGGAGTTGTATGAGGCAAGCATGCCCGTATGGATCTCTGCCTTCCAAATACACACAAGGATCACACAAAGGAGCACACACCGCCCGTCCAGCTCTGCATGAAGCAGAGTGCGGCACCTGTGAGTGACCTCGATATACGCAGGGAACATAAGGAGAACATTTGTGTTTTATATGATCATAAATGGGTTTTATTATTTCATTGGACATTTTTGCACGCAAACCGGGCTCTGCCAACTTGCCAACTTCGCTGCATGATACTTGTATGAGTATGGATATATTGGACTACACTATTGGACTACATTCGTCTCTACAGATTCGTCGCTTAAGACTGGAAAGTCGAAAGTCTACAAAAGATGTGACTGGCCTTCGCATCGGCATACCTGAGAATCCTACACTTGTTTATTTTTTGTCCTTGAGCTGGTCGTATGTTGGGACGGGCTCACCTTTCCACAGATCCGGGTCGATCGCCCGGACTCTGAGGTGCCGCGCTACGGATCCGTCGCTGGCATACACCGGATACTGCATCTCCGTCCGCAGGGGGCCGTTGTGCAGTGAACTGCGGGCCGCTTCCTGGATGACGGTCAGGTTGGGGAAGTCGCCGCGCATGGTGGCTTTGACCAGGTTGCGCAGCACCTGCTTGTCCACCAAGTTGTTGCCGGCGCCGACCCCGAAGTTCAGAGTGAGGGCGCGGAGGGAGGAAGGGATGCATTTGGTGACGTCCAAGCAGGCGCTGTTGTTGTGCGCGACCAAGTCTTTCTTGAAGAGGCTGGTGTCGACGCTGAGATGCTGCAGGGCTGTGAGGCCGCGCAGATGGCAGCTCGAGTTGCCAGCGCCGCCGGCCGCGCTGCTGCTGCTGCTGTCCGAGTCGAGGCCGCTCGACATCTGGTTGTCCAGGTTGAGCGCCAGGTGCTGGAGCGTGTCAGCCCACGGCGCCAGATGGCGGCCGATGGCATCCAGCGTCATCAGGTAGCGCATGTCATAGGACGGCCAGGGCACACAGTCTTCGGGACAGCAGTCGCCGTCACGGTTGCAGCGACACTTTTCTATGGTCAGCGAGGTCAGCCGGGGGCCGGCGATGCCGAGGACGCCTTCGATGAGGTCGACCGAGGGCAGGCAGTTGTGCAGCTCCACCGTTTTCAGGTGCTCCAGACGCACGCGCGGAGGATCCACGGTAGCAGTCGAAGGCGCAGGTCCTCCTGCCTGAGGAGCAGCAGCAGGCCCAGCGCCGGCAGCAGCAGCAGCAGCAGCCTCTGCGGCTGCTCGATTGTTGGCCCGCAGCTTCTTGAGATATCGGTTGGGGAAGATGACCCGGCCGTGGCTGATCTTGAGCCGCGTCACGTTTGGCGCAATGCGCAGAATGCTGCCGTCGATGTCGAGAATCGACCGGTCGCGGTCGGTGTACAGCTCGACGTTCCGCAGGTGCTCCATCTTGGCCGTCATGGTGTCGACCAAGGCAAACGTCTCGTGCCCCAGCGTCTTCATGCGGATGGACCCGAGATCGGGAATCCGCTGGAAGAAGCGGACAAGGGCGTTGATCAGCTCTTCGTGCGCCGCGTGGACGGGCAGGACGCGGCCGGCCATGCTGGCCCCGGAGATGTAGCCCATCATGTCGTACGTCGTCTCCTCGTCGCGCAGGTTGATGTTGAGACTGAGGTGCTTCACCCGGGCCTCGCGCGTGTTGTAGAGAGATTGGTTAAGGGCCTGGAGCTGTTCCAGGCTGCACACGAACGGCCTCTCGTCGCGGACTCGGGCCATGCTGGCCCTGATGCGGGGGTGGATCGGTGCGTCGTCTCTGGCAGCCTCCAGGAGTCTTGTCTTGTACTCGTCGGGCGTCGCCTCGAACGCCTCGGCCATGATCTGGCACAGCAGTTCCATGGGGAGGCGCACAAGGCCGGAGTTTTGAGGGTTGTCAGCCATGTTGCTGGCTTTGAGGGCTGTGTGAGCCGATTTGTTGTGTGTAATGTTGTGGGAAAGAGTATAGAGAGAAGTTCGAAGAGTAGACTGTTTTGTTGAGTGTTTTTGTTGACCTTTCTCTGAAGAGCAAAGACTGCTTGGTGAGGAAAGAAAAGATTGATCGAAGAAGCTTGCGAGCCATGGCGCTTTATATACTCATTTCAAAAAAGACTGAACAAGTGTTTCTTTGCAATGCCGTTCATGAATAATGCTTGGACGTCTTGGGTCTTGATGTTCACCCGAACGCCAGTGCGGTTCAACGCAAAGAAGGCTGCTCACCTCTCAGAGCAGACTGTCCGCCGCCCAGCGAAGAAGCACGGCGATGTTCATGAGCATTGCCAGCCTTGTTCAGCTGCATTCCTATTGGAGCCTAGTGCCGAATATCAGACGTTGTTGCGCTGGTCTTTCGTCCTGGCTTTGTTCGTTGTTGGCTGGTGAACAAAGACCGTCTTACACGACCTCGAGCTGTTCCCTTTGTCTATGCTTGCAAGAATGAAAATACAATGAACTCGTAGAGGCTTGGAAAACGTACGGCCAGGGTCTTGGTAGAGGTCTGCGACTGTTTGAGATGGTCAAAGAAGATTCGAGGTGCTCTTGACGAGCTACAACAAAGTCAACAGCATTCACGTCGACGCCCAGCCAATGTTTGTGAAGAATTCTGCTCAGAGTACTTTGAGAACTACGACATCAAGCCCTTCCGTGGAGTGCTTCACTCTTTTCTTACGAGGTGTAAAGTTCTTTTGACGTCCTGCCGCGTACAGTGTGACAACCTTTGAATTATAGTCTCGATTGCTTGGTATGCCATTCAACCATTGAGCATGAAGCTACCACGCCAAATCAAATCTATGTACTCTCTCCGGCGCTCTGATCGTCCCGTCCTCTTTCTCGCATATCAATAGAGCAGAGAAGAGCAGAGTAGAGATGGTAGCTGAGAGTAGAGAGAGAAGAGAGAGTAGAGAGAGTAGAGAGAGTGGAGAGAGTAGAGAGAGTAGAGAGAGTAGAGAGAGTAGAGAGAGTAGAGAGAGTAGAGAGAGTAGAGACTCAGAGCACATAAAGACAAAAAGGAAAAAGGACTACAGTCTATCAGAGCCGCAATGGCATATTTCTAATTGGCCAACAACTTGGCCAAGAGACAGATCAAGACAAACGCACACCCCGGGACTTTATAAGGTGCCCGAGACCAGACACCAGCACGAGCGAGCCCGTTGCGCGAGCGTGGACAGCTTGCAAAGCCCAGTGGCAGCGTCTCTGGGCCGTCGCCTGCTGCCGGGTGTCATATCATGGTTTGTGGGGAGATGAGTGCAAGTGAGTCGATCGCTGTGAGGTATACAGGTCGAATCGATATTGTATGAGTGGCCCACTTTATGTCCAGCAGGACGGCGGATCAGCTTTGGAACTACCGCTTCTGTATGGCTACTTGGATGGGCTAAAACAAGGCGAGCAAACAAATAGGAAGTCACTGACGGAGTCGTACCTGCTTTTCTGTCTGTCTTCCTTCTTTTTATTTTTATTTTATTTTTATTTTTTTTTGCTGCTTCTCCACAGTTAAGTCACTTATGCACATTAGCAATTCAACTTTCCACGTGATCGTATTCAGCATTTGGAAGCAGCCAGCCACTGGCACTACGGCACACTCGCCCGGCGACGTGCCAGCCTCACGCCTCCGGCTCGACGTCGTACTCGACCTCGGTGCGGATGATGTACTTGGCGCCGCGGCGCACGCCGGTGCCTTCGTGCAGCAGGGCGCCGCGGGTGTCGCCGTGGGGGAAGACGGCGACGGCGCCGATGACGGGCCGGACGGGGTAGGCGTGCAGGAGGCCGTCGCGGGCGGCGGCGGGCAGGAAAAAGGTGGTCTCGCCGCCGTCAAAGTCGTCGTTGAGGTAGACGAGAAAGGTGAAGAGCGAGCTCTGGCGGCGGGCGGCGGGCGAGGCGTCGTAGACGTAGCGGTAGTCACTGCCGCCGGCGCCGGCGCCGGCGCCGGCAGCAGGCAGAAGGCCGGACGGCGGCCAGGCGCCGTCGATGTGGCAGCGATACTCGGCGCCGGGCACGTAGCGGTAGACGCGGAAGCGGCGGTTGAGGCCGCGCACGCGGCGGCCGTCGCGCGTGGCCGGCAGATGCGGCGCCATGCGCGCCCACAGGGCGTCGTGGAAGGCCTCGTCGACGACCCAGATGAAGTTGTGGGCCAGCACGCTGCCGGCGCTTTCGCCGGTGCCGTCTTCGCGCACCGGCTCGTCCGGCAAAAAGCCCACGCTCTCGCCGGCGGCCACAATGGCCCGGCACTCGTCGGCCGACAACACGCCCGTGGCCAGGCCCAGCCCCGGCACCGCCGGATGGGCATGGAAGGCAATGGGCCGCGGGCCCGGCGCCAGCCGCACGGCGTGCGGCGTCGACGTGTACAGCACGGCCGCGTGGCGGTTCGGCGGCTTGCGCAGCGCGCCCGCAACCGTCTCGACCACCGGCAGCGACGCGGCCGGCGGCGCCAGCTGCAGAATGCTGCCGTCCAGCACCGACGCATACACCTGCTGGCGCGGCACCCCGGGCGGCCGCAGGTCCCACGTCGCCTGCACAAGGATGGCAGGCGGACTAGCCATGGCAAGTTGGCTAGCCGTGGCAGGCTGAGCAGACTGGCCAGACTCGGCAGCCTCGGCAGCCTTGGCACACACACCAACTGGCTCGGGCTGCCAGCTCGTGTCCACCGAGCCCACCGTGCGCAGAATGGCGTCAACGACAAAGAGCCGCGCCTTTTCGTCGTCTGTGAACGGCGCAACGAGCACAGGGGAACGGCTCTGGTTCGCCTCCGCCTTCTCGGGCCTCTCAGCCCCCTCGGCCTCGGCCCACCTCGCCGTCGAGAGCCCGCTGACAATGTCGAGATCGCGCACCCAGCGACACAGCGCTCCCAGCTTCGGCTGCTCGCCGCGGATGCGCATCTCGGCCAGCAGAACGCGCGCATCCACATACTTGCCGTCGGCCAGCGCTGCCGAGATCCGCGCCGTCAGGTTGGGCCCGCCCGCCGCCGCCGCCGCCGCCGTCAGCGCTGCCACGCCACCTCCCATTGCCGCTGCATTGACGCCCGTCGTGCACGCCTGCCGGAACTCGTGCACCGCCCCCCGCAGCGCCCGGCACGCCTTGGACTTGATCAGCCCCGGGTACCGCGCCAGCGTCTGCAGCGTCTCCACCGCAATCTCCAGCTCCTCGGCCGACGTCACCGTGAGCAGACTGCGCGGCTCAACCGGCGGCGGCGGTGCCTCTCCGTCTCTGGGCGGTGATCCTGGCCGTGCCGTCTTGGCCGTCTTGGCCGTCTTGGCCCCCTGTCGCTGCACCTCCATCAGCGCCTTTCTCTTTCGCGAAGACGACTTGTCTCCCATGGTTGCCGCCACGTCGGCCTCGGCCGCCCTGGAACGCCGCGAGCGGCACCCGCTAAAAAATGCCTTTTCTGGAGAGAGAAGATGCGGCGGAATGAGCCAGAATAGTTTTCGTCGTCGTCAGACTGCTCGTTGTTGGTATTCGTGCAGTTGAAGACGACGAAAGAGAGTGCATGAGGCCAGTCCTCTTTAGCGACAGATTTTGACCGGAAGAAAGTGGGGCCGTGACCATCACTTCCACAGCTTAAAGTGGTGTACGCCCATACAGAGCCGTGCTGTCGCATGTTAAGCAACGGGTATTGCAATGGACTCTACCGTTTTCTGGTTGGCACCGCAGAACCCAATAGTCAAGCCGTCAAGTCAGAGCAAAGAGTTTGCCTCGCTAGAAAGGTGTTGTTGCTCAAAGTTCCTCTAAGCCGTGGAGACGGCCAAAAGCTGCCAGAGCTACAGGGGATGAATGCCCCGCAAAGCCCTGGAATTATTCTGCCAGACCTAGCCTTTTTCAGCACTCAAGAGACGCTCGCTCTTAAGGATTGCAGTCTACTTTCTTCAAGGCAGCCCTCCTTTTTTTTGTTTATTCTCTTCTCCATCTCCCCACCATGCTCCAGAGAGCGACGATTTCGACAGCCTCGCCCGCCGTGCGTCGTGCTTTGTCTCTTTGCCCACACCTTTTCTCCCCCGTTGCTCGGCCCCCGGCAACTGCCCGCGCCGGCGCCTCTCGTCGCTTGTCGGCGACAGCCCCGCGCCGCATGATGGACTCGCACAGACGGTGCAGGCCCCAGATCGTCGCCGCGTCGGAGGCGGAGGCCAGCACGGTCAGCGCGGCGCTGAGCCGGCTGCTGGTGGCAGAGGCCGGAAGCAGCGGCGACGGCGACGGCGGCCGGTGGACGTTGACCGCAGCCGGCGACGGCATCGAGCGGTCGTTCAAGTTCAAGACCTTTACCAAGACATGGGTGAGTGGTGTGTGATGTGTGGTGTAGTGTGGTGCTAGGGTGCTATAATGCTGCGATGCTGTGTTTTGTTCTCCAGTAGTCTTTGCTTCGTTTTCTGTCATTCTGCCTCTCACACGCCGGAACTAGGACTTTATGACGGCGGTCTCTCTGCAGTGCAAACTGAAAAACCACCATCCCGAATGGTCTAATGTAGGTGGACTCACACTTGTGTTCCAGGGGGGGGTGCGATGTCCTCGTTGTGCGAAACTTGCTGAGTTTGGAGACACAAATGCTTGGTACCCTTGGCCGAGCTTCCCTTATTAAATACAAGTGCAAACAGCACTGTTCCGCAGCCCCCCCC